>CANXME010000044.1:0-148980 GCA_948144175.1 Closterium sp. NIES-65 | reverse complement strand
GCATGCGTCCAGACACAAGCATGCGTCCGGACACAAGCATGCAACCGGACTCAAGCATGCGTCCGGACAAAAGCAGCGTCCGGACACAAGCATGCGTCCGGACACAAGCATGCGTCCGCGACACAAGCATGCGTCCGGACACAAGCATGCAACCGGGCACAAGCATGCGTCCGGGACACAAGCATGCGTCCGGACGCAAGCATGCGTCCGGACACAAGCATGCGTCCGGACACAAGCATGCGTCCAGACACAAGCATGCGTCCGGACACAAGCATGCGTCGGACACAAGCATGCGTCCGGACACAAGCATGCGTCCAGACACAAGCATGCGTCCGGACACAGGCATGCGACCGGACTCAAGCATGCGTCCAGACACAAGCATGCGTACGGGACACAAGCATGCGTACGGACACAAGCATGCGTCCCCCGGACACAAGCATGCGTCCGGACACAAGCATGCGTCCGGACACAAGCATGCGACCGGCACAAGCATGCCGGCACAAGCAATGCGTCCGGACACAAGCATGCGTCCCGGACGCAAGCATGCCGTCCGGACACAAGCATGCGTCCGGACACAAGCATGCGTCCGGACACAAGCATGCGTCCAGACACAAGCATGCGACCGGACTCAAGCATGCGTCCGGACACAAGCATGCGTCTGGACACAAGCATGCGACCGGACTCAAGCATGCGTTCGGACACAAGCATGCGTCCGGACACAAGCTGCGACCGGACTCAAGCATGCGTCCGGAACAAGCATGCGTCCGGACACAAGCATGCGACCGGACTCAAGCATGCGTCCGGACACAAGCATGCGTCCGGACTCAAGCATGCGACCGGACACAAGCATGCGTCCGGAACAAGCATGCGTCCGGACACAAGCATGCGTCCGGACACAAGCATGCAGACCGGGCACAAGCATGCGTCCGGACACAAGCATGCGTCTGGACACAAGCATGCGTCGGGACACAAGCATGCGTCCGGACACAAGCATGCGTCCGGACACAAGCATGCAACCGGGCCACAAGCATGCGTCCGGACACAAGCATGCGTCCGGACACAAGCATGCGTCCGGACACAAGCATGCGTCCGGACACAAGCATGCGTCCAGACACAAGCATGCGACCGGACTCAAGCATGCGTCCGGACACAAGCATGCGTCTGGACACAAGCATGCGACCGGACTCAAGCATGCGTCCGGACACAAGCATGCGTCCGGACACAAGCATGCGACCGGACTCAAGCATGCGTCCGGACACAAGCATGCGTCCGGACACAAGCATGCGACCAGACTCAAGCACGCGTCCGGACACAAGCATGCGTCCGGACACAAGCATGCGACCCGGACACAAGCATGCGTTCGGGCACAAGCATGCGTCCGGACACAAGCATGCGTCCGGACACAAGCATGCGACCGGGCACAAGCATGCGTCCGGACACAAGCATGCGAATGGACACAAGCATGCGTCGGACACAAGCATGCGTCCAGACACAAGCATGCGTCCGGACACAAGCATGCGTCGGGCACAAGCATGCGTCCGGACACAAGCATGCGTCCGGACACAAGCATGCGTCCGGACACAAGCATGCGTCCGGACACAGGCATGCGACCAGACACAAGCATGCGTACGGATACAAGCATGCGTCTGGACACAAGCATGCGTCCGGACACAAGCATGCGTCCGGACACAAGCATGCGTCCGGACACAAGCATGCGTCCGTACACAAGCATGCGTCCGGACACAAGCATGCGTCCGGACACAAGCATGCGTCCGGACACAAGCATGCGTCCGGACACAAGCATGCGTCCGGACACAAGCATGCGTCTGGACACAAGCATGCGTCCGGACACAAGCATGCGTCCGGACACAAGCATGCGTCCGGACCCAAGCATGCGTCCCGACCCAAGCATGCGTCAGGACACAAGCATGCGTCCGTACACAAGCATGCGTCCGGACACATGCATGCGTCCGGACACCAGCATGCGTCCGGACCCAAGCATGCATCCGGACACAAGCATGCGTTCGGACACACGCATGCGTCCAAACACAAGCATGCGTCCGGACACAAGCATGCGACCGGACTCAAGCATGCGTCCGGACACAAGCATGCGTCCGGACACAAGCATGCGTCCGGACACAAGCATGCGTCCGGACACAAGCATGCGTCCGAACACAAGCATGCGTCCGGACACAAGCATGCGACCGGACACAAGCATGCGACCGGGCACAAGCATCGTCGCGACACAAGCATGCGTCCGGACACAAGCATGCGTCGGACACAAGCATGCGTCCGGACACAAGCATGCGTCCGGACACAAGCATGCATCCGGACACAAGCATGCGACCGGACACAAGCATGCGTCCGGACACAAGCATGCGACCGGGCACAAGCATGCGTCCAAACATAAGCATGCGTCCGGACACAAGCATGCGTCCGGACACAAGCATGCGTCCGGACACAAGCATGCGTTCGGACACAAGCATGCGTCCGGGCACAAGCATGCGTCCGGACACAAGCATGCGTCCGGACACAAGCATGCGTCCGGACACAAGCATGCGACCGGTCTCAAGCATGCGTCCGGACACAAGCATGCATCCGGACACAAGCATGCGTCCGGACACAAGCATGCGACCGGACACAAGCATGCGTCCGGACACAAGCATGCGTCCGTACACAAGAATGTGACCAGACACAAGCATGCGACCGGGACGCCAGCATGCGTCCGGACACAAGCATGCGTCCGGACACAAGCATGCGTCCGAACACAAGCATGCGTCCGGACACAAGCATGCGACCGGACACAAGCATGCGGCCGGACACAAGCATGCGTCCGGACACAAGCATGCGTCCGGACAGGAGCATGCGTCTGGACTCAAGCATGCGACCCGGACACAAGCATGCGACCGGACTCAAGCATGCGTCCGGACACAAGCATGCGTCCGGACACAAGCATGCGTCCGGACACAAGCATGCGTCCGGACACAAGCATGCGTCCGGACACAAGCATGCGACCGGACTCAAGCATGCGTCCGGACACAAGCATGCGTCCGGACACAAGCATGCGTCCGGACACAAGCATGCGTTCGGACACAAGCATGCGTCTGGACACAAGCATGCGTCCGAACACAAGCATGCGTCCGGACACAAGCATGCGTCCGGACACAAGGATGCGTCGGACACAAGCATGCGTCCGGACACAAGCATGCGTCCGGACACAAGCATGCGACCGGACTCAAGCATGCGTCCGGACACAAGCATGCGTCCGGATACAAGCATGCGTCCGGACACAAGCATGCGACCGGACTCAAGCATGTGTCCGGACACAAGCATGCGACCGGACACAAGCATGCGTCCGGACACAAGCATGCATCCGGACACAAGCATGCGACTAGACTCAAGCATGCGTCCAGACACAAGCATGCGACCGGACACAAGCATGCTTCCGGACACAAGCATGCGTCCGGACACAAGCATGCGACCGGACTCAAGCATGCGGTTGGACACAAGCATGCGACCAGACACAAGCATGCGTCCGGACACAAGCATGCGTCCGAGCACAAGCATGCGTCCGGTTACAAGCATGCGACTGGACTCAAGCATGCGACCGGACACAAGCTTGCGTCCGGACACAAGCATGCGTCCGGACACAAGCATACGTCCGGACACAAGCATGCGTCCGGACACAAGCATGCGACCGGACACAAGCATGCGTCCGGACACAAGCATGCGTCCGGACACAAGCATGCGTCCGGACACAAGCATGCGTCCGGACGCAAGCATGCGTCCGGACACAAGCATGCGTCCGGACACAAGCATGGGTCCGGACACAAGCATGCGTCCGGACACAAGCATGCATCCGGACACAAGCATGCATCCGGACACAAGCATGCATCCGGACACAAGCATGCGTCCGGACACAAGCATGCGACCGGACTCAAGCTTGCGTCCGGACACAAGCATGCGACCGGACACAAGCATGCGTCCGGACACAAGCATGCATCCGGACACAAGCATGCGACCGGACACAAGCATGCGTCCGGACACAAGCATGCGACCGGACACAAGCATGCGTCCGGACACAAGCATGCGTCCGGACACAAGCATGCGTCCGGACTCAAGCATGCGTCCGGACACAAGCATGCGACCGGACACAAGCATGCGTCCGGACACAAGCATGCGTCCGGACACAAGCATGCGTCCGGACACAAGCATGCATCCGGACACAAGCATGCGACTGGACTCAAGCATGCGTCCGGACACAAGCATGCGACCGGACACAAGCATGCTTCCGGACACAAGCATGCGTCCGGACACAAGCATGCGACCGGACCTCAAGCATGTGGTCGGACACAAGCATGCGACCGGACACAAGCATGCGTCCGGACACAAGCATGCGTCCGGGCACAAGCATGCGTCCGGACACAAGCATGCGACCGGACTCAAGCATGCGACCGGACACAAGCTTGCGTCCGGACACAAGCATGCGTCCGGACACAAGCATGCGTCCGGACACAAGCATGCGACCGGACACAAGCATGCGTCCGGACACAAGCATGCATCCGGACACAAGCATGCTTCCGGACACAAGCATGCGTCCGGACACAAGCATGCGACCGGACTCAAGCATGCAGTCGGACACAAGCATGCGACCAGACACAAGCATGCGTCCGGACACAAGCAAGCGTCCGGGCACAAGCATGCGTCCGGACACAAGCATACGACCAGACTCAAGCATGCGGTCGGACACAAGCATGCGACCGGACACAAGCATGCGTCCGGGCACAAGCATGCGTCCGGACACAAGCATGCGACCGGACTCAAGCATGCGACCGGACACAAGCTTGCGTCCGGACACAAGCATGCGTCCGGACACAAGCATACGTCCGGACACAAGCATGCGTCCGGACACAAGCATGCGACCGGACACAAGCATGCGTCCGGACACAAGCATGCGTAAGGACACAAGCATGCGTCCGGACACAAGCATGCGTCCGGACACAAGCATGCGTCCGGACACAAGCATGCAACCGTACACAAGCATGCGTTCGGACACAAGCATGCGTCCGGACACAAGCATGCGTCCGGACACAAGCATGCGTCCGGACACAAGCATGCGTCCGCGCACAAGCATGCGTCCGGACACAAGCATGCGACCGGACTCAAGCATGCGACCGGACACAAGCTTGCGTCCGGACACAAGCATGCGTCCGGACACAAGCATGCGTCCGGACACAAGCATGCCTCCGGACACAAGCATGCGTCCGGACACAAGCATGCGTCCAGACACAAGCATGCGTCCGGACACAAGCATGCGTCCGGACACAAGCATGGGTCCGGACACAAGCATGGGTCCGGACACAAGCATGCGTCCGGACACAAGCATGCGTCCGGACACAAGCATGCATCCGGACACAAGCATGCGACTGGACTCAAGCATGCGTCCGGACACAAGCATGCGACCGGACACAAGCATGCGTCCCGACACAAGCATGCGTCCGGATGCAAGCATGCGTCTGGACACAAGCATGCGACCGGACACAAGCATGCGTCCGGACACAAGCATGCGTCCGGATACAAGCATGCGTCCGGACACAAGCATGCGACCGGACTCAAGCATGCGTCCGGACACAAGCATGCGACCGGACACAAGCATGCGTCCGGACACAAGCATGCATCCGGACACAAGCATGCGACTGGACTCAAGCATGCGTCCGGACACAAGCATGCGACTGGACACAAGCATGCGACTGGACACAAGCATGAGTCCAGACACAAGCATGCGTCCGGACACAAGCATGCGTCTAGACACAAGCATGCGACCGGACTCAAGCATGCGTCCAGACACAAGCATGCGTCCGGACTCAAGCATGCGTCCGGACTCATGCATGCGTCCGGACACAAGCATGCGTCCAGACACAAGCATGCGTCCGGGCACAAGCATGCGTCCGGACACAAGCATACGACCGGACTCAAGCATGCGGTCGGACACAAGCATGCGACCGGACACAAGCATGCGTCCGGACACAAGCATGCGTCCGGGCACAAGCATGCGTCCGGACACAAGCATGCGACCGGACTCAAGCATGCGACCGGACACAAGCTTGCGTCCGGACACAAGCATGCGTCCGGACACAAGCATATGTCCAGACACAAGCATGCGTCCGGACACAAGCATGCAACCGGACACAAGCATGCGTCCGAACACAAGCATGCGTCCGGACACAAGCATGCGTAAGGACACAAGCATGCGTCCGGACACAAGCATGCGTCCGGACACAAGCATGCGTCCGGACACAAGCATGCGTCCGTACACAAGCATGCGTTCGGACACAAGCATGCGTCCGGACACAAGCATGCGACCGGACACAAGCATGCGTCCGGACACAAGCATGCGTCCGGGCACAAGCATGCGTCCGGACACAAGCATGCGACCGGACTCAAGCATGCGACCGGACACAAGCTTGCGTCTGGACACAAGCATGCGTCTGGACACAAGCATGCGTCCGGACACAAGCATGCCTCCGGACACAAGCATGCGTCCGGACACAAGCATGCGTCCGGACACAAGCATGCGTCCGGACACAAGCATGCGTCCGGACACAAGCATGGGTCCGGACACAAGCATGGGTCCGGACACAAGCATGCGTCCGGACACAAGCATGCGTCCGGACACAAGCATGCATCCGGACACAAGCATGCGACTGGACTCAAGCATGCGTCCGGACACAAGCATGCGACCGGACACAAGCATGCGTCCGGACACAAGCATGCGTCCGGACGCTAGCATGCGTCCGGACACAAGCATGCGACCGGACACAAGCATGCGTCCGGACACAAGCATGCGTCCGGACACAAGCATGCGTCCGGGCACAAGCATGCGTCCGGACACAAGCATACGACCGGACTCAAGCATGCGGTCGGACACAAGCATGCGACCGGACACAAGCATGCGTCCGGACACAAGCATGCGTCCGGGCACAAGCATGCGTCCGGACACAAGCATGCGACCGGACTCAAGCATGCGACCGGACACAAGCTTGCGTCCGGACACAAGCATGCGTCCGGACACAAGCATATGTCCGGACACAAGCATGTGTTCGGACACAAGCATGCAACCGGACACAAGCATGCGTCCGAACACAAGCATGCGTCCGGACACAAGCATGCGTAAGGACACAAGCATGCGTCCGGACACAAGCATGCGTCCGGACACAAGCATGCGTCCGGACACAAGCATGCGTCCGTACACAAGCATGCGTTCGGACACAAGCATGCGTCCGGACACAAGCATGCGACCGGACACAAGCATGCGTCCGGACACAAGCATGCGTCCGGGCACAAGCATGCGTCCGGACACAAGCATGCGACCGGACTCAAGCATGCGACCGGTCACAAGCTTGCGTCTGGACACAAGCATGCGTCTGGACACAAGCATGCGTCCGGACACAAGCATGCGTCCGGACACAAGCATGCGTCCGGACACAAGCATGCGTCCGGACACAAGCATGCGTCCGGACACAAGCATGGGTCCGGACACAAGCATGGGTCCGGACACAAGCATGCGTCCGGACACAAGCATGCGTCCGGACACAAGCATGCATCCGGACACAAGCATGCGACTGGACTCAAGCATGCGTCCGGACACAAGCATGCGACCGGACACAAGCATGCGTCCGGACACAAGCATGCGTCCGGACGCTAGCATGCGTCCGGACACAAGCATGCGACCGGACACAAGCATGCGTCCGGACACAAGCATGCGTCCGGATACAAGCATGCGTCCGGACACAAGCATGCGACCGGACTCAAGCATGCGTCCAGACACAAGCATGCGACCGGACACAAGCATGCGTCCGGACACAAGCATGCATCCGGACACAAGCATGCGACTGGACTCAAGCATGCGTCCGGACACAAGCATGCGACTGGACACAAGCATGCGACTGGACACAAGCATGAGTCCAGACACAAGCATGCGTCCGGACACAAGCATGCGTCTAGACACGAGCATGCGACCGGACTCAAGCATGCGTCCAGACACAAGCATGCGTTCGGACTCAAGCATGCGTCCGGACTCATGCATGCGTCCGGACACAAGCATGCATCCGGACACAAGCATGCGTCCGGACACAAGCATGCGACCAGACACAAGCATGCGTCCGGACACAAGCATGCGTCCGGACACAAGCATGCGTCCGGACACAAGCATGCGTCCGGACACAAGCATGCGACCGGACACAAGCATGCGTCCGAACACAAGCATGCGACCGGGCACAAGCATGCGTCCGGACACAAGCATGCGTCCGCACACAAGCATGCGACCGGACACAAGCATGCGTCCGGACTCAAGCATGCGTCTGGACACAAGCATGCGACCGGACTCAAGCATGCGTCCGGACACAAGCATGCGTCCGGACACAAGCATGCGTCCGGACACAAGCATGCGACCGGACTCAAGCATGCGTCCGGACACAAGCATGCGTCCGGACACAAGCATGCGTCCGGACACAAGCATGCGTCCGGACACAAGCATGCGACCGGACTCAAGCATGCGTCCGGACACAAGCATGCGTCCGGACACAAGCATGCGACCGGACACAAGCATGCGACCGGACATAAGCATGCGACCGGACACAAGCATGCATCCGGACACAAGCATGCGACCGGACACAAGCATGCGTCCGGACACAAGCATGCGTCCGGACACAAGCATGCGTCCGGACACAAGCATGCGACCGGACTCAAGCATGCGTCTGGACACAAGCATGCGTCCGGACACAAGCATGCGTCCGGACACAAGCATGCGACCGGACTCAAGCATGCGGTCGGACACAAGCATGCGACCGGACACAAGCATGCGTCCGGACACAAGCATGCGACCGGACACAAGCATGCGACCGGACACAAGCATGCGTCTGGACACAAGCATGCGACCAGACTCAAGCATGCGTCGGACACAAGCATGCGTCCGGACACAAGCATGCGTCCGGACACAAGCATGCGACCAGACACAAGCATGCGTCCGGACACAAGCATGCGTCCGAACACAAGCATGCGTCCGGACACAAGCATGCGTCCGGACACAAGCATGCGTCCGGACTCAAGCATGCGTCCGGACACAAGCATGCGTCCGGACACAAGCATGCGACCGGACACAAGCATGCGTCCGGACACAAGCATGCGACCGGGCACAAGCATGCGACCAAACACAAGCATGCGTCCGGACACAAGCATGCGTCCGGACACAAGCATGCGTCCGGACTCAAGCATGCGTCCGGACACAAGCATGCGACCGGAATCAAGCATGCGACCCGACTCAAGGATGCGGTCGGACACAAGCATGCGACCGGACACAAGCATGCGTCCGGACACAAGCATGCGACCAGACTCAAGAATGCGTCCGGACACAAGCATGCGTCCAGACACAAGCATGCGTCCGGACACAAGCATGCGTCCGGACACAAGCATGCGACCGGACACAAGCATGCGTCCGGACACAAGCATGCGTCCGGACACAAGCATGCGTCCGGACACAAGCATGCGACCGGACTCAAGCATGCGTCCGGACACAAGCATGCGTCCGGACACAAGCATGCGACCGGACACAAGCATGCGTCCGGACACAAGCATGCGTCCGGTCTCAAACATGCGTCCGGACACAAGCATGCGACCGGACTCAAGCATGCGTCCGGACACAAGCATGCGACCGGACACAAGCATGCGTCCGGACACAAGCATGCGTCCGGACACAAGCATGCGTCCGAACACAAGCATGCGTCCGGACACAAGCATGCGTCCGGACAGAAGCATGCGTCCGGACACAAGCATGCGTCCGGACACAAGCATGCGTACGGACACAAGCATGCGTCCGGACACAAGCATGCGACCGGACACAAGCATGCGTCCAAACACAAGCATGCGTCCGGACACAAGCATGCGTCCGGACACGAGCATGCGTCCGGACACGAGCATGCGACCGGACTCAATCATGCGACGGGACACAAGCATGCGTCCGAACACAAGCATGCGTCCGGACACAAGCATGCGTCCGGACACAAGCATGCGACCGGACACAAGCATGCGTCCGGACACAAGCATGCGTCCGGTCTCAAACATGCGTCCGGACACAAGCATGCGACCGGACTCAAGCATGCGTCCGGACACAAGCATGCGACCGGACACAAGCATGCGTCCGGACACAAGCATGCGTCCGGACACAAGCATGCGTCCGAACACAAGCATGCGTCCGGACACAAGCATGCGTCCGGACAGAAGCATGCGTCCGGACACAAGCATGCGTCCGGACACAAGCATGCGTACGGACACAAGCATGCGTCCGGACACAAGCATGCGACCGGACACAAGCATGCGTCCAAACACAAGCATGCGTCCGGACACAAGCATGCGTCCGGACACGAGCATGCGTCCGGACACGAGCATGCGACCGGACTCAATCATGCGACGGGACACAAGCATGCGTCCGAACACAAGCATGCGTCCGGACACAAGCATGCGTCCGGACACAAGCATGCGTCCGGACACAAGCATGCGTCCGGACACAAGCATGCGTCCGGACACAAGCATGCGTCCGGACACAAGCATGCGACCGGACTCAAGCATGCGTCCGGACACAAGCATGCGTCCGGACACGAGCATGCGTCCGGACACGAGCATGCGACCGGACTCAAGCATGCGTCCGGACACAAACATGCGTTCGGACACAAGCATGCGTCCGGACACAAGCATGCGACCGGACACAAGCATGCGTCCGGACACAAGCATGCGTCCGGACACAAGCATGCGTCCGGACACGAGCATGCGTCCGGACACGAGCATGCGACCGGACTCAATCATGCGACGGGACACAAGCATGCGTCCAAACACAAGCATGCATCCGGACACAAGCATGCGTCCGGACACAAGCATGCGTTCCGACACAAGCATGCGTCCGGACACAAGCATGCGTCCGAACACAAGCATGCGTCCGGACACAAGCATGCGACTGGACTAAAGCATGCGTCCGGACACAAGCATGCGTCCGGACACGAGCATGCGTCCGGACACGAGCATGCGACCGGACTCAAGCATGCGTCCGGACACAAGCATGCGTCCGGACACAAGCATGCGTCCGGACACAAGCATGCGTCCAGACACAAGCATGCGTCCGGACACAAGCATGCGTCCGGACACAAGCATGCGTCCGGACACAAGCATGCGTCCGGACACAAGCATGCGACCGGACTCAAGCATGTGTCCGGACACAAGCATGCGTCCGGACTCGAGCATGCGTCCGGACACGAGCATGCGACCGGACTCAAGCATGCGTCCGGACACAAGCATGCGTCCGGACACAAGCATGCGTCCGGACACAAGTATGCGTCCGGACACAAGCATGCGTCCGGACACAAGCATGCGTCCGGACACAAGCATGCGTCCGGACAGAAGCATGCGACCGGACTCAAGCATGCGTCCGGACACAAGTATGCGTTCGGACACAAGCATGCGTCTGGACACGAGTATGCGACCGGACTCAAGCATGCGTCCGGACACAAGCATGCGTCTGGACACAAGCATGCGTCCGGACACAAGCATGCGTCCGGACACAAGCATGCGTCCGGACACGAGCATGCGTCCGGACACGAGCATGCGACCGGACTCAATCATGCGACGGGACACAAGCATGCGTCCGGATTCAAGCATGCGTCCGGACCCAAGCATGCGTCCGGACACAAGCATGCGTCCGGACACAAGCATGCGTCCGGACACAAGCATGCGTCCGGACACAAGCATGCGTCCGGACTCAAGCATGCGTCCGGACACAAGCATGCGTCCGGACACAAGCATGCGTCCGGACACGAGCATGCGTCCGGACACGAGCATGCGACCGGACACGAGCATGCGTCCGGACACAAGCATGCGTCCGGACACAAGCATGCGTCCGGACACAAGCATGCGTCCGGACGCAAGCATGCGTCTGGACACAAGCATGCGTCCGGACACAAGCATGCATCCGGACACAAGCATGCGACCGGACTCAAGCATGCGTCCGGACACAAGCATGCATCCGGACACAAGCATGCGTCCGGACACGAGCATGCGTCCGGACATGAGCATGCGACCGGACTCAAGCATGCGTGCGGACACAAGCATGCGTCCGAACACAAGCATGCGTCCGGACACAAGCATGCGTCCGGACACAAGCATGCGTCCGAACACAAGCATGCGTCCGGACACAAGCATGCGTCCGAATACAAGCATGCGTCCGGACACAAGCATGCGACCGGACTCAAGCATGCGTCCGGACACAAGCATGCGTCCGGACACGAGCATGCGTCCGGACACGAGCATGCGACCGGACTCAAGCATGCGTCCGGACACAAACATGCGTTCGGACACAAGCATGCGTCCGGACACAAGCATGCGACCGGACACAAGCATGCGTCCGGACACAAGCATGCGTCCGGACACAAGCATGCGTCCGGACACGAGCATGCGTCCGGACACGAGCATGCGACCGGACTCAATCATGCGACGGGACACAAGCATGCGTCCAAACACAAGCATGCATCCGGACACAAGCATGCGTCCGGACACAAGCATGCGTCCAAACACAAGCATGCGTCCGGACACAAGCATGCGTCCGGACACAAGCAAGCGTCCGGACACAAGCATGCGACCGGACTCAAGCATGCGACCGGACACAAGCATGCGTCCGGACACAAGCATGCTTCCGGACACAAGCATGCGTCCGGACACAAGCATGCGTCCAAACACAAGCATGCGTCCGGACACAAGCATGCGTCCGGACACAAGCATGCGTCCGTACACAAGCATGCGAACGGACTCAAGCATGCGACTGGACACAAGCATGAGTCCGGACACAAGCATGCGTCCGGACACAAGCATGCGTCCGGACCCAAGCATGCGTCCGGACACAAGCATGCGACCGGACACAAGCATGCGTCCGGACACAAGCATGCGTCCGGACACAAGCATGCGTCCGGACACAAGCATGCGAACGGACACAAGCATGCGTCCGGACACAAGCATGCGACCGGACTCAAGCATGCGTCCGGACACAAGCATGCGTCCGGACACGAGCATGCGTCCGGACATGAGTATGCGACCAGACTCAAGCATGCGTCCGGACACAAGCATGCGTCCGGACCCAAGCATGCGTCCGGACACAAGCATGCGTCCGGACACAAGCATGCGTCCGGACACAAGCATGCAACCGGACTCAAGCATGCGACCGGACTCAAGCATGCGGTCGGACACAAGCATGCGACCGGACACAAGCATGCGAGCGGACACAAGCATGCGACCGGACACAAGCATGCGTCCGGACACTAGCATGCGTCCGGACACTAGCATGCGTCTAGACACAAGCATGCGACCGGACACAAGCATGCGTCCGGACACAAGCATGCGTCTGGACACAAGCATGCGTCTGGACACAAGCATGCGTCCGGACACAAGCATGCGTCCGAACACAAGCATGCGTCCGGACACAAGCATGCGTCCGGACACAAGCATGCATCCGGACACAAGCATGCGACCGGACTCAAGCATGCGTCCGGACACAAGCATGCATCCGGACACAAGCATGCGTCCGGACACGAGCATGCGTCCGGACATGAGCATGCGACCGGACTCAAGCATGCGTGCGGACACAAGCATGCGTCCGAACACAAGCATGCGTCCGGACACAAGCATGCGTCCGGACACAAGCATGCGACCGGACACAAGCATGCGTCCGGACACAAGCATGCGACCGGAATCAAGCATGCGACCGGACTCAAGTATGCGGTCGGACACATGCATGCGACCGGACACAAGCATGCGTCCGGACATTAGCATGCAACCAGACTCAAGCATGCGTCCGGACACAAGCATGCATCCAGACACAAGCATGCGTCCGGACACAAGCATGCGTCCGGACACAAGCATGCGACCGGACACAAGCATGAGTCCGGACACAAGCATGCGTCCGGACACAAGCATGCGTCCAAATACAAGCATGCGTCCGGACACAAGCATGCTTCCGGACACAAGCATGCGTCCGGACACAAGACCGTTAGATTCCCTCTACTTTTTGAGAAACGAGTGTTTTCGTTCTCCTTGGCCCCACCTGCACTATGAGTGCGAAATGCCGGCCAGACTGGCCGATGCACCATTTTCTCTACACATGTGCGTTAGTTACCTTTCAAACCCTTACGTTCACTAGATGAATTTATTTCCTACCTTCTATTTGAGTGAGACCACTAGATTTCGTGTACTATGCGAAATCTGAGCGCTTCCGTTCTCCCTGGCATTTGCACTCTAAGTTCCCATACTGACCGACCTGGCCAATGCACCATTTTCCATATACATATGCATTAGATTCCTTTCGAACCTTATTAGCTCACTAGATTTATATATTTCCCACCTTCTGATCGAGTGAGACCGCTAGATTCCCTCTAATTTTTGAGAAATGAGCGTTTCCGTTCTCCTTGGCCCTATTTGCACTATAAGTGCGAAATGCCGGCCAGACTGGCCGATGCACAATTTTCTCTACACATGTGCGTTAGTTACCTTTCAAACCCTTACGTTCACTAGATGAATATATTTCCTACTTTCCTTTTGAGTGAGACCACTTGATTCCGTGTACTATGCGACATCTGAGCGCTTCCGTTCTCCCAGGCATTTGCATTTTAAGTTCCGATTCTCACCGACCTGGCCAATGCACCATTTTCTCTATACATGTGCGTTAAATATATTTCAAACCTTTTTAGCTGACTAGATTTATATATTTCCCACCTTCTGATCGAGTGAGACCGTTAGTTCCCTCTAGTTTTTGAGAAACGAGCGTTTCCGTTCTCCCTGGCCCCACCTGCACTATGAGTGCGAAATGCCGGCCAGACTGGCCGATGCACCATTTTCTCTACACATGTGCGTTAGTTACCTTTCAAACCCTTACGCTCACTAGATGAATATATTTCCTACCTTATATTTGAGTGAGACCACTAGATTCCATGTATTATGCGAGATCTGAGCGGTTCCGTTCTCCCAGGCATTTGCACTCCAACTTCCCATACTGACCGACCTGGCCAATGCACCACTCTCCATATACATATGCATTAGATTCCTTCCGAACCTCATTAGCTCACTAGATTTAAATATTTCCCACCTTTTGATCGAGTGAGACTGCTAGATTCCCTTTAATTTTTGAGAAATGAGCGTTTCCGTTCTCCCTGGCCCCACCTGCACTATGAGTGCGAAATGCCGGCCAGACTGGCCGATGCACCATTTTCTCTACACATATGCGTTAGTTATCTTTCAAAACCTTACGTTCACTAGATGAATTTATTTCCTACCTTCTATTTGAGTGAGACCACTAGATTCCGTGTACTATGCGAGATCTGAGCGCTTCCGTTCTCCCTAGCATTTGTACTCTAAGTTCACATACTGACCGACCTGGCCAATGCACCATTTTCCATATACATATGCATTAGATTCCTTTCGAACCTTATTAGCTCACTAGATTTATATATTTCCCACCTTTTGATCGAGTGAGACTGCTAGATTCCCTTTACTTTTTGAGAAATGAGCGTTTCCGTTCTCCTTGGCCCTACTTGCACTATAAGTGCGAAATGCCGGCCAGACTGGCCGATGCACCATTTTCTCTACACATGTGCGTTAGTTACCTTTCAAACCCTTATGTTCACTAGATGAATTTATTTCCTACCTTTTATTTGAGTGAGACCAGTAGATTCCGTGTACTATGCGAGATCTGAGCGCTTCCGTTCTCCCTGGCATTTGCACTCTAAGTTCCCATAGTGACCGACCTGGCCAATGCACCATTTTCCATATACATATGCATTAGATTCCTTTCAAACCTTATTAGCTCACTTGATTTATATATTTCCCACCTTCTGATCGAGTGAGACCGCTAGATTCCCTCTACTTTTTGAGAAATGAGCGTTTCCGTTCTCCTTGGCCCTACTTGCACTATAAGTGCGAAATCCCGGCCAGACTGGCCGATGCACCATTTTCTCTACACATGTGCGTTAGTTACCTTTCAAACCCTTATGTTCACTAGATGAATTTATTTCCTACCTTCTATTTGAGTGAGACCACTAGATTCCGTGTACTATGCGAGATCTGAGCGCTTCCGTTCTCCCTGGCATTTGCACTCTAAGTTCGCATACTGACCGACCTGGCCAATGCACCATTTTCCATATACATATGCATTAGATTCCTTTCAAACCTTATTAGCTCACTAGATTTATATATTTCCCACCTTCTGATCGAGTGAGACCGCTAGATTCCCTTTACTTTTCGAGAAATGAGCGTTTCCGTTCTCCTTGGCCCTACTTGCACTATAAGTGCGAAATGCCGGCCAGACTGGCCGATGCACCATTTTCTCTACACATGTGCGTTAGTTACCTTTCAAACCCCTACGTTCAGTAGATGAATATATTTCCTACTTTCTATTTGAGTGAGACCACTTGATTCCGTGTACTATGCGAGATCTGAGCGCTTCCGTTCTCCCTGGCATTTGCATTTTAAGTTCCGATACTGACCGACCTGGCCAATGCACCATTTTCTCTATACATGTGCGTTGAATACATTTCAAACCTTTTTAGCTGACTAGATTTATATATTTTCCACCTTCTGATCGAGTGAGACCGTTAGATTCCCTCTACGTTTTGAGAAACGAGCGTTTCCGTTCTCCCTGGCCCCACCTGCACTATGAGTGCGAAATGCCGGCCAGACTGGCCGATGCACCATTTTCTCTACACATGTGCGTTAGTTACCTTTCAAACCCTTACGCTCACTAGATGAATATATTTCCTACCTTATATTTGAGTGAGACCACTAGATTCCGTGTATTATGCGAGATCTGAGCGGTTCCGTTCTCCCAGGCATTTGCACTCCAACTTCCCATACTGACCGACCTGGCCAATGCACCACTCTCCATATACATATGCATTAGATTCCTTCCGAACCTCATTAGCTCACTAGATTTAAATATTTCCCACCTTTTGATCGAGTGAGACCGCTAGATTCCCTTTAATTTTTGAGAAATGACCGTTTCCGTTCTCCTTGGCCCTACTTGCACTATAAGTGCGAAATGCCGGCCAGACTGGCAGATGCACCATTTTCTCTACACATATGCGTTAGTTATCTTTCAAAACCTTACGTTCACTAGATGAATTTATTTCCTACCTTCTATTTGAGTGAGACCACTAGATTCCGTGTACTATGCGAGATCTGAGCGCTTCCGTTCTCCCTGGCATTTGTACTCTAAGTTCACATACTGACCGACCTGGCCAATGCACCATTTTCCATATACATATGCATTAGATTCCTTTCGAACCTTATTAGCTCACTAGATTTATATATTTCCCACCTTTTGATCGAGTGAGACTGCTAGATTCCCTTTACTTTTTGAGAAATGAGCGTTTCCGTTCTCCTTGGCCCTACTTGCACTATAAGTGCGAAATGCCGGCCAGACTGGCCGATGCACCATTTTCTCTACACATGTGCGTTAGTTACCTTTCAAACCCTTACGTTCACTAGATGAATTTATTTCCTACCTTTTATTTGAGTGAGACCAGTAGATTCCGGGTACTATGCGAGATCTGAGCGCTTCCGTTCTCCCTGGCATTTGCACTCAAAGTTCCCATAGTGACCGACCTGGCCAATGCACCATTTTCCATATACATATGCATTAGATTCCTTTCGAACCTTATTAGCTCACTAGATTTATATATTTCCCACCTTCTGATCGAGTGAGACCGCTAGATTCCCTCTACTTTTTGAGAAATGAGCGTTTCCGTTCTCCTTGGCCCTACTTGCACTATAAGTGCGAAATGCCGGCCAGACTGGCCGATGCACAATTTTCTCTACACAGGTGCGTTAGTTACCTTTCAAACCCTTATGTTCACTAGATGAATCTATTTCCTACCTTCTATTTGAGTGAGACCACTAGATTCCGTGTACTATGCGAGATCTGAGCGCTTCCGTTCTCCCTGGCATTTGCACTCTAAGTTCGCATACTGACCGACCTGGCCAATGCACCATTTTCCATATACATATGCATTAGATTCCTTTCGAACCCTTTGTCAGAATTAGAAGGAAGAAAGAGGATTGAACTAGCAAGAATGAGGATACAAATAGCAAACCCTAGAAGGGTTGTACTCGCTATAGAGCACCCCACTACAGGCTAGAACAATAAGATAATATTCTGACACACCCCCATAGCCAAAGTGGGGTGTAATCAGCAGAGCAGGCAAAGCAAAACAAGCTCAGGGTGGATCACAATGTCACCACACATTCTGAGCACAAGTTCAAGAAGAAATAGTTTAGAGTTTACAATTATAAGCAAAGCTAGTGGTAGTCACAACGGGCAAGTGAGGAGGAGGGAGAGTGAGGGGAGAGGAGACAGGAGGCGACGGCTGAAGCTGCAGACACACGGGCAACAGGAGGCAGACTGGCACAGCGGCTACCGGACAGCGCCCGGACTACAGGGGTAACAGGCCCCGCGGCTCAAATAGCGGCGGACGGGCAACGGACCCACGGGCGGCTGGCACAGCTGGCTACGACTGGGCTACCGGGACAGCGCCCCGGACTACAGCTGCTGCTGACGACAAACTGGCAACCTCTGCTCATCCTCCCGCACACAGTCCCACCCCCCTGATACACACCCACTGCTACACCACTAGCTCTACTCCCACGCACCCCCCTAAAACCCTAAACCCCAGTCTCCCACACAACCACCCCCCTCAGCGACAGCTGCAGCAGTGGGAGACGAAGGAGGAGGAGGAGAAAGGGAGGAAGGCACACCGGCCACCCCCATACCCGCCACCCCACAGCTCGCCCCTCAGGTCGCCTCGACGGACGACGGGAAATGGGGGAAGGGGAGAAAGGGGGGGGGCCCACCACGGACCTGAGGGGAGGGCGGGGCCGCGACAAGGGGCGGGGCCGCGACGGTCGGGGTGGGACCGCGACGTAGGGTGGGGCCGCGACAGGTCGGGGCCGCGAAGGTAGGGCGGGGCCGCATAGGGTCCGGGGCGGGGCCGCGACGTAGGGCGGGGCCGCTTCGAGGGGCGGGGCCGCGACGTAGGGGCGGGGCCGCGACGAGGGGCGGGGCCGCGACGGTCGGGGCGGGGCCGCGACGGAGGGGCGGGACCGCGACAGGTAGGGCGGGGCCAAGCCGGGCAGGCGCACGGGCGGCGACGGGCCGGGGCGGGGCCGCGACGAAGGGCGGGGCCGAGCCGGGCAGGCGCACGGGCGGCGACGGGCCGGGGCGGGGCCGCGACGTAGAGGAGAAGCCCGCCGCGCGCCCTGGGGCGCACAGCGGGCAATGAACCGCCGCGCGCCTCGGGGCGCACGGCGGGCAGAAAACCGCCACGCGCCTCGGGGCGCACGGCGGGATGAAAAAGTAGCAGCGGAAGCAAGGTGGGGACACACCCACAGGATCGATCCAAGGGGATCGACCTGCTCTGATAGCATGTCAAAATTAGAAGGAAGAAAGAGGATTGAACTAGCAAGAATGAGGATACAAATAGCAAACCCTAGAAGGGTTGTACTCGCTATAGAGCACCCCACTACAGGCTAGAACAATAGGATAATATTCTGACACCCTTTTAGCTGACTAGATTTAGATATTTCCCACCTTCTGATCGAGTGAGACCGCTAGATTCCCTTTACTTTTTTAGAAATGAGCGTTTCCGTTCTCCTTGGCCCTACTTGCACTATAAGTGCGAAATGCCGGCCAGACTGGCCGATGCACAATTTTCTCTACACATGTGCGTTAATTACCTTTCAAACCATTATGTTCACTAGATGAATTTATTTCCTACCTTCTATTTGAGTGAGACCACTAGATTCCGTGTACTATGCGAGATCTGAGCGCTTCCGTTCTCCCTGGCATTTGCACTCTAAGTTCGCATACTGACCGACCTGGCCAATGCTCCATTTTCCATATACATATGCATTAGATTCCTTTCGAACCTTATTAGCTCACTAGAACTATATATTTCCCACCTTCTGATCGAGTGAGACCGCTAGATTCCCTTTACTTTTTGAGAATTGAGTGTTTCCGTTCTCCATGGCCCTACTTGCACTATAAGTGCGAAATGCCGGCCAGACTGGCCGATGCACAATTTTCTCTACACATGTGCGTTAGTTACCTTTCAAACCCTTACGTTCACTAGATGAATATATTTCCTACTTTCTATTTGAGTGAGACCAATTGATTCCGTGTACTATGCGAGATCTGAGCGCTTCCGTTCTCCCTGGCATTTGCACTCTAAGTTCCAATACTGACAGACCTGGCCATGCACCAAATTTCTCTATACATTTGCGTTGAATACATTTCAAACCTTTTTAGCTGACTAGATTTATATATTTCCCACCTTCTGATCGAGTGAGACCGCTAGATTCCCTCTACTTTTTGAGAAATAAGCGTTTCCGTTCTCCTTGGCCCTACTTGCACTATAAGTGCTAAATGCCGGCCAGACTGGCCGATGCACCATTTTCTCTACACATGTGCGTTAGTTACCTTTCAAACCCTTATGTTCACTAGATGAATCTATTTCCTACCTTCTATTTGAGTGAGACCACTAGATTCCGTGTACTATGCGAGATCTGAGCGCTTCCGTTCTCCCTGGCATTTGCACTCTAAGTTCCCATACTGACCGACCTGGCCAATGCACCATTTTCCATATACATATGCATTAGATTCCTTTCGAACCCTTTTAGCTGACTAGATTTAGATATTTCCCACCTTCTGATCGAGTGAGACCGCTAGATTCCCTTTACTTTTTGAGAAATGAGCGTTTCCGTTCTCCTTGGCCCTACTTGCACTATAAGTGCGAAATGCCGGCCAGACTGGCCGATGCACAATTTTCTCTACACATGTGCGTTAATTACCTTTCAAACCCTTATGTTCACTAGATGAATTTATTTCCTACCTTCTATTTGAGTGAGACCACTAGATTCCGTGTACTATGCGAGATCTGAGCGCTTCCGTTCTCCCTGGCAATTGCACTCTAAGTTCGCATACTGACCGACCTGGCCAATGCACCATTTTCCATATACATATGCATTAGATTCCTTTCGAACCTTATTAGCTCACTAGAACTATATATTTCCCACCTTCTGATCGAGTGAGACCGCTAGATTCCCTTTACTTTTTGAGAATTGAGTGTTTCCGTTCTCCTTGGCCCTACTTGCACTATAAGTGCGAAATGCCGGCCAGACTGGCCGATGCACAATTTTCTCTACACATGTGCGTTAGTTACCTTTCAAACCCTTACGTTCACTAGATTAATATATTTCCTACTTTCTATTTGAGTGAGACCACTTGATTCCGTGTACTATGCGAGATCTGAGCGCTTCCGTTCTCCCTGGCATTTGCACTCTAAGTTCCGATACTGACCGACCTGGCCAATGCACCATTTTCTCTATACATGTGCGTTGAATACATTTCAAACCTTTTTAGCTGACTAGATTTATATATTTCCCACCTTCTGATCGAGTGAGACCGTTAGATTCCCTCTACTTTTTGAGAAACGAGCGTTTCCGTTCTCCTTGGCCCCACCTGCACTATGAGTGCGAAATGCCGGCCAGACTGGCCGATGCACCATTTTCTCTACACATGTGCGTTAGTTACTTTTCAAACCCTAACGTCCACTAGATGAATATATTTCCTACCTTATATTTAAGTGAGACCACTAGATTCCGTGTACTATGCGAGATCTGAGCGGTTCCGTTCTCCCAGGCATTTGCACTCTAAGTTCCCATACTGACCGACCTGGCCAATGCACCACTTTCCATATACATATGCATTAGATTCCTTCCGAACCTTATAAGCTCACTAGATTTATATATTTCCCACCTTCTGATCGAGTGAGACCGCTAGATTCTCTTTACTTTTTGAGAAATGAGCGTTTCCGTTCTCCTTGGCCCTACTTGCACTATAAGTGCGAAATGCCGGCCAGACTGGCCGATGCACCATTTTCTCTACACATGTGCGTTAGTTACCTTTCAAACCCCTACGTTCAGTAGATGAATATATTTCCTACTTTCTATTTGAGTGAGACCACTTGATTCCGTGTACTATGCGAGATCTGAGCGCTTCCGTTCTACCTGGCATTTGCATTTTAAGTTCCGATACTGACCGACCTGGCCAATGCACCATTTTCTCTATACATGTGCGTTGAATACATTTCAAACCTTTTTAGCTGACTAGATTTATATATTTTCCACCTTCTGATCGAGTGAGACCGTTAGATTCCCTCTACGTTTTGAGAAACGAGCGTTTCCGTTCTCCCTGGCCCCACCTGCACTATGAGTGCGAAATGCCGGCCAGACTGGCCGATGCACCATTTTCTCTACACATGTGCGTTAGTTACCTTTCAAACCCTTACGTTCACTAGATGAATATATTTTCTACCTTATATTTGAGTGAGACCACTAGATTCCGTGTATTATGCGAGATCTGAGCGGTTCCGTTCTCCCAGGCATTTGCACTCTAAGTTCCCATACTGACCGACCTGGCCAATGCACCACTTTCCATATACATATGCATTAGATTCCTTCCAAACCTTATAAGCTCACTAGATTTATATATTTCCCACCTTCTGATCGAGTGAGATCGTTAGATTCCCTCTACTTTTTGAGAAACGAGCGTTTCCGTTCTCCCTGGCCCCACCTGCACTATGAGTGCGAAATGCCGGCCAGACTGGCCGATGCACCATTTTCTCTACACATGTGCGTTAGTTACCTTTCAAACCCTTACGTTCACTAGATGAATATATTTCCTACTTTCTATTTGAGTGAGACCACTTGATTCCGTGTACTATGCGAGATCTGAGCGGTTCCGTTCTCCCTGGCATTTGCATTAAGTTCCGATACTGACCGACCTGGCCAATGCACCATTTTCTCTATACATGTGCGTTGAATACATTTCAAACCTTTTTAGCTGACTAGATTAAAATATTTCCCACCTTCTGATCGAGTGAGACCGTTAGATTCCCTCTACTTTTTGAGAAACGAGCGTTTCCGTTCTCCCTCGCCCCACCTGCACTATGAGTGCGAAATGCCGGCCAGACTGGCCGATGCACCATTTTCTCTACACATGTGCATTAGTTACCTTTCAAACCCTTACGTTCACAAGATGAATATATTTCCTACCTTATATTTGAGTGAGAACACTAGATTCCGTGTATTATGCGAGATCTGAGCGGTTCCGTTCTCCCAGGCATTTGCACTCTAAGTTCGCATACTGACCTACCTGGCCAATGCACCACTTTCCATATACATATGCATTAGATTCCTTCGGAACCTTATAAGCTCACTAGATTTATATATTTCCCACCTTCTGATCGAGTGAGACCGCTAGATTCCCTTTACTTTTTGAGAAATGAGCGTTTCCGTTCTCCTTGGCCCTACTTGCACTATAAGTGCGAAATGCCGGCCAGACTGGCCGATGCACCATTTTCTCTACACATGTGCGTTAGTTACCTTTCAAACCCTTACGTTCACTAGATGAATTTATTTCCTACCTTCTATTTGAGTGAGACCACTAGATTCCGTGTACTATGCGAGATCCGAGCGCTTCTGTTCTCCCAGGCATATGCACTCTAAGTTCCCATACTGACCGACCTGGCCAATGCACCATTTTCCATCTACATATGCATTAGATTCCTTTCGAACCTTATTAGCTCACTAGATTTATATATTTCACACCTTCTGATCGAGTGAGACCGCTAGATTCCCTTTACTTTTTGAGAAATGAGCGTTTCCGTTCTCCTTGGCCCTACTTGCACCATAAGTGCGAAATGCCGGCCAGACTGGCCGATGCACCATTTTCTCTACACATGTGCGTTAGTTACCTTTCAAACCCTTATGTTCACTAGATGAATCTATTTCCTACCTTCTATTTGAGTGAGACCACTAGATTCCGTGTACTATGCGAGATCTGAGCGCTTCCGTTCTCCCTGGCATTTGCACTCTAAGTTCCCATACTGACCGACCTGGCCAATGCACCATTTTCCATATACATATGCATTAGATTCCTTTCGAGCCTTATTAGTGTCAGAACATATAGCTTACTCATTTGTGTAGGCTATAGTGTTAGCCTATAGCATTAGCCCCTACCGTCGCGCTCCCGCCGCTCACTCCTCTTCCGGCCGCCCGCCCTAGTGCCCTGACGGCCGCCCGCTCTAGCGCCCGAACGCCGCCCGCCCTAGCGCCCTGACGGCCGCCCGCACTAGCGCCCTGACGGCCGCCCGCGCCCTGACGGCCGCCCGCCCCAGCGCCCGAGCGCCGCCCGCCCTAGCGCCCGAGCGCCGCCCGCCCTAGCGCCCGAGCGCCGCCCGCCCTAGCGCCCGAGCGCCGCCCTCGCCCTAGCGCCCTGACGGCCGCCCGCCCTAGCGCCCGTGCGCCACTCGCCCTAGCGCCCTGACGGCCGCCCGCCCTAGCGCCCGAACGCAGCCCGCCCTAGCGCCCTGACGGCCGCCCGCCCTAGCGCCCTGACAGCCGGCCGCCCGCCCCAGCGCCCGACGCCCGCGAGCCGCCCGTCGCAGCCGCCCGTGAGCTCCCTGAGCCGCCCGCGCCGCCATCCCTGAGCCGCCTGTGCAGCCGCCCGCGAGCCGCCAGCGAGCCGCCCGTCGCAACACCAGCGCCGCACGAGCCGCCCGTACAGCCCAGCAGCCCGAGCCGCCCGAGCCGCCCGCGCCGCCCCAGCAACCCGAGCCGCCCGAGCCGCCCGAGCCGCTCAACCGCGCGAGCCGCCCGAGCCGCCCCAGCCGCCCGAGCCGCCCGAGCCGCCCGAGCCGCCCGAGCCGCCTGAGCCGCCCGCGCCGCCCCAGCAACCCGAGCCGCCCGAGCCGTGCCGCAGTTCCTGAGCTGTGTTCCTCTGCTGCTGACCTACCCGACTCTCCCAGCCCGGTGAGACTTTCAGCTGCTGCCATGGCCACCCCCAATGTTCTTACTTTTGACGCTGAGGGGAGGGCCATTGACTTTGCTGTCTGGATTGAAGACCTGCAGCTGTACTTACTGTGTGATGCGATAGATGAGGTCTCTCTCTTTGACTTTGTCTCTGGCGCTGTCCCTGCCCCACCTGCTGATGCTGACTCTGCCGTTCGCTCCAAGTGGGCGACCCGCGATGCTGCTGCACGTCTTGCTGTGCGTCGCCACCTCCCTTCCTCTGAGCGTGCCCACTTTAGTCAGTGCAAGACCGCTCAGGCCTTGTACGACGCTGTAGTTGCACGCTACTCCTCCCCTTCCTCCGCTACCCTTAGCCGCCTCATGCTACCGTTTCTCTTCCCTGACCTCGCCTCCTTTCCCATTGTTGCTGACCTCGTTACCCACCTCCGTGCTAGTGACACCCGCTACCGCGCTGCCCTTCTTGCTGAGTTCCGCGCTGCGAACCCTCCTCCCATGTACATCACTCTCTACTTTCTCGTCACCCGTCTCCCTGAGTCCCTTCGTGTCGTTAGGGACCAGTTTCTCTCTGTCTGTCCCACCACTCTCACTGTCGACCTCCTTGAGGAGTCCCTGCTAGCGGCTGAGAAGAGTATTGTCGCTGTAAGGGCCTCTCGGGGTGACCCTCGCACCCCCATCTTTGAGGGGTGTGGTCCTTCCCCCCTGCTGCCCTCTGTCGCCTCTGCTGCTACGGCCGACCTCGCTGGTTTTGAGTCGGTCGGCGCGGCGTCTGCCCCCAGCGGCAGACGCCGCTCTGGCAAGGGCAAGGGGGGCAAGGGAGCGGGTGGGGCTAGAGGGGGCGGTGGAGGAGGCGGTGGGGGTGGCGGGGGAAGTGGGGGTGGCGGTGGGGGTGGTGGCGGGAGTGGAGGTACTGGTGGCGGCGGAGGAGGCGGAGGTGGCGGCGGCGGTGGTAGCGGAGGAGGCGGTGGGAGCGGTGGGAGCGACGGTCCTGGTGGGGGAGGTGGCGGTGGAGACGGGGGTGGCGGTGGAGGCAGGGGTGGCGGTGGAGGCGGGGGTCGGAGTGGCTCGTCCCAGCGGAGCAGCTCTGGGGGTGGTCAGCGCCAGCAGCAGCAGCAGCAGCAGCAGCAGCCGCAGCAGCAGCCACAGCAGCAGCAGCGCTCTCGCACCGTCCCCGCCCCTCAGCAGCTCCGTGAGTGGTACATGCAGCGTCAGCGTGGTGGTGCGCTTGGTCCCTGCCCCTACGTTCTTCGCACCGGTGACCGTGCAGGGGAGAGGTGTGGAGGTGCCCACACAGCCCGCCGCTGCTTTGGCCGCCTGACCGACGCCTGGCGTCAGCAGTTTCCGGAGGCCGCTGAGATCCCCCGCTGGGGGGAGCTGTCTAGGGCTGGTGTAGCTATTTATGATCTTGATTTTGATGCTATTCTCTCTGCTATGTATGCTGTGGTTAGTGATGAGGATGACTGTTACCGGTGTTTCCCGCCCGACCCGGGCATTGGTACTGCCGCGTCAGGTACTAGTGAGGCTGCTGCTCTAGGTGCCAGTGCGTCTGTGCTCTCAGGTGCTGGTGAGTCTGCCCTCTCAGGTACTGTGTCGGCTTCGGCCTCTCACACCTTCACCCTTGACTCTGGAGCGTCTCGCTCCTTCTTTAGGGACCGCACCACTCTCACGCCACTGAGTCGGCCGGTTGCGGTGTCCTTGGCTGACCCCTCTGGGGAGCCTGTCCTGTCTCGCTTCTCCACTGTCCTCCCGTGTCCGGCGGCCCCCTCTGGCACCCTGACTGGTCTCTACCTCCCCTCGTTCTCGACGAACTTGGTGAGTGGTGCTGACCTCCAGGATGCGGGTGTCCACCAGTTCACCCCTGCTCGTCAGCGGGTGACTCACTGCACGAAGGCGGATACAGGTCGCCACCTGGCTACGTTTACACGTCGGCCAGGGTCGAGCCTGTACACACTGACCACTGCTTCTCCTCCAGGTGCTGAGTCTGGTAGGGTCCCTTCGTCTCGTCAGGTGTTTGCTGCAGCGTCCAGGTCTGGTCCTGAGTCTGCCCCCTGCTCGTGTCGTCGTTTGTCTCACGAGACCCTCCTTTGGCACCACCGCCTTGGCCACCCCTCTCTGCCTCGGCTCAGAGGCATGGCCTCGCGAGTCCTTGTGTCTGGTCTTCCCCGGTCTCTCCCTCCCCTTCCTCCGGGCCCTGGCCCTACCTGTGTCCCCTGTGTCGAGGGGCGCCAGCGTGCTGCCCCTCACTCCTCCCAGTTTCCGCCGACAGAGGCCCCGTTGCAGACGCTTCACATGGACGTGTGGGGCCCAGCCCGCGTCCGTGGACAGGGTCAGGAGCGCTACTTCCTGCTGGTGGTTGACGACTACTCGCGTTACACCACAGTCTTCCCCTTGCGCAGCAAGGGTGAGGTCACTGAGGTGTTGATCGACTGGATCCGCGCAGCTCGTCTCCAGCTTCGGAGGAGCTTTGGCTCTGACTTCCCTGTTTTACGTCTGCACTCGGACAGAGGCGGAGAGTTCTCCTCTGGCCTCCTGAGTGCCTACTGTCGTGCGCGAGGCATCCGTCAGATCTTCACGCTTCCGGACTCACCACAGCAGAATGGGATTGCTGAGCGCCGCATTGGCATGGTCATGGACGTCGCTCGTACGTCCATGATGCATGCGGCTGCTCCCCATTTTCTGTGGCCGTTTGCTGTCAGGTACGCTGCGCACCAGATCAACCTCCACCCCAGGGTCTCTCGACCGGAGACCTCCCCAGCCCTGCTGTGGACGGGGAAGGTTGGCGATGCGTCGGCGTTCCGGGTCTGGGGATCTCGGGCGTTTGTTCGTGACCTGTCTGCGGACAAGCTGTCCCCTCGTGCTTCTCCCTGCGTCTTCCTGGGGTTCCCCCCCGACGCCCCTGGGTGGCAGTTTTACCACCCCACCTCTCGACGTGTTCTGTCCTCCCAGGACGTCACGTTCGACGAGTCCGTACCCTACTACCGCCTCTTCCCCTACCGTACTCCGTCCCTCCCCCCACCCCCGCTCTTCTTGGTACCAGGTCCCCCCCCGGTAGTCCCCCTCCCTCCTCAGGGTCCTGCCCCTTCAGGTGTGTCCCAGGTAGACGCGGTCGAGCCTGTCGAGGTTACTGGTGACTCTGGTGCTGCTGCGGGAGCTGAGCCTGGGGGTGCGGAGTCTGAGGGTGCTGAGCCTGGGGGTGCTGTGCCTGGGGGAGCTGAGCCTGGGGGTGCGGAGTCTGGGGGTGCTGAGCCTGGGGGTGCTGTGCCTGGGGGTGCTGAGCCTGGAGGTGCCGAGCCTGGGGGTGCTGTGCCTGGGGGTGCCGAGCCTAGGGGTGCTGTGCCTGGGGGTGCTGTGCCTAGGGGTGCTTCGTCTCGCCGGGAGCCACTCTCCCCACAGGAGCTGCATGAGTGGTTTGCCAGGCGCTGGAGGCGTGCTGCGGGTGCTGGTGGTTCTTCGGCTGCAGAGGGTACTGCTACCGCGCGTCCCGCCGGTGCTCGTACTGTGGGTGCTGGAGCCGCTGGGTCTGATAGTTCTCCTGGAGCTGGTACTGCTGAGGGTGTTGGCGCTGAGCCTGCCGTTGGCGGTCCGACTGACAGTGCTCCTGGTGCTGCTGCTGGAGGTTCTGGAGCTTCTGGTGGTGCTGCTGGAGGTGCTGCTGGAGTGGGTGCTCCTGCCGGGGCTGCTGGTGCTGTTCCTGCTGTTTCTAGCGTCGCCGCGCGGCCCCGACCGTACTTCGTTCCGCTCCTGCAGCAGGTTCTTGGTCTTACACCTCCTCCTCCTCCCTTAGAGGGTCCGCAGCCTGTCCGGTCACAGCCACAGCTACAGCCTGCCTCCCCTTTGCCTGCTCCTTCTCCCTACGCTGGTCCGACTGGAGGTCTTACTGAGCGTCGTGAGCTTGCGTCTCGTCCCGTGTCGCCTGTTCGTATTGAGCGCACTAGTGGTCGCGGGTCGCGTCAGCGTCCTCCTCCTGTCCCTGGCACGCACCGGATGTCACTGCGTCCGTCCACTGCTCCTCTGCGTGCCCCTTTGCCTTCTCCTCCTGCTTCCTCTCTTCCTGCTCTTGCCGACCCGGAGTCGGACTCTCTTCGTGCTGCCAGTCCTACTGTCACGCGTCTCCTTGCTACTGCTGTCACTGACCCTTCCTTCGAGTCGTCTGCTGCGTCTGCCCTTGTCACTGAGCTTGTCGACTTTGCTGCGCGCTGTCGTCTAGACTACGCTGCTCGTCTTGTCACTGAGTCTGAGTCCGCCTGTCCTCCGTCCGTCGGGGGTGAGTGTGCCCTTGGCACGGACGTCCTTGAGGACAGGCAGGAGGAGTTCCAGTGTCTCGCCGCCGCTTCACCTCGTCTCGCGTCTGTACTGCTAGCCCCTGAGGGAGACCCGGATGCACCAGACATCCCGACTCCGCGCTCTTACGCGGAGGCGATAGAGGGTCCCTACTCCTCTCAGTGGCAGGCAGCTATGGATGCAGAGATGGCTTCCTGGAAGTCCACAGGCACCTACGTTGACGCTGTTCCCCCTCCTGGGGCGAACATCGTCAGTGGCATGTGGATTTTCAGGGTGAAGCGGCCGCCGGGCTCTCCGCCTGTCTTCAAGGCGCGTTACGTGGCTCGTGGCTTCAGTCAGCGGCAGGGGGTTGACTACTTTCAGACCTTCTCCCCCACCCCGAAGATGACCACTCTTCGGGTTCTGCTGCACGTTGCTGCTCACCGTGACTACGAGCTGCACTCTCTCGACTTCAGCACAGCTTTCTTGCAGGGCAGCCTGCACGAGGAGATCTGGCTGCGTCGCCCACCTGGCTTCACTGGGTCTTTCTCTCCTGGTACCCAGTGGAGTCTCCGGCGTCCAGTCTACGGTCTCCGCCAGGCGCCACGTGAGTGGCACGACACACTGAGGACTACGCTCGCGGCACTTGGGTTTGCTCCTTCTACTACCGACCCGTCGCTGTTTCTGCGCACCGACACCTCTCTGCCGCCGTTCTACATCCTCGTGTACGTCGACGACTTGGTCTTTGCCACAGCTGACACTGCTGGACTCGCCTACGTGAAGTCCGAGCTGCAGAAGAGACACACGTGCACTGACCTGGGTGAACTGCGCAGCTACCCTGGCTTGCAGATCACCCGGGACAGAGCACGCCGCACCATTACCCTGACTCAGTCACACATGGTGCAGCAGGTCCTTCAGCGCTTCGGCTTCACGTACTCCTCGCCTCAGGCCACTCCTCTGCCTACTCGCCACTCGCTCTCAGCTCTGCCTTCGGATGAGTCCGTAGAGTCGAGTGGCCCGTTTGCAGAGCTTGTTGGCTGCCTCATGTACCTGATGACCTGCACACGACCTGACCTCGCATACCCTCTTAGCATTCTCGCACGCTTTGTTGCTCCTGGGAGACACCGACCAGAGCACATGGCTGCAGCGAAGAGGGTGTTGCGCTACTTGTGCAGTACGTCGGGCATGGGGCTAGTGCTTGGAGGGCGCAGTCCAGTGGTCCTCACTGGGCACGCAGACGCTTCTTGGGCTGACGACCAGGCTACGCAGCGGTCGTCACAGGGTTACACCTTCAGCCTTGGTTCCGGCTCTGTCTCGTGGCGGGCTACCCGCTCGTCTTCTGTTCTCGGCTCCAGTTGTGAGGCTGAGATCTACGCTGGGGCTATGGCTGCACAGGAGTTACGCTGGCTCACCTACCTGCTGACCGACCTTGGAGAGCAGCCTCGTTCTCCTCCAGTCCTGTACGTAGACAACAAGGCTATGCTGGCCTTGTGTCGAGAGCAGCGACTGGAGCACAGAACGAAGCACATTGATCTCCGCTACTTTCTTGCTCGTGAGCTACAGCAGCGTGCACAGTTGCGACTTGCGTACGTGGCCTCTGAGGCCAACACTGCTGATGTCTTCACCAAGGCACTTGCGCCTTGTGATCATCAGCGTTGCTGCACGCAGTTGGGTCTTGTGCCTGTCTTGCCTCACTTGCTCTCCTCTTGACCTTGCTTGTACGTTCGCATATATATACCCTTGCTCTTGCTTACTTGACTCTTGTATACCTCTATATATGATCTTGCATGTGAACTGGCCTTCTGGCCTTTGAACTTGTGCTCGGAATGCGTGGTGACTTTGTGATCCACCCTGAGCTTTGTTTTGCTTTGCTTGACTGGTCTTGTGACCCCTTGTTCTCCCCCACTTTGCCTATGGGGGTGTGTCAGAACATATAGCTTACTCATTTGTGTAGGCTATAGTGGGGTATCCCATAGGGGGTACAACCCAATTAGGGTTTCCTATTTGTACTCACTTCGTTCATAGTCATTTCATTCTCGTTCAATTCTTCTCAATTAGCTCTCTAGATTTATATATTTCCCACCTTCTGATCAAGTGAGACCGCTAGATTCCCTTTACTTTTTGAGAAATGAGCGTTTCCGTTCTCCTCGGCCCTACTTGCACCATAAGTGCGAAATGCCGGCCAGACTGGCCGATGCACCATTTTATCTACACATGTGCGTTACTTACCTTTCAAACCCTTACGTTCACTAGATGAATTTATTTCCTACCTTTTATTTGAGTGAGACCACTAGATTCCATGTACTATGCAAGATCTGAGCGCTTCCGTTCTCCTTGGCATTTGCACTCTAAGTTCCCATACTGACCGACCTAGCCAATGCACCATTTTCCATATACATATGCATTAGATTCCTTTCGAACCTTATTAGCTCACTAGATTTATATATTTCCCACCTTTTGATCGAGTGAGACCGCTAGATTCCCTCTACTTTTTGAGAAATGAGCGTTTCCGTTCTTCTTGGCCCTAGTTGTACTATAAGTGCGAAATGCCGGCCAGACTGGCCGATGCACAATTTTCTCTACACATGTGCGTTAGTTACCTTTCAAACCCTTACGTTCACTAGATGAATATATTTCCTACTTTCTATTTGAATGAGACCACTTGATTCCGTGTACTATGCGAGATCTGAGCGCTTCCGTTCTCCCTGGCATTTGCACTCTAAGTTCCCATACTGACTGAACTGGCCAATGCACCATTTTCCATATACATATGCATTAGATTCCATTCGAACCTTATTAGCTCACTAGATTTATATATTTCCCACCTACTGATCGAGTTAGACTGGTAGATTCCCTCTACTTTTTGAGAAATGAGCATTTCCGTTCTCCTTGGCCCTAGTTGCACTATAAGTGCGAAATGCCGGCCAGACTGGCCGATGCACAATTTTCTCTACACATGTGCGTTAGTTACCTTTCAAACCCTTACGTTCACTAGATGAATATATTTCCTACTTTCTATTTGAGTGAGACCACTTGATTCCGTGTACTATGCGAGATCTGAGCGCTTCCGTTCTCCCTGGCATTTGCATTTTAAGTTCTGATACTGACCGACCTGGCCAATGCACCATTTTCTCTATACATGTGCATTGAATACATTTCAAACCTTTTTAGCTGACTAGATCTATATATTTCCCACCTTCTGATCGAGTGAGACCGTTAGATTCCCTCTACTTTTTGAGAAACAAGTGTTTCCGTTCTCCCTGGCCCCACCTGCACTATGAGTGCGAAATGCCGGCCAGACTGGCCGATGCACCATATTCTCTACACATGTGCGTTAGTTACCTTTCAAACCCTTACGTTCACTAGATGAATATATTTTCTACCTTATATTTGAGTGAGACAACTAGATTCCGTGCATTATGCGAGATCTGAGCGGTTCCGTTCTCCCAGGCATTTGCATTTTAAGTTCCCATACTGACCGACCTGGCCAATGCACCATTTTCCATATACATATGCATTAGATTCCTTTCGAACCTTATTAGCTCACTAGATTTATATATTTCCCACCTTCTGATCGACTGAGACCGCTAGATTCCCTCTACTTTTTGAGAAATGAGCGTTTCCGTTCTCCTTGGCCCTACTTGCACCATAAGTGCGAAATGCCGGCCAAACTGGCCGATGCACCATTTTATCTACTCATGTGCGTTACTTACCTTTCAAACCCTTACGTTCACTAGATGAATTTATTTCCTATCTTCTATTTGAGTGAGACCACTAGATTCCATGTACTATGCGAGATCTGAGCGCTTCCGTTCTCCCTGGCATTTGCACTCTAAGTTCCCATACTGACCGACCTAGCCAATGCACCATTTTCCATATACATTTGCATTAGATTCCTTTCGAACCTTATTAGCTCACTAGATTGATATATTTCCCACCTTCTGATCGAGTGAGACCGCAAGATTCCCTCTACTTTTTGAGAAATGAGCGTTTCCGTTCTCCTTGGCCCTAGTTGCACTATAAGTGCGAAATGCCGGCCAGACTGGCCGATGCACAATTTTCTCTACACATGTGCGTTAGTTACCTTTCAAACCCTTACGTTCACTAGATGAACATATTTCCTACTTTCTATTTGAGTGAGACCACTTGATTCCGTGTACTATGCGAGATCTGAGTGCTTCCGTTCTCCCCGACATTTGCATTTTAAGTTCCGATACTGACCGACCTGGCCAATGCACCATTTTCTCTATACATGTGCGTTGAATACATTTCAAACCTTTTTAGCTGACTAGACTTATATATTTCCCACCTTCTGATTGAGTGAGACCGTTAGATTCCCTCTACTTTTTGAGAAACGAGCGTTTCCGTTCTCCCTGGCCCCACCTGCACTATGAGTGCGAAATGCCAGCCAGACTGGCCGATGCACCATTTTCTCTACACATGTGCATTAGTTACCTTTCAAACCCTTACGTTCACTAGATGAATATATTGCCTACCTTATATTTGAGTGAGACCACTAGATTCCGTGTATTATGCGAGATCTGAGCGGTTCCGTTCTCCCAGGCATTTGCACTCTAAGTTCCCATACTGACCGACCTGGCCAATGCACCACTTTCCATATACATATGCATTAGATTCCTTCCGAACCTTATTAGCTCACTAGATTTATATATTTCCCACCTTTTGATTGAGTGAGACCGCTAGATTCCCTTTACTTTTTGAGAAATGAGCGTTTCCTTTCTCCTTGGCCCTACTTGCACCATAAGTGCGAAATGCCGGCCAGACTGGCGGATGCACCATTTTCTCTACACATGTGCGTTAGTTACCTTTCAAACCCTTACATTCACTAAATGAATTTATTTCCTACCTTATATTTGAGTGAGACCACTAGATTCCGTGTATTATGCGAGATCTGAGCGGTTCCGTTCTCCCAGGCATTTGCACTCTAAGTTCCCATACTGACCGACCTGGCCAATGCACCACTTTCCATATACACATGCATTAGATTCCTTCCGAACTTTATTAGCTCACTAGATTTATATATTTCCCACCTTTTGATCGAGTGAGACCGCTAGATTCCCTTTACTTTTTGAGAAATGAGCGTTTCCGTTCTCCTTGGCCCTACTTGCACTATAAGTGCGAAATGCCGGCCAGACTGGCCGATGCACCATTTTCTCTACACATGTGCATTAGTTACCTTTCAAACCCTTACGTTCACTCGATTAATATATTTCCTACCTTATATTTGAGTGAGACCACTAGATTCCATGTACTATGCGAGATCTGAGTGCTTCCGTTCTCCCCGACATTTAATGCCAGGGAGAACGGAAGCGCTCAGATCTCGCATAGTACACAGAATCAAGTGGTCTCACTCAAATAGAAAGTAGGAAATATATTCATCTAGTGAACGTAAGGGTTTGAAAGGTAACTAACGCACATGTGTAGAGAAAATGGTGCATCGGCCAGTCTTGCTCGCATTTCGCACTTATAGTGCGACTAGGGCCAAGGAGAACGGAAGCGCTCATTTCTCAAAAAGTAGAGGGAATCTAACGGTCTCACTCAATCAGAAGGTGAAAATATATAAATCTAGTCAGCTAAAAAGTTTTGAAATGTATTCAACTCACATGTACAGAGAAAATGGTGCATTGGCCAGGTCGGTCAGTATCGGAACTTAAAATGCAAATGCCAGAGAGAACGGAAGCGCTAAGATCTCGCATAGTACACGGAATCAAGTGGTCTCACTCAAATAGAAAGTAGGAAATATATTCATCTAGTGAACATAAGGGTTTGAAAGGTAACTAACGCACATGTGTAGAGAAAATTGTGCATCGGCCAGTCTGGCCGGCATTTCGCACTTATAGTGCAACTAGGGCCAAGGAGAACGGAAACGCTCATTTCTCAAAAAGTAGAGGGAATCTAGCGGTCTCACTCGATCAGAAGGTGGGAAATATATCAATCTAGTGAGCTAATAAGGTTCGAAAGGAATCTAATGCATATGTATATGGAAAATGGTGCATTGGCCAGGTCGGTCAGTATAGGAACTTAGAGTGCAAATGCCAGGGAGAACGGAAGCGCTCAGATCTCGCATAGTACACGGAATCTAGTGGTCTCACTCAAATAGAAGGTAGGAAATAAATTCATCTAGTGAACGTAAGGGTTTGAAAGGTAATTAACGCACATGTGTAGAGAAAATGGTGCATCGGCCAGTCTGGCCGGCATTTCGCACTTATAGTGCAAGTAGGGCCAAGGAGAACGGAAACGCTCATTTCTAAAAAAGTAAAGGGAATCTAGCGGTCTCACTCGATCAGAAGGTGGGAAATATATAAATCTGGTGAGGTAATAAGGTTCGGAAGGAATCTAATGCATATGTATATGGAAAGTGGTGCATTGGCCAGGTCGGTCAGTATGGGAACTTAGAGTGCAAATGCCTGGGAGAACGCAACCGCTCAGATCTCGCATAATACACGGAATCTAATGGTCTCACTCAAATATAAGGTAGGAAATATATTCATCTAGTGAACGTAAGGGTTTGGAAGGTAACTAACGCACATGTGTAGAGAATATGGTGCATCGGCCAGTCTGGCCGGCATTTCGCACTCATAGTGCAGGTGGGGCCAGGGAGAACGGAAACGCTCGTTTCTCAAAAAGTAGAGGGAATCTAACGGTCTCACTCGATCAGAAGGTGGGAAATATATAAATCTAGTCAGCTAAAAAGGTTTGAAATGTATTCAATGCACATGTATAGAGAAAATGGTGCATTGGCCAGTATCAGAACTTAAAATGCAAATACCAGGGAGAACGGAAGCGCTCAGATCTCGCATAGTACACGGAATCAAGTGGTCTCACTCAAATAGAAAGTACAAAATATATTCATCTAGTGAACGTAAGGGTTTGAAAGGTAACTAACGCACATGTGTAGAGAAAATTGTGCATCGGCCAGTCTGGCCGGCATTTCGCACTTATAGTGCAACTAGGGCCAAGGAGAACGGAAATGCTCATTTCTCAAAAAGTAGAGGGAATCTAGCGGTCTCACTCGATCAGAAGGTGGGAAATATATAAATCTAGTGAGCTAATAAGGTTCGAATGGAATCTAATGCATATGTATATGGAAAATGGTGCATTGGCCAGGTCGGTCAGTATGGGAACTTAGAGTGCAAATGCGAGGGAGAACGGAAGCGCTCAGATCTCGCATAGAACACGGAATCTAGTGGTCTCACTCAAATAGAAGGTAGGAAATAAATTCATCTAGTGAACGTAAGGGTTTGAAAGGTAACTAACGTACATGTGTAGAGAAAATGGTGCATCGGCCAGTCTGACCGGCATTTCGCACTCATAATGCAGGTGGGGCCAGGGAGAACGGAAACGCTCGTTTCCCAAAAAGTAGAGGGAATCTAACGGTCTCACTCGATCAGAAGGTGGGAAATATGTAAATCTAGTCAGCTAAAAAGGTTTGAAATGTATTCAACGCACACGTATAGAGAAAATGGTGCATTGGCCAGGTCGGTCAGTATCGGAACTTAAAATGCAAATGCCAGGGAAAACGGAATCAAGTGGTCTCACTCAAGTAGAAGTCGGAAATATATTCATCTAGTGAACGTAAGGGTTTGAAAGGTAACTAACGCACATGTGTAGAGAAAATGGGGCATCGGCCAGTCTGGCCGGCATTTCGCACTTATAGTGCAAGTAGGGCCAAGGAGAACGGAAACGCTCATTTCTCAAAAAGTAGAGGGAATCTAGCGGTCTCACTTGATCAGAAGGTGGGAAATATATAAATCTAGTGAGCTAAAAAGGTTGGAAAGGAATCTACTGCATATGTATATGGAAAGTGGTGCATTTTCCAGGTCGGTCAGTATGGCAACTTAGAGTGCAAATGCCTGAGAGAACGGAACCACTCAGATCTCGCATAATACACGGAATCTAGTGGTCTCACTCAAATAGAAGGTAGGAAATATATTAATCTAGTGAATGTAAGGGTTTGAAAGGTAACTAACGCACATGTGTAGAGAAAATGGTGCATTGGCCAGTCTGGCCGGCATTTCGCACTCATAGTGCAGGTGGGGCCAGGGAGAACGGAGACGTTCGTTTCTCAAAAAGTAGAGGGAATCTAACGGTCTCACTCGATCAGAAGGTGGGAAATATATAAATCTAGTCAGCTAAAAAGATTTGAAATGTATTCAACGCACATGTATAGAGAAAATGGTGCATTGGCCAGGTCGGTCAGTATGGGAACTTAGAGTGCAAATGCCAGGGAGAACGGAAGCGCTCAGATCTCGCATAGTACACGGAATCTAGTGGTCTCACTCAAATAGAAAGTAGGAAATATATTCATCTAGTGAACGTAAGGGTTTGAAAGGTAACTAACGCACATGTGTAGAGAAAATGGTGCATCGGCCAGTCTGGCCGGCATTTTCCACTTATGGTGCAAGTAGGGCCAAGGAGAACGGAAACGCTCATTTCTCAAAAAGTAAAGAAAATCTAGCAGTCTCACTCGATCAGAAGGTGGGAAACATATAAATCTAGTGAGCTAATAAGGTTCGAAAGGAATCTAATGCATATGTATATGGAAAATGGTGCATTGGCCAGGTCGGTCAGTATGGGAACTTAGAGTGCAAATGCCAGGGAGAACGGAAGCGCTCAGATCTCGCATAGTACACGGAATCTAGTGGTCTCACTCAAATATAAGGTAGGAAATATATTCATCTAGTGAACGTAAGGGTTTGAAAGGTAAGTAACGCACATGTGTAGAGAAAATAGTGCATCGGCCAGTCTGGCCGGCATTTTGCACTCATAGTGCAGGTGGGGCCAGGGAGAACGGAAACGCTCGTTTCTCAAAAAGTAGAGGGAATCTAACGGTCTCACTCGATCAGAAGGTGGGAAATATATAAATCTAGTCAGGTAAAAAGGTTTGAAATGTATTCAACGCACATGTATATAGAAAATGGTGCATTGGCCAGGTCGGTCAGTATCGGAACTTAAAATGCAAATGCCAGGGAGAACGGAAGCGCTCAGATCTCGCATAGTACACGGAATCAAGTGGTCTCACTCAAATAGAAAGTAGGAAATATATTCATATAGTGAACGTAAGGGTTTGAAAGGTAACTAACGCACATGTGTAGAGAAAATTGTGCATCGGCCAGTCTGGCCGGCATTTCGCACTTATAGTGCAAGTAGGGCCAAGGAGAACGGAAACGCTCATTTCTCAAAAAGTAGAGGGAATCTAGCGGTCTCACTCGATCAGAAGGTGGGAAATATATAAATCTAGTGAGCTAAAAAGGTTGGAAAGGAATCTAATGCATATGTATATGGAAAGTGGTGCATTTTCCAGGTCGGTCAGTATGGCAACTTAGAGTGCAAATGCCTGGGAGAACGGAACCGCTCAGATCTCGCATAATACACGGAATCTAGTGGTCTCACTCAAATAGAAGGTAGGAAATATATTAATCTAGTGAATGTAAGGGTTTGAAAGGTAACTAACGCACATGTGTAGAGAAAATGGTGCATTGGCCAGTCTGGCCGGCATTTGCACTCATAGTGCAGGTGGGGCCAGGGAGAACGGAGACGTTCGTTTCTCAAAAAGTAGAGGGAATCTAACGGTCTCACTCGATCAGAAGGTGGGAAATATATAAATCTAGTGAGCTAAAAAGGTTGGAAAGGAATCTAATGCATATGTATATGGAAAGTGGTGCATTTTCCAGGTCGGTCAGTATGGCAACTTAGAGTGCAAATGCCTGGGAGAACGGAACCGCTCAGATCTCGCATAATACACGGAATCTAGTGGTCTCACTCAAATAGAAGGTAGGAAATATATTAATCTAGTGAATGTAAGGGTTTGAAAGGTAACTAACGCACATGTGTAGAGAAAATGGTGCATTGGCCAGTCTGGCCGGCATTTCGCACTCATAGTGCAGGTGGGGCCAGGGAGAACGGAGACGTTCGTTTCTCAAAAAGTAGAGGGAATCTAACGGTCTCACTCGATCAGAAGGTGGGAAATATATAAATCTAGTCAGCTAAAAAGATTTGAAATGTATTCAACGCACATGTATAGAGAAAATGGTGCATTGGCCAGGTCGGTCAGTATCCGAACTTAAAATGCAAATGCCAGGGAGAACGGAAGCGCTCAGATCTCGCATAGTACACAGAATCAAGTGGTCTCACTCAAATAGAAAGTAGGAAATATATACATCTAGTGAACGTAAGGGTTTGAAAGGTAACTAACGCACATGTGTAGGAAAATTGTGCATCGGCCAGTCTGGCCGGCATTTTGCACTCATAGTGCAGGTGGGGCCAGGGAGAACGGAAACGCTCGTTTCTCAAAAAGTAGAGGGAATCTAACGGTCTCACTCAATCAGAAGGTGGGAAATATATAAATCTAGTCAGGTAAAAAGGTTTGAAATGTATTCAACGCACATGTATAGAGAAAATGGTGCATTGGCCAGGTCGGTCAGTATCGGAACTTAAAATGCAAATGCCAGGGAGAACGGAAGCGCTCAGATCTCGCATAGTACACGGAATCAAGTGGTCTCACTCAAATAGAAAGTAGGAAATATATTCATCTAGTGAACGTAAGGGTTTGAAAGGTAACTAACGCACATGTGTAGAGAAAATTGTGCATCGGCCAGTCTGGCCGGCATTTCGCACTTATAGTGCAAGTAGGGCCAAGGAGAACGGAAACGCTCATTTCTCAAAAAGTAGAGGGAATCTAGCGGTCTCACTCGATCAGAAGGTGGGAAATATATAAATCTAGTGAGCTAAAAAGGTTGGAAAGGAATCTAATGCATATGTATATGGAAAGTGGTGCATTTTCCAGGTCGGTCAGTATAGCAACTTAGAGTGCAAATGCCTGGGAGAACGGAACCGCTCAGATCTCGCATAATACACGGAATCTAGTGGTCTCACTCAAATAGAAGGTAGGAAATATATTAATCTAGTGAATGTAAGGGTTTGAAAGGTAACTAACGCACATGTGTAGAGAAAATGGTGCATTGGCCAGTCTGGCCGGCATTTGCACTCATAGTGCAGGTGGGGCCAGGGAGAACGGAGACGTTCGTTTCTCAAAAAGTAGAGGGAATCTAACGGTCTCACTCGATCAGAAGGTGGGAAATATATAAATCTAGTGAGCTAAAAAGGTTGGAAAGGAATCTAATGCATATGTATATGGAAAGTGGTGCATTTTCCAGGTCGGTCAGTATGGCAACTTAGAGTGCAAATGCCTGGGAGAACGGAACCGCTCAGATCTCGCATAATACACGGAATCTAGTGGTCTCACTCAAATAGAAGGTAGGAAATATATTAATCTAGTGAATGTAAGGGTTTGAAAGGTAACTAACGCACATGTGTAGAGAAAATGGTGCATTGGCCAGTCTGGCCGGCATTTCGCACTCATATTGCAGGTGGGGCCAGGGAGAACGGAGACGTTCGTTTCTCAAAAAGTAGAGGGAATCTAACGGTCTCACTCGATCAGAAGGTGGGAAATATATAAATCTAGTCAGCTAAAAAGATTTGAAATGTATTCAACGCACATGTATAGAGAAAATGGTGCATTGGCCAGGTCGGTCAGTATCGGAACTTAAAATGCAAATGCCAGGGAGAACGGAAGCGCTCAGATCTCGCATAGTACACGGAATCAAGTGGTCTCACTTAAATAGAAAGTAGGAAATATATTCATCTAGTGAACGTAAGGGTTTGAAAGGTAACTAACGCACATGTGTAGAGAAAATTGTGCATCGGCCAGTCTGGCCGGCATTTCGCACTTATAGTGCAACTAGGGCCAAGGAGAACGGAAACGCTCATTTCTCAAAAAGTAGAGGGAATCTAGCAGTCTAACTCGATCAGAAGGTGGGAAATATATAAATCTAGTGAGCTAATAAGGTTCGGAAGGAATCTAATGCATATGTATATGGAAAGTGGTGCATTGGCCAGGTCGGTCAGTGTGGGAACTTAGAGTGCAAATGCCTGGGAGAACGGAACTGCTCAGATCTCGCATTATACACGGAATCTAGTGGTTTCACTCAAATAGAAGGTAGGAAATAAATTCATCTAGTGAACGTAAGGGTTTGAAAGGTAACTAACGCACATGTGTAGAGAAAATGGTGCATCGGCCAGTCTTGCCGGCATTTCGCACTTATAGTGCAAGTAGGGCAAAGGAGAACGGAAACGCTCATTTCTCAAAAAGTAATGGGAATCTAGCGGTCTCATTCGATCAAAAGGTGGGAAATATATAAATCTAGTGAGCTAATAAGGTTCGAAAGGAATCTAATGCATATGTATATAGAAAATGGTGCATTGGCCAGGTCGGTCTGTATGGGAACTTAGAGTGCAAATGCCAGGGAGAACGGAAGCCCTTAGATCTCGCATAGTACACGGAATCTAGTGGTCTCACTCAAATAGAAGGTAGGAAATAAATTCATCTAGTGAACGTAAGGGTTTGAAAGGTAACTAACGCACATGTGTAGAGAAAATGGTGCATCGGCCAGTCTGGCCGGCATTTTGCACTTATGGTGCAAGTAGGGCCAAGGAGAATGGAAACGCTCATTTCTCAAAAAGTAAAGAAAATCTAGCAGTCTCACTCGATCAGAAGGTGGGAAATATATAAATCTAGTTAGCTAATAAGTTTCGAAAGGAATCTAATGCATATGTATATGGAAAATGGTGCATTGGCCAGGTTGGTCAGTATGGGAACTGAGAGTGCAAATGCCAGGGAGAACGGAAGCGCTCAGATCTTGCATAGTACACGGAATCTAGTGGTCTCACTCAAATAGAAGGTAGGAAATATATTCATCTAGTGAACGTAAGGGTTTGAAAGGTAACTAACGCACATGTGTAGAGAAAATGGTGCATCGGCCAGTCTGGCCGGCATTTCGCACTCATAGTGCAGGTGGGGCCAGGGAGAACGGAAACGCTCGTTTCTCAAAAAATAGAGGGAATCTAACGGTCTCACTCGATCAGAAGGTGGGAAATATATACATCTAGTTAGCTAAAAGGGTTTGAAATGTATTCAACGCACATGTATAGAGAAAATGGTGTATTGGCCAGGTTGGTCGGTATCCAAAATGCAAATGCCAGGGAGAATGGAAACGCTCAGATCTCGCATAGTACACGGAATCAAGTGGTCTCACTCAAATAGAAAGTAGGAAATATATTCATCTAGTGAACGTAAGGGTTTGAAAGGTAACTAACGTTCATGTGTAGAGAAAATTGTGCATCGGCCAGTCTGGCCGGCATTTCGCACTTATAGTGCAACTAGGGTCAAGGAGAACGGAAACGCTCATTTCTCAAAAAGTAGAGGGAATCTAGCAGTCTAACTCGATCAGAAGGTGGGAAATATATAAATCTAGTGAGCTAATAAGGTTCGGAAGGAATCTAATGCATATGTATATGGAAAGTGGTGCATTGGCCAGGTCGGTCAGTGTGGGAACTTAGAGTGCAAATGCCAGGGAGAACGGAACTGCTCAGATTTCGCATAATACACGGAATCTAGAGGTTTCACTCAAATAGAAGGTAGGAAATAAATTCATCTAGTGAACGTAAGGGTTTGAAAGGTAACCAACGCACATGTGTAGAGAAAATGGTGCATCGGCCAATCTGGCCGGCATTTCGCACATATAGTGCAAGTAGGGCCAAGGAGAACGGAAACGCTCATTTCTCAAAAAGTAGAGAGAATCTAGCGGTCTCATTCGATCAGAAGGTGGGAAATATATAAATCTAGTGAGCTAATAAGGTTCGAAAGGAATCTAATGCATATTTATATGGAAAATGGTGCATTGGCCAGGTCGGTCAGTATGGGTACTTAGAGTGCCAATGCCAGGGAGAACGGAAGCGCTCAGATCTCGCATAGTACACGGAATCTAGTGGTCTCACTCAAATAGAAGGTAGGAAATAAATTCATCTAGTGAACGTAAGGGTTTGAAAGGTAACTAACGCACATGTGTAGAGAAAATGGTGCATCGGCCAGTCTGGCCGGCATTTCGCACATATAGTGCAAGTAGGGCCAAGGAGAACGGAAACGCTCATTTCACAAAAAGTAAAGGGAATCTAGCGGTCTCACTCGATCAGAAGGTGGGAAACATATAAATCTAGTGAGCTAATAAGGTTCGAAAGGAATCTAATGCATATGTATATGGAAAATGGTGCATTGGCCAGGTCGGTCAGTATGGGAACTTAGAGTGCAAATGCCAGGGAGAACGGAAGCGCTCAGATCTCGCATAGTACACGGAATCTAGTGGTCTCACTCAAAAAGAAGGTAGGAAATAAATTCATCTAGAGAACGTAAGGGTTTGAAAGGTAACTAACGCACATGTGTAGAGAAAATGGTGCATCGGCCAGTCTGGCCGGCATTTCGCACATATAGTGCAAGTAGGGCCAAGGAGAACGGAAACGCTCATTTCACAAAAAGTAAAGGGAATGTAGCGGTCTCACTCGATCAGAAGGTGGGAAACATATAAATCTAGTGAGCTAATAAGGTTCGGAAGGAATCTAATGCATATGTTTATGGAAAGTGGTGCATTGGCCAGGTCGGTCAGTATGGGAACTTAGAGTGCAAATGCTTGGGAGAACGGAACCGCTCAGATCTCGCATAATACACGGAATCTAGTGGTCTTACTCAAATATAAGGTAGGAAATTTATTCATCTAGTGAACGTAAGGGTTTGAAAGGTAACTAACGCACATGTGTAGAGAAAATGGTGCATCGGCCAGTCTGGCCGGCATTTCGCACTCATAGTGCAGGTGGGGCCAGGGAGAACGGAAACGCTCGTTTCTCAAAAAGTAGAGGGAATCTAACGGTCTCACTCAATCAGAAGGTGGGAAATATATACATCTAGTTAGCTAAAAAGGTTTGAAATGTATTCAGCGCACATGTATAGAGAAAATGGTGTATTGGCCAGGTCGGTCGGTATCGGAACTTAAAATGCAAATGCCAGGGAGAACGGAAGAGCTCAGATCTCGCATAGTACACGGAATCAAGTGGTCTCACTCAAAAAGAAAGTAGGAAATATATTCATCTAGTGAACGTAAGAGTTTGAAAGGTAACTAACGCACATGTGTAGAGAAAATGGTGCATCGGCCAGTCTGGCCGGCATTTCGCACTTATAGTGCAACTAGGGCCAAGGAGAACGGAAATGCTCATTTCTCAAAAAGTAGAGGGAATCTAGTGGTGTCACTCAATCAGAAGGTGGGAAATATATAAATCTAGTGAGCTAATAAGGTTCGAAAGGAATCTAATGCATATGTATATGGAAAATGGTGCATTGGCCAGGTCGGTCAGTATGGGAACTTAGAGTGCAAATGCCAGGGAGAACGGAAGCGCTCAGATCTCGCATAGTACACGGAATCTAGTGGTCTCACTCAAATAGAAGGTAGGAAATAAATTCATCTAGTGAACATAAGGGTTCGAAAGGAAACTAACACACATGTGTAGAGAAAATGGTGCATCGGCCAGTCTGGCCGGCATTTCGCACTTATAGTGCAAGTAGGGCCAAGGAGAACGGAAACGCTTATTTCTCAACAAGTAAAAGGAATCTAGCGGTCTCACTCGATCAGAAGGTGGGAAATATATAAATCTAGTGAGCTAATAAGGTTCGAAAGGAATCTAATGCATATGTATATGGAAAGTGGTGCATTGGCCAGGTCGGTCAGTATGGGAACTTAGAGTGCAAATGCCAGGGAGAACGGAACCGCTCAGATCTCGCATAATGCACGGAATCTAGTGGTCTCACTCAAATATAAGGTAGGAAATAAATTCATCTAGTGAACGTAATGTTTTAAAAGGTAACTAACGCACATGTGTAGAGAAAATGGTGCATCGGCCAGTCTGGCCGGCATTTCGCACTCATAGTGCAGGTGGGGCCAGGGAGAACGGAAACGCTCGTTTCTCAAAAAGTAGAGGGAATCTAACGGTCTCACTCGATCAGAAGGTGGGAAATATATAAATCTAGTCAGCTAAAAAGGCTTGAAATGTATTCAACGCACATGTATAGAGAAAATGGTGCATTGGCCACGTCGGTCAGTATAAGAACTTAGAATGCAAACGCCAGGGAGAACGGAAGCGCTCAGATCTCGCACAGTACACAGAATCAAGTGGTCTCACTCAAATAGAAAGTAGGAAATATATTTATCTAGTGAACGTAAGGGTTTGAAAGGTAACTAACGCACATGTGTAGAGAAAATGGTGCATCGGCGAGTCTGACCGACATTTCGCACTTATAGTGCAGGTGGGGCCAGGGAGAACGGAAACGCCCATTTCTCAAAAAGTAAAGGGAATCTAGCGGTCTCACTCAATCAAAAGGTGGGAAATATATAAATCTAGTGAGCTAATAAGGTTTGGAAGGAATCTAATGCATATGTATATGGAAAGTGGTGCATTGGCCAGGTCGGTCAGTATGGGAACTTAGAGTGCAAATGCCAGGGAGAACGGAAGCGCTCAGATCTCGCATAGTACACGGAATCTAGTGGTCTCACTCAAATAGAAGGTAGGAAATAAATTCATCTAGTGAACGTAAGGGTTTGAAAGGTAACTAACGCGCATGTGTAGAGAAAATGGTGCATCGGCCAGTCTGGCCGGCATTTCGCACTTATAGTGCAAGTAGGGCCAAGGAGAATGGAAACGCTCATTTCTCAAAAGGTAAAGGGAATCTAGCGGTCTCACTCAATCAAAAGGTGGGAAATATATAAATCTAGTGAGCTAATAAGGTTCGAAAGGAATCTAATGCATATGTATATGGAAAATGGTGCATTGGCCAGGTCGGTCAGTATGGGAACTTAGAGTGCAAATGCCAGGGAGAACGGAACCGCTCAGATCTCGCATAGTACACGGAATCTAGTGGTCTCACTCAAATAGAAGGTAGGAAATAAATTCATCTAGCGAACATAAGGGGTTTGAAAAGTAACTAACGCACATGTGTAGAGAAAATGGTGCATCGGCCAGTCTGGCTGGCATTTCGCACTTATAGTGCAAGTAGGGCCAAGGAGAACGGAAACGCTCATTTCTCAAAAAATAAAGGGAATCTAGCGGTCTTACTCGATCAGAAGGTGGGAAATATATAAATGTAGTGGGCTAATAAGGTTTGAAAGGAATCTAGTGCATATGTACATGGAAAATGGTGCATTGGCCAAGTCGGTCAGTATGGGAACTTAGAGTGCAAATGCCAGGGAGAACGGAAGCGCTCAGATCTGGCATAATACACGGAATCTAGTGGTCTCACTCAAATAAAAGGTAGGAAATATATTCATCTAGTGAACGTAAGGGTTTGAAAGGTAACTAACGCACATGTGTAGAGAAAATTGTGCATCGGCCAGTCAGGCCGGCATTTCGCACTTATAGTGCAAGTAGGGCCAAGGAGAACGGAAACGCTCATTTCTCAAAAAGTAGAGAGAATCTTGCAGTCTCACTCGATCAGAAGATGGGAAATATATAAATCTAGTGAGCTAATAAGGTTCGAAAGGAATCTAATGCATATGTATATGGAAAATGGTGCATTGGCCAGGTCGGTCAGTATGGGAACTTAGAGTGCAAATGCCAGGGAGAACAGAAGCGCTCAGATCTCGCATAGTACACGGAATCTAGTGGTCTCACTCACATAGAAGGTAGGAAATAAATTCATCTAGTGAACGTAAGGGTTTGAAAGGTAACTAACGCACATGTGTAGAGAAAATTGTGCATCGGCCAGTCTGGCCGGCATTTCGCACTTATAGAGCAACTAGGGCCAAGGAGAATGGAAACGCTCATTTCTCAAAAAGTAGAGGGAATCTAGCGGTCTCACTCGATCAGAAGGTGGGAAATATATAAATCTAGTGAGCTAATAAGGTTCGAAAGGAATCTAATGCATATGTATATGGAAAATGGAGCATTGGCCAGGTCGGTCAGTATGGGAACTTAGAGTGCAAATGCCAGGGAAAACGGAAGTGCTCAGATCTCGCATAGTACACGGAATCTAGTGGTCTCACTCAAATAGAAGGTAGGAAATAAATTCATCTAGTGAACGTAAGGGTTTGAAAGGTAACTAACGCACATGTGTAGAGAAAATGATGCATCGGCCAGTCTGGCCGGCATTTCGCACTTATAGTGCAAGTAGGGCCAAGGAACACGGAAACGCTCATTTCTCAAAAAGTAAAGGGAATCTAGCGGTCTCACTCGATCAGAAGGTGGGAAATATATAAATCTAGTGAGCTAATAAGGTTCAAAAGGAATCTAATGCATATGTATATGGAAAATGGTGCATTGGCCAGGTTGGTCAGTATGGGAGCTTAGAGTGCAAATGCCAGGGAGAACGGAAGCGCTCAGATCTCGCACAGTACACGGAATCTAGTGGTCTCACTCAAATAGAAGGTAGGAAATAAATTCATCTAGTGAACGTAAGGGTTTGAAAGGTAACTAACGCACATGTGTAGAGAAAATGGTGCATCGGCTAGTCTGGCCGGCATTTCGCACTCATAGTGCAGGTGGGGCCAGGAAGAACGGAAACGCTCATTTCTCAAAAAGTAGAGGGAATCTAACGGTCTCACTCTATCAGAAGGTGGGAAATATATAAATCTAGTCAGATAAAAAGGTTTGAAATGTATTCAACGGACATGTATAGAGAAAATGGTGCATTGGCCAGGTCGGTCAGTATCGGAACTTATAATGCAAATGCGAGGGAGAACGGAAGCGCTCAGATCTCGCATAGTACACGGAATCAAGTGGTCTCACTCAAATAGAAAGTAGGAAATATATTCATCTAGTGAACGTAAGGGCTTGAAAGGTAACTAACGCACATGTGTAGAGAAAATTGTGCATCGGCCAGTCTGGCCGGCATTTCGCACTTATAGTGCAACTAGGGCCAAGGAGAACGGAAACGCTCATTTCTCAAAAAGTAGAGGGGATCTAGCGGTCTCACTCGATCAGAAGGTGGGAAATATATAAATCTAGTGAGCTAATAAGGTTCGAAAGGAATCTAATGCATATGTATATGGAAAATGGTGCATTGGCCAGGTCGGTCAGTATGGGAACTTAGAGTGCAAATGCCAGGGAGAACGGAAGTGCTCAGATCTCGCATAGTACACGGAATCTAGTGGTCTCACACAAATAGAAGGTAGGAAATAAATTCATCGAGTGAACGTAAGGGCTTGAAAGGTAACTAACGCACATGTGTAGAGAAAATTGTGCATCGGCCAGTCTGGCCGGCATTTCGCACTCATAGTGCAGGTGGGGCCACGGAGAACGGAAACGCTCGTTTCTCAAAAAGTAGAGGGAATCTTACGGTCTCACTCGATCAGACGGTGGGAAATATCTAAATCTAGTCAGCTAAAAAGGTTTGAAATGTATTCAACGCACATGTATAGAGAAAATGGTGCATTGGCCAGGTCGGTCAGTATCGGAACTTAAAATGCAAATGCCAGGGAGAACGGAAGCGCTCAGATCTCGCATAGTACACGGAATCTAGTGGTCTCACTCAAAAAGAAAGTAGGAAATATATTCATCTAGTGAACGTAAGGGCTTGAAAGGTAACTAACGCACATGTGTAGAGAAAATTGTGCATCGGCCAGTCTGGCCGGCATTTCGCACTTATAGTGCAAGTAGGGCCAAGGAGAACGGAAACGCTCATTTCTCAAAAAGTAGAGAGAATCTTGCGGTCTCACTCGATCAGAAGGTGGGAAATAAATAAATCTAGTGAGCTAATAAGGTTCGAAAGGAATCTAATGCATATGTATATGGAAAATGGTGCATTGGCCAGGTCGGTCAGTATGGGAACTTAGAGTGCAAATGCCAGGGAGAACAGAAGCGCTCAGATCTCGCATAGTACACGGAATCTAGTGGTCTCACTCACATAGAAGGTAGGAAATAAATTCATCTAGTGAACGTAAGGGTTTGAAAGGTAACTAACGCACATGTGTAGAGAAAATGGTGCATCTGCCAGTCTGGCCGGCATTTCGCACTCATACTGCAGGTGGGGCCAGGGAGAACGGAAACGCTCGTTTCTCAAAAAGTAGAGGGAATCTAACGGTCTCACTCGATCAGAAGGTGGGAAATATATAAATATAGTCAGCTAAAAGAGTTTGAAATGTATTCAACGCACATCTATAGAGAAAATGGTGCATTTGCTAGGTCGGTCAGTATCGAAACTTAAAATGCAAATACCCGAGAGAACGGAAGCGCCCAGATCTCGCATAGTACACGGAATCAAGTGGTCTCACTCAAATAGAAAGTAGGAAATATATTCATCTAGTGAACGTAAGGGTTTGGAAGGTAACTAACGCACATGTGTAGAGAAAATTGTGCATCGGCCTGTTTGGCCGGCATTTCGCACTTATAGTGCAACTAGGGCCAAGGAGAATGGAAACGCTCATTTCTCAAAAAGTAGAGGGAATCTAGCGGTCTCACTCGATCAGAAGGTGGGAAATATATAAATCTAGTGAGCTAATAAGGTTCAAAAGGAATCTAATGCATATGTATATAGAAAATGGTGCATTGGCCAGGTCGGTCAGTATGGGAACTTAGAGTGCAAATGCCAGGGAGAACGGAAGCGCTCAGATCTCGCATAGTACAAGGAATCTAGTGGTCTCACTCAAATAGAAGGTAGGAAATAAATTCATCTAGTGAACGTAAGGGTTTGAAAGGTAACTAACGCACATGTGTAGAGAAAATGGTGCATCAGCCAGTCTGGCCGGCATTTCGCACTCATAGTGCAGGTGGGGCCAGGGAGAACGGAAACACTCGTTTCTCAAAACGTAGAGGGAATCTAACGGTCTCACTTGATCAGAAGGTGGGAAATATATAATTCTAGTCAGCTAAAAAGATTTGAAATGTGTTCAACGCACATGTATAGAGGAAATGGTGCATTGGCCAGGTCGGTCTGTATCGGAACTTAAAATGCAAATGCTGTGAAAACAAAGAACGAGAATGAAATGACTATGAACGAAGTGAGTACAAATAGGAAACCCTAATTGGGTTGTACCCCCTATGGGATACCCCACTATAGCCTACACAAATAAGTAAGCTATATGTTCTGACACACCCCCATAGGCAAAGTGGGGGAGAACAAGGGGTCACAAGACCAGTCAAGCAAAGCAAAGCAAAGCTCAGGGTGGATCACAAAGTCACCACGCATTCCGAGCACAAGTTCAAAGGCCAGAAGGCCAGTTCACATGCAAGATCATATATAGAGATATACAAGAGTCAAGCAAGCAAGAGCAAGAGTATATATAGGCGAAGGTACAAGCAAGGTCAAGAGGAGAGCAAGTGAGGCAAGACAGGCACAAGACCCAACTGCGTGCAACAACGCTGATGATCACAAGGCGCAAGTGCCTTGGTGAAGACATCAGCAGTGTTGGCCTCAGAGGCCACGTACGCAAGTCGCAACTGTCCACGCTGCTGTAGCTCACGAGCAAGAAAGTAGCGGAGAGCAATGTGCTTCGTTCTGTGCTCCAGTCGCTGCTCTCGACACAAGGCCAGCATGGCCTTGTTGTCTACGTACAGGACTGGAGGAGAACGAGGCTGCTCTCCAAGGTCAGTCAGCAGGTAGGTGAGCCAGCGTAACTCCTGTGCAGCCATAGCCCCAGCGTAGATCTCAGCCTCACAACTCGAGCCGAGAACAGAAGACGAGCGGGTAGCCCGCCACGAGACAGAGCCGGAACCAAGGCTGAAGGTGTAACCCTGTGACGACCGCTGCGTAGCCTGGTCGTCAGCCCAAGAAGCGTCTGCGTGCCCAGTGAGGACCACTGGACTGCGCCCTCCAAGCACTAGCCCCATGCCCGACGTACTGCACAAGTAGCGCAACACCCTCTTCGCTGCAGCCATGTGCTCTGGTCGGTGTCTCCCAGGAGCAACAAAGCGTGCGAGAATGCTAAGAGGGTATGCGAGGTCAGGTCGTGTGCAGGTCATCAGGTACATGAGGCAGCCAACAAGCTCTGCAAACGGGCCACTCGACTCTACGGACTCATCCGAAGGCAGAGCTGAGAGCGAGTGGCGAGTAGGCAGAGGAGTGGCCTGAGGCGAGGAGTACGTGAAGCCGAAGCGCTGAAGGACCTGCTGCACCATGTGTGACTGAGTCAGGGTAATGGTGCGGCGTGCTCTGTCCCGGGTGATCTGCAAGCCAAGGTAGCTGCGCAGTTCACCCAGGTCAGTGCACGTGTGTCTCTTCTGCAGCTCGGACTTCACGTAGGCGAGTCCAGCAGTGTCAGCTGTGGCAAAGACCAAGTCGTCGACGTACACGAGGATGTAGAACGGCGGCAGAGAGGTGTCGGTGCGCAGAAACAGCGACGGGTCGGCAGTAGAAGGAGCAAACCCAAGTGCCGCGAGCGTAGTCCTCAGTGTGTCGTGCCACTCATGTGGCGCCTGGCGGAGACCGTAGACTGGACGCCGGAGACTCCACTGGGTACCAGGAGGGAAAGACCCAGTGAAGCCAGGTGGGCGACGCAGCCAGATCTCCTCGTGCAGGCTGCCCTGCAAGAAAGCTGTGCTGAAGTCGAGAGAGTGGAGCTCGTAGTCACGGTGAGCAGCAACGTGCAGCAGAACCCGAAGAGTGGTCATCTTCGGGGTGGGGGAGAAGGTCTGAAAGTAGTCAACCCCCTACCGCTGACTGAAGCCACGAGCCACGTAACGCGCCTTGAAGACAGGCGGAGAACCCGGCGGCCGCTTCACCCTGAAAATCCACATGCCACTGACGATGTTCGGCCCAGGAGGGGGAACAGCGTCAACGTAGGTGCCTGTGGACTTCCAGGAAGCCATCTCTGCATCCATAGCTGCCTGCCACTGAGAGGAGTAGGGACCCTCTATCGCCTCCGCGTAAGAGCGCGGAGTCGGGATGTCTGGTGCATCCGGGTCTCCCTCAGGGGCTAGCAGTACAGACGCGAGACGAGGTGAAGCAGCGGCCAGACACTGGAACTCCTCCTGCCTGTCCTCAAGGACGTCCGTGCCAAGGGCACACTCACCCCCGACGGACGGAGGACAGGCGGACTTAGACTCAGTGACAAGACGAGCAGCGTAGTCTAGACGACAGCGCGCAGCAAAGTCGACAAGCTCAGTGACAAGGGCAGACGCAGCAGACGACTCGAAGGAGGGGTCAGTGACAGCAGTAGCCAGGAGACGCGTGACAGTAGGACTGGCAGCACGAAGAGAGTCCGACTCCGGGTCGGCAAGGGCAGGAAGAGAGGAAGCAGGAGGAGAAGGCAAAGGGGCACGCAGAGGAGCAGTGGACGGACGCAGTGACATCCGGTGCGTGCCAGGGACAGGAGGAGGACGCTGACGCGACCCGCGACCACTAGCGCGCTCAGTACGAACAGGCGACATAGGACGAGACGCAGGCTCACGACGCTCAGTAAGACCTCCAGTCGGACCAGCGTAGGGAGAAGGAGCAGGCAAAGGGGAGGCAGGCTGTAGCTGTGGCTGTGACCGGACAGGCTGCGGACCCTCTAAGGGAGGAGGAGGAGGAGGTGTAAGACCAAGAACCTGCTGCAGGAGCGGAACGAAGTACGGTCGGGGCCGCGCGGCGACGCTAGAAACAGCAGGAACAGCACCAGCAGCCCCGGTAGGTGCACCCACTCCAGCAGCACCTCCAGCAGCACCACCAGAAGCTCCAGAACCTCCAGCCGCAGCACCAGGAGCACTGGCAGTCGGACCGCCAACGGCAGGCTCAGCGCCAACACCCTCAGCAGGACCAGCTCCAGGAGAACTCGCAGACTCAGCAGCTCCAGCACCCACAGTACGAGCACCGGCGGGGCGCGCAGCAGCAGTACCCTCAGCAGCCGAAGAACCACCAGCACCAGCAGCACGCCTCCAGCGCCTGGCAAACCACTCACGCAGCTCCCGTGGGGAGAGTGGCTCCAGGCTAGACGAAGCACCCCCAGGCACAGCACCTCCAGGCTCAGCACCCCTAGACACAGCACCCCCAGGCACAGCACCCCCAGGCTCAGCACCCCCAGGCTCAGCACCCCCAGGCTCAGCACCCCCAGGCACAGCACCCCCAGACTCGGCACCTCCAGGCTCAGCACCCCCAGGCACAGCACCTCCAGGCTCAGCACCCCCAGGCTCAGCACCCCCAGACTCGGCACCTCCAGGCTCAGCACCCCCAGACTCCGCACCCCCAGGCTCAGCTCCCGCAGCAGCACCAGAGTCACCAGTGACCTCGACAGGCTCGACCGCGTCTACCTGGGACACACCTGAAGGGGCAGGACCCTGAGGGGGGAGGGGGACAACCGGGGGGGGACCTGGTACCAAGAAGAGCGGGGGTGGGGGGAGGGACGGAGTGCGGTAGGGGAAGAGGCGGTAGTAGGGTACCGACTCGTCGAACGTGACGTCCTGGGAGGACAGAACACGTCGAGAGGAGGGGTGGTAAAACTGCCACCCAGGGGCGTCGGGGGGGAACCCCAGGAAGACGCAGGGAGAAGCACGAGGGGACAGCTTGTCCGCAGACAGGTCGCGAACAAACGCCCGAGATCCCCAGACCCGGAACGCCGACGCATCGCCAACCTTCCCCGTCCACAGCAGGGCTGGGGAGGTCTCCGGTCGAGAGACCCTGGGGTGGAGGTTGATCTGGTGCGCAGCGTAACTGACCGCAAACGGCCACAGAAAATGGGGAGCAGCCGCATGCATCATGGACGTACGAGCGACGTCCATGACCATGCCAATGCGGCGCTCAGCAATCCCATTCTGCTGTGGTGAGTCCGGAAGCGTGAAGGTCTGGCGGATGCCTCGCGCACGACAGTAGGCACTCAGGAGGCCAGAGGAGAACTCTCCGCCTCTGTCCGAGTGCAGACGCAAAACAGGGAAGTCAGAGCCAAAGCTCCTCCGAAGCTGGAGACGAGCTGCGCGGATCCAGTCGATCAACACCCCAGTGACCTCACCCTTGCTGCGCAAGGGGAAGACTGTGGTGTAACGCGAGTAGTCGTCAACCACCAGCAGGAAGTAGCGCTCCTGACCCTGTCCACGGACGCGGACTGGGCCCCACACGTCCATGTGAAGCGTCTGCAACAGGGCCTCTGTCGGAGGAAACTGGGAGGAGTGAGGGGCAGCACGCTGGCGCCCCTCGACACAGGGGACACAGGTGGGGCCAGGGCCCGGAGGAAGGGGAGGGAGAGACCGGGGAAGACCAGACACAAGGACTCGCGAGGCCATGCATCTGAGCCGAAGCAGAGAGGGGTGGCCAAGGCGGTGGTGCCAGAGGAGGGTCTCGTGAGACAGACGACGGCATGAGCAGGGGGCAGACTCAGGACCAGACCTGGACGCTGCAGCAAACACCTGACCAGACGAAGGGACCCTACCAGACTCAGCACCTGGAGGAGAAGCAGTGGTCAGTGTGTACAGGCTCGACCCTGGCCGACGTGTAAACGTAGCCAGGTGGCGACCTGTATCCGCCTCCGTGCAGTGGGTCACCCGCTGACGAGCAGGGGTGAACTGGTGGACACCCGCATCCTGGAGGTCAGCACCACTCACCAAGTTCGTCGAGAACGAGGGGAGGTAAAGACCAGTCAGGGTGCCAGAGGGGGCCGCCGGACACGGGAGGACAGTGGAGAAGCGAGACAGGACAGGCCCCCCAGAGGGGTCAGCCAGGGACACCGCAACCGGCCGACTCAGCGGCGTGAGAGTGGTGCGGTCCCTAAAGAAGGAGCGAGACGCTCCAGAGTCAAGGGTGAAGGTGTGAGAGGCCGAAGCCGACACAGTACCTGAGAGGGCAGACTCACCAGCACCTGAGAGCACAGACGCACTGGCACCTAGAGCAGCAGCCTCACTAGTACCTGACGCGGCAGTACCAATGCCCGGGTCGGGCGGGAAACACCGGTAACAGTCATCCTCATCACTACCAATCGCAGCATACATAGCAGAGAGAATATCATCAAAATCAAGATCATAAATAGCTACACCAGCCCTAGACAGCTCTCCCCAGCGGGGGATCTCAGCTGCCTCCGGAAACTGCTGACGCCAGGCGTCAGTCAGGCGGCCAAAGCAGCGGCGGGCTGTGTGGGCGCCTCCACACCTCTCCCCTGCACGGTCACCGGTGCGAAGAACGTAGGGGCAAGGACCAAGCGCACCACCACGCTGACGCTGCGAGTACCACTCACGGAGCTGCTGAGGGGCGGGGACGGTGCGAGAGCGCTGCTGCTGCTGCTGCGGCTGCTGCTGCGGCTGCTGCTGCTGCTGCTGCTGGCGCTGACCACCCCCAGAGCTGCTCCGCTGGGACGAGCCACTCCGACCCCCGCCTCCACCGCCACCCCCGCCTCCACCGCCACCCCCGTCTCCACCTCCACCTCCCCCACCAGGACCGTCGCTCCCACCGCTCCCACCGCCTCCTCCGCTACCACCTCCGCCGCCACCTCCGCCTCCACCGCCGCCACCAGTACCTCCACTCCCGCCACCACCCCCACCACCACCCCCACTCCCCCCGCCACCCCCACCGCCTCCTCCACCGCCCCCTCTAGCTCCACCCGCTCCCTTGCCCCCCTTGCCCTTGCCAGAGCGACGTCTGCCGCTGGGGGCAGACGCCGCGCCGACCGACTCAAAACCAGTGAGGTCGGCCGCAGCGGCAGAGGCGACAGAGGGCAGCAGGGGGGAAGGACCACACCCCTCAAAGATGGGGGTGCGAGGGTCACCCCGAGAGGCCCCTACAGCGACAATACTCTTCTCAGCCGCTAGCAGGGACTCCTCAAGGAGGTCGACAGTGAGAGTGGTGGGACAGACAGAGAGAAACTGGTCCCTAACGACACGAAGGGACTCAGGGAGACGGGTGACGAGAAAGTAGAGAGTGATGTACATGGGAGGAGGGTTCGCAGCGCGGAACTCAGCAGGAAGGGCAGCGCGGTAGCGGGTGTCACTAGCACGGAGGTGGGTAACGAGGTCAGCGACAGTGGGAAAGGAAGCGAGGTCAGGGAAGAGAAACGGTAGCATGAGGCGGCTAAGGGTAGCGGAGGAAGGGGAGGAGTAGCGTGCAACTACAGCGTCGTACAAGGCCTGAGCGGTCTTGCACTGACTAAAGTGGGCACGCTCAGAGGAAGGGAGGTGGCGACGCACAGCAAGACGTGCAGCAGCATCGCGGGTCGCCCACTTGGAGCGAACGGCAGAGTCAGCATCAGCAGGTGGGGCAGGGACAGCGCCAGAGACAAAGTCAAAGAGAGAGACCTCATCTATCGCATCACACAGTAAGTACAGCTGCAGGTCTTCAATCCAGACGGCAAAGTCAATGGCCCTCCCCTCAGCGTCAAAAGTAAGAACATTGGGGGTGGCCATGGCAGCAGCTGAAAGTCTCACCGGGCTGGGAGAGTCGGGTAGGTCAGCAGCAGAGGAACACAGCTCAGGAACAGCAGCACGGCTCCTCAGGTGGCTCGGGCGGCTCGGGCGGCTCGGGCGGCTCGGGCGGCTCGGGCGGCTCGGGCGGCTCGGGCGGCTCGGGCGGCGGCTCGGCCGCAGCTCAGCGGCGGCTCGGGCGGCGGCTCAGGCGGCGGCGGCTCGGCGGCGGCTCGGCTGCTGCTGGGCGGCTCGGCTGATGCTGGGCGGCTCGGCGGGGCCGCGTAGCAGAGGGCGGCGGGGCCGCGTAGCAGAGGGCGGCGGGGCCGCGACCGAAGAGGGCGGCGGGGCCGCGTAGCAGAGGGCGGCGGGGCCGCGTAGCAGAGGGCGGCGGGGCCGCGATCGAAGGGCGGCGGGGCCGCGTAGCAGAGGGCGGCGGGGCCGCGTAGCAGAGGGTGGCGGGGCCGCGTAGTAGAGGGCGGCGGGGCCGCGTAGCAGAGGGCGGCGGGGCCGCGTAGTAGAGGGCGGCGGGGCCGCGATCGAAGGGCGGCGGGGCCGCGTATCAGAGGGCGGCGGGGCCGCGTGGCAGAGGGCGGCGGGGCCGCGTAGCCGAGGGCGGCGGGGCCGCGATCGAAGGGCGGCGATGGGGCCGCGTAGCAGAGGGCGGCGGAGCCGCGATCGAAGGGCGGCGGGGCCGCTAGGGAAGGGCGGCGGAGCCGCTAGGGGAAGGGCGGCGCAACGGGCCGCTAGGGGCGACACGACGGGTCGCTAAAAAAAACGCGCCTCGGGGCGCGGTTCGGTGGGCCCTAGAAGCAGTCCCTAGGAGGGAACCTGCTCTGATTCCATGTGAAAACAAAGAACGAGAATGAAATGACTATGAACGAAGTGAGTACAAATAGGAAACCCTAATTGGGTTGTACCCCCTATGGGATACCCCACTATAGCCTACACAAATAAGTAAGCTATATGTTCTGACAAATGCCAGGGAGAACGGAAGCGCTCAGATCTCGCATAGTACACGGAATCAAGTGGTCTAACTCAAATAGAAAGTAGGAAATATATTCATCTAGTGAACGTAAGGGTTTGAAAGGTAACTAACGCACATGTGTAGAGAAAATTGTGCATCGGCCAGTCTGGCCGGCATTTCGCACTTATAGAGCAACTAGGGCCAAGGAGAATGGAAACGCTCATTTCTGAAAAAGAAGAGGGAATCTAGCGGTCTCACTCGATCTGAAGGTGGGAAATATATAAATCTAGTGAGCTAATAAGGTTCGAGAGGAATCTAATGCATATGTATATGGAAAATGGTGCATTGGCCAGGTCGGTCAGTATGGGAACTTAGAGTGCAAATGCCAGGGAGAACGGAAGTGCTCAGATCTCGCATAGTACACGGAATCTAGTGGTCTCACTCAAATAGAAGGTAGGAAATAAATTCATCGAGTGAACGTAAGGGCTTGAAAGGTAACTAACGAACATGTGTAGAGAAAATTGTGCATCGGCCAGTCTGGCCGGCATTTCGCACTTATAGTGCAACTAGGGCCAAGGAGAACGGAAACGCTCATTTCTCAAAACGTAGAGGGGATCTAGCGGTCTCACTCGATCAGAAGGTGGGAAATATATAAATCTAGTGACCTAATAAGGTTTGAAAGGAATCTAATGCATATGTATATGGAAAATGGTGCATTGGCTAGGTCGGTCAGTATGGGAACTTAGAGTGCAAATGCCAGGGAGAACGGAAGCGCTCAGATCTCGCATAGTACACGGAATCTAGTGGTCTCACTCAAATAGAAGGTAGGAAATAAATTTATCTAGTGAACGTAAGGGCTCGAAAGGTAACTAACGCACATGTGTAGAGAAAATTGTGCATCGGCCAGTTTGGCCGGCATTTCGCACATATAGTGCAACTAGGGCCAAGGAGAATGGAAACGCTCCTTTCTCAAAAAGTAGAGGGAATCTAGCGGTCTCACTCGATCAGAAGGTGGGAAATATATAAATCTAGTAAGCTAATAAGGTTCAAAAGGAATCTAATGCATATGTATATGGAAAATGGTGCATTGGCCAGGTCGGTCAGTATGGGAACTTAGAGTGCAAATGCCAGGGAGAACGGAACCGCTCAGATCTCGCATAGTACACGGAATCTAGTGGTCTCACTCAAATAGAAGGTAGGAAATAAATTCATCTAGTGAACGTAAGGGTTTGAAAGGTAACTAACGCACATGTGTAGAGAAAATGGTGCATCGGCCAGTCTGGCCGGCATTTCGCACTCATAGTGCACGTGGGGCCAAGGAGAACGGAAACGCTCGTTTCTCAAAAAGTAGAGGGAATCTAACGGTCTCACTCGATCAGAAGGTGGGAAATATATAATTCTATTCAGCTAAAAAGATTTGAAATGTATTCAACGCACATGTATAGAGAAAATGGTGCATTGGCCAGGTCGTTCAGTATCGGAACTTAAAATGCAAATGCCAGGGAGAACGGAAGCACTCAGATCTCGCATAGTACACGGAATCAAGTGGTCTCACTCAAATAGAAAGTAGGAAATATATTCATCTAGTGAACGTAAGGGTTTGAAAGGTAACTAACGCACATGTGTTGGGAAAATGGTGCATCGGCCAGTCTGGCCGGCAGTTCGCACTTATAGAGCAACTAGGGCCAAGGAGAATGGAAACACTCATTTCTCAAAAAGTAGAGGGAATCTAGCGATCTCACTCGATCAGAAGGTGGGAAATATATAAATCTTGTGAGCTAATAAGGTTCGAAAGGAATCTAATGCATATGTATATGGAAAATGGTGCATTGGCCAGGTCGGTCAGTATGGGAACTTAGAGTGCAAATGCCAGGGAGAACGGAAGTGCTCAGATCTCACATAGTACACGGAATCTAGTGGTCTCACTCAAATAGAAGGTAGGAAATAAATTCATCTAGTGAACGTAAGGGTTTGAAAGGTAGCTAACGCACATGTGTAGAGAAAATGGTGCATCGGCCAGTCTGGCCGGCATTTCGCACTCATAGTGCACGTGGGGCCAAGGAGAACGGAAACGCTCGTTTCTCAAAAAGTAGAGGGAATCTAACAGTCTCACTCGATCAGAAGGTGGGAAATATATAATTCTATTCAGCTAAAAAGATTTGAAATGTATTCAACGCACATGTATAGAGAAAATGGTGCATTGGCCAGGTCGGTCAGTATCGGAACTTAAAATGCAAATGCCAGGGAGAACGGAAGCGCTCAGATCTCGCATAGTACACGGAATCAAGTGGTCTCACTCAAATAGAAAGTAGGAAATATATTCATCTAGTGAACGTAAGGGTTTGAAAGGTAACTAACGCACATGTGTAGGGAAAATTGTGCATCGGCCAGTCTGGCCGGCATTTCGCACTTATAGAGCAACTAGGGCCAAGGAGAATGGAAACGCTCATTTCTCAAAAAGTAGAGGGAATCTAGCGATCTCACTCGATCAGAAGGTGGGAAATATATAAATCTAGTGAGCTAATAAGGTTCGAAAGGAATCTAATGCATAAGTATATGGAAAATGGTGCATTGGCCAGGTCGGTCAGTAAAGGAACTTAGAGTGCAAATGCCAGGGAGAACGGAAGTGCTCAGATCTCACATAGTACACGGAATCTAGTGGTCTCACTCAAATAGAAGGTAGGAAATAAATTTATCTAGTGAACGTAAGGGTTTGAAAGGTAACTAACGCACATGTGTAGAGAAAATGGTGCATCGGCCAGTCTGGCCGGCATTTCGCACTTATAGTGCAAGTAGGGCCAAGGAGAACGGAAACGCTCATTTCTCAAAAAGTAAAGGGAATCTAGCGGTCTCACTCGATCAGAAGGTGGGAAATATATAAATCTAGTGAGCTAATAAGGTTCAAAAGGAATCTAATGCATATATATATGGAAAATGGTGCATTGGCCAGGTCGGTCAGTATGGGAACTTAGAGTGCAAATGCCAGGGAGAACGGAAGCGCTCAGATCTCGCATAGTACACGGAATCTAGTGGTCTCACTCAAATAGAAGGTAGGAAATAAATTCATCTAGTGAACGTAAGGGTTTGAAAGGTAACTAACGCACATGTGTAGAGAAAATGGTGCATCGGCCAGTCTGGCCGGCATTTCGCACTCATAGTGCAGGTGGGGCCAGGAGAACGGAAACGCTCGTTTCTCAAAAAGTAGACAGAATCTAACGGTCTCACTCGAATAGAAGGTGGGAAATATATAAATCTAGTGAGATAATAAGGTTCAAAAGGAATCTTATGCATATGTATATGGAAAATGGTGCATTGGCCAGGTCGGTCAGTATGGGAACTTAGAGTGCAAATGCCAGGGAGAACGGAAGCGCTCAGATCTCGCATAGTACACGGAATCTAGTGGTCTCACTCAAATAGAAGGTAGGAAATAAATTCATCTAGTGAACGTAAGGGTTTGAAAGGTAACTAACGCACATGTGTAGAGAAATTGGTGCATCGGCCAGTCTGGCCGGCATTTCGCACTCATAGTGCACGTGGGGCGAGGGAGAACGGAAACGCTCATTTCTCAAAAAGTAGAGGGAATCTAACGGTCTCACTCGATCAGAAGGTGGGAAATATATAATTCTAGTCAGCTAAAAAGATTTGAAATGTATTCAACGCACATGTATAGAGAAAATGGTGCATTGGCAAGATCGGTCAGTATCGGAACTTAAAATGCAAATGCCAGGGAGAACGGAAGCGCTCAGATCTCGCATAGTACACGGAATCAAGTGGTCTCACTCAAATAGAAAGTAGGAAATATATTCATCTAGTGAACGTAAGGGTTTGAAAGGTGACTAACGCACATGTGTAGAGAAAATGGTGCATCGGCCAGTCTGGCCGGCATTTCGCACTCATAGTGCAGGTGGGGCCAGGAAGAACGGAAACGCTCATTTCTCAAAAAGTAGAGGGAATCTAACGGTCTCACTCTATCAGAAGGTGGGAAATATATAAATCTAGTCTGATAAAAAGGTTTGAAATGTATTCAACGCACATGTATAGAGAAAATGGTGCATTGGCCAGGTCGGTCAGTGTCGGAACTTAAAATGCAAATGCGAGGAAGAACGGAAGCGCTCAGATCTCGCATAGTACACGGAATCAAGTGGTCTCATTCAAATAGAAAGTAGGAAATATATTCATCTAGTGAACGTAAGGGCTTGAAAGGTAACTAACGCACATGTGTAGAGAAAATTGTGCATCGGCCAGTCTGGCCGGCATTTTGCACTTATAGTGCAACTAGGGCCAAGGAGAACGGAAACGCTCATTTCTCAAAAAGTAGAGGGGATCTAGTGGTCTCACTCGATCAGAAGGAGGGAAATATATGAATCTAGTGAGCTAATAAGGTTCGAAAGGAATCTAATGTGTATATATACGGAAAATGGTGCATTGGCCAGGTCGGTCAGTGTGGGAAATTAGAGTGCAAATGCCTGGAAGAACGGAACCGCTCTGATCTCGCATAATACACGGAATCTAGTGGTCTCACTCAAATAGAAGGTAGGAAATAAATTCATCTAGTGAACGTAAGGGTTTGAAAGGTAACTAACGCACATGTGTAGAGAAAATGCTGCATCGGCCAGTCTGGCCGGCATTTCGCACTTATAGTGCAAGTAGGGCCAAGGAGAACGGAAACGCTCATTTCTCAAAAAGTAAAGGGAATCTAGCGGTCTCACTCGATCAGAAGGTGGGAAATATATAAATCTAGTGAGCTAATAAGGTTCGGATGGAATCTAAGGCATATGTATATGGAAGGTGGTGCATTGGCCAGGTCGGTCAGTATGGGAACTTAGAGTGCAAATGCCAGGGAGAACGGAACCGCTCAGATCTCGCATAGTACACGGAATCTAGTGGTCTCAGTCAAATATAAGGTACGAAATAAATTCATCTAGTGAACGTAAGGGTTTGAAAGGTAACTAACGCACATGTGTAGAGAAAATGGTGCATCGGCGAGTCTGGCCGGCATTTCGCACTCATAGTGCAGGTGGGGCCAGGGAGAACGGAAACGCCCATTTCTCAAAAAGTAAAGGGAATCTAGCGGTCTCACTCAATCAGAAGGTGGGAAACATATAAATCTAGTGAGCTAATAAGGTTTGGAAGGAATCTAATGCATATGTATATGGAAAGTGGTGCATTGGCCAGGTCGGTCAGTGTGGGAACTTAGAGTGCAAATGCCTGGAAGAACGGAACCGCTCAGATCTCGCATAATACACGGAATCTAGTGGTCTCACTCAAATATAAGGTAGGAAATATATTCCACTAGTGAACGTAAGGGTTTGAAAGGTAACTAACGCACATGTGTAGAGAAAATTGTGCATCGGCCAGTCTGGCCGGCATTTCGCACTTATAGTGCAACTAGGGCCAAGAAGAACGGAAACGCTCATTTCTCAAAACGTAGAGGGAATCTAGCGGTCTCACTCGATCAGAAGGTGGGAAATATATAAATCTAGTGAGCTAATAAGGTTCGAAAGGAATCTAATGCACATGTATATGGAAAATGGTGCATTGGCCAGGTCGGTCAGTATGGGAACTTAGAGTGCAAATGCCAGGGAGAACGGAAGCGCTCAGATCTCGCATAGTACACGGAATCTAGTGGTCTCACTCAAATAGAAGGTATGAAATAAATTCATCTAGTGAACGTAAGGGTTTGAAAGGTAACTAACGCACATGTGTATAGAAAATGGTGCATCGGCCAGTCTGGCCGGCATTTCACACTTATATTGCAAGTAGGGCCAAGGAGAACGGAAACGCTCATTTCTCAAAAAGTAAAGGGAATCTAGCGGTCTCACTCTATCAGAAGGTGGGAAATATATAAATCTAGTGAGCTAATAAGGTTCGAAAGGAATCTAATGCATATGTATATGGAAAATGGTGCATTGGCCAGGTCGGTCAGTATGGGAACTTAGAGTGCAAATGCCAGGGAGAACGGAAGCGCTCAGATCTTGCATAGTACACGGAATCTAGTGGTCTCACTCAAATAGAAGGTAGGAAATAAATTCATCTAGTGAACGTAAGGGTTTGAAAGGTAACTAACGCACATGTGTAGAGAAAATGGTGCATCGGCCAGTCTGGCCGGCATTTCGCACTTATAGTGCAAGTAGGGCCAAGGAGAACGGAAACGCTGATTTCTCAAAAAGTAAAAGGAATCTAGCGGTCTCACTCGATCAGAAGGTGGGAAATATATAAATCTAGTGAGCTAATAAGGTTCGAAAGGAATCTAATGCATATGTATATGGAAAGTGGTGCATTGGCCAGGTCGGTCAGTATGGGAACTTAGACTGCAAATGCCTGGGAGAAGGAACCGCTCAGATCTGGCATAATACACGGAATCTAGTGGTCTCACTCAAATAAAAGGTAGGAAATATATTCATCTAGTGAACGTAAGGGTTTGAAAGGTAACTAACGCACATGTGTAGAGAAAATGGTGCATCGGCCAGTCTGGCCGGCATTTCGCACTCATAGTGCAGGTGGGGCCAAAGAGAACGGAAACGCTCGTTGCTCAAAAAGTAGAGGGAATCTAACGATCTCACTCGATCAGACGGTGGGAAATATATAAATCTAGTCAGCTAAAAAGGTTTGAAATGTATTCAACGCACATGTATAGAGAAAATGGTGCATTGGCCAGGTCGGTCAGTATCGGAACTTAAAATGCAAATGCCAGGGAGAACGGAAGCGCTGAGATCTCGCATAGTACACGGAATCTAGTGGTCTCACTCAAAAAGAAAGTAGGAAATATATTTATCTAGTGAACGTAAGGGTTTGAGAGGTAACTAACGCACATGTGTAGAGAAAATTGTGCATCGGCCAGTCTGGCCGGCATTTCGCACTTATAGTGCAAGTAGGGCCAAGGAGAACGGAAACGCTCATTTCTCAAAAAGTAGAGAGAATCTTGCGGTCTCACTCGATCAGAAGGTGGAAAATATATAAATCTAGTGAGCTAATAAGGTTCGAAAGGAATCTAATGCATATGTATATGGAAAATGGTGCATTGGCCAGGTCGGTCAGTATGGGAACTTAGAGTGCAAATGCCAGGGAGAACGGAAGCGCTCAGATCTCGCATAGTACACGAAACTAGTGGTCTCACTCAAAAAGAAAGTAGGAAATATATTCATCTAGTGAACGTAAGGGTTTGAAAGGTAACTAACGCACATGTGTAGAGAAAATGGTGCATCGGCCAGTCTGGCTGGCATTTCGCACTCATAGTGCAGGTGGGGCCAGGGAGAACGGAAACGCTCGTTTCTCAAAAAGTAGAGGGAATCTAACGGCCTCACTCGATCAGAAGGTGGGAAATATAGAATTCTAGTGAGCTAAAAAGATTTGAAATGTATTCAACGCAAATGTAGAGAGAAAATGGTGCATTGGCCACGTCGGTCAGTATCGGAACTTAAAATGCAAATGGCAGGGAGAACGGAAGCGCTCAGATCTCGCATAGTACACAGAATCTAGTGGTCTCACTCAAATAGAAGGTAGGAAATAAATTCATCTAGTGAACATAAGGGTTTGAAAGGTAACTAACGCACATGTGTAGAGAAAATTGTGCATCGGCCAGTTTGGCCGGCATTTCGCACTTATAGTGCAAGTAGGGCCAAGGAGAACGGAAACGCTCATTTCTCAAAAAGTAAAGGGAATCTAGCGGTCTCACTCGATCAGAAGGTGGGAAATATATAAATCTAGTGAGCTAATAAGGTTCAAAAGGAATCTAATGCATATGTATATGGAAAATGGTGCATTGGCCAGGTCGGTCAGTATGGGAGCTTAGAGTGCAAATGCCAGGGAGAACAAAAGCGCTCAGATCTCGCACAGTACTCAGAATCTAGTGGTCTCACTCAAATAGAAGGTAGGAAATAAATTCATCTAGTGAACGTAAGGGTTTGAAAGGTAACTAACGCACATGTGTAGAGAAAATGGTGCATCGGCCAGTCTGGCCGGCATTTCGCACTTATAGTGCAAGTAGGGCCAAGGAGAACGAAAACGCTCATTTCTCTAAAAGTAAAGGGAATCTAGCGGTCTCACTCGATTAGAAGGTGGGAAATATATAAACCTAGTGAGCTAATAAGGTTCGGAAGGAATCTAATGCATATGTATATGGAAAGTGGTGCATTGGCCAGGTCGGTCAGTATGGGAACTTAGAGTGCAAATGCCTGGGAGAAGGAACCGCTCAGATCTGGCATAATACACGGAATCTAGTGGTCTCACTCAAATAAAAGGTAGGAAATATATTCATCTAGTGAACGTAAGGGTTTGAAAGGTAACTAACGCACATGTGTAGAGAAAATGGTGCATCGGCCAGTCTGGCCGGCATTTCGCACTCATAGTGCAGGTGGGGCCAGGGAGAACGGAAACGCTCGTTGCTCAAAAGGTAGAGGGAATCTAACGGTCTCACTCGATCAGACGGTGGGAAATATATAAATCTAGTCAGCTAAAAAGGTTTGAAATGTATTCAACGCACATGTATAGAGAAAATGGTGTATTGGCCAGGTCGGTCAGTATCGGAACTTAAAATGCAAATGCCAGGGAGAACGGAAGCGCTGAGATCTTGCATAGTACACGAAACTAGTGGTCTCACTCAAAAAGAAAGTAGGAAATATATTCATCTAGTGAACGTAAGGGTTTGAAAGGTAACTAACGCACATGTGTAGAGAAAATTATGCATCGGCCAGTCTGGCCGGCATTTCGCACTTATAGTGCAAGTAGGGCCAAGGAGAACGGAAACGCTCGTTTCTCAAAAAGTAGAGAGAATCTTGCGGTCTCACTCGATCAGAAGGTGGAAAATATATAAATCTAGTGAGCTAATAAGGTTCGAAAGGAATCTAATGCATATGTATATGGAAAATGGTGCATTGGCCAGGTCGGTCAGTATGGGAACTTAGAGTGCAAATGCCAGGGAGAACGGAAGCGCTCAGATCTCGCATAGTACACGAAACTAGTGGTCTCACTCAAATATAAGGTAGGAAATAAATTCATCTAGTGAACGTAAGGGTTTGAAAGGTAACTAACGCACATGTGTAGAGAAAATGGTGCATCGGCCTGTCAGGCCGGCATTTCGCACTCTTAATGCAGGTGGGGCCAGGGAGAACGGAAACGCTCGTTTCTTAAAAAGTAGAGGGAATCCAACCGCCTCACTCGATCAAAAGGTGGGAAATATATAATTCTAGTGAGCTAAAAAGATTTGAAATGTATTCAACGCACATGTATAGAGAAAATGGTGCATTGGCCACGTCGGTCAGTATCGGAACTTAAAATGCAAATGCCAGGGAGAACGGAAGCGCTCAGATCTCGCATAGTACACAGAATCTAGTGGTCTCACTCAAATAGAAGGTAGGAAATAAATTCATCTAGTGAACGTAAGGGTTTGAAAGGTAACTAACGCACATGTGTAGAGAAAATTGTGCATCGGCCAGTCTGGCCGGCATTTCGCACTTATAGTGCAAGTAGGGCCAAGGAGAACGGAAACGCTCATTTCTCAAAAAGTAAAGGGAATCTAGCGGTCTCACTCGATCAGAAGGTGGGAAATATATAAATCTAGTGAGCTAATAAGGTTCAAACGGAATCTAATGCATATGTATATGGAAAATGGTGCATTGGCCAGGTCGGTCAGTATGGGAGCTTAGAGTGCAAATGCCAGGGAGAACAGAAGTGCTCAGATCTCGCACAGTACACGGAATCTAGTGGTCTCACTCAAATAGAAGGTAGGAAATAAATTCATCTAGTGAACGTAAGGGTTTGAAAGGTAACTAACGCACATGTGTAGAGAAAATGGTGCATCGGCCAGTCTGGCCGGCATTTCGCACTCATAGTGCAGGTGGGGCCAGGAAGAACGGAAACGCTCATTTCTCAAAAAGTAGAGGAAATCTAACAATCTCACTCTATCAGAAGGTGGGAAATATATAAATCTAGTCAGATAAAAAGGTTTGAAATGTATTCAACGCACATGTATAGAGAAAATGGTGCATTGGCCAGGTCGGTCAGTATCGGAACTTAAAATGCAAATGCCAGGGAGAACGGAAGCGCTCAGATCTCGCATAGTACACGGAATCAAGTGGTCTCACTCAAATAGAAAGTAGGAAATATATTCATCTAGTGAACGTAAGGGTTTGAAAGGTAACTAACGCACATGTGTAGAGAAAATGGTGCATCGGCCAGTCTGGCCGGCATTTCGCACTCATAATGCAGGTGGGGCCAGGGAGAACGGAAACGCTCGTTTCTCAAAAAAGAAAAGGGAATCTAACGGTCTCACTCGATCACAAGGTGGGAAATATATAAATCTAGTCAGCTAAAAAGGTTTGAAATGTATTCAACGCAAATGTATAGAGAAAATGGTGCATTGGCTAGGTCGGTCAGTATCGGAACTTAAAATGCAAATGCCAGAAGAACGGAAGCGCTCAGATCTCGCATAGTACACGGAATCAAGTGGTCTCACTCAAATAGAAAGTAGGAAAGGGTTTCAAAGGTAACTAACGCACATGTGTAGAGAAAATTGTGCATCGGCCAGTCTGGCCGGCATTTCGCACTCATAGTGCAACTAGGGCCAAGGAGAACGGAAACGGTCATTTCTCAAAAAGTAGAGGGAATCTAGCAGTCTCACTCGATCAGAAGGTGGGAAATATATAGAACTAGTGAGCTAATAAGGTTCGAAAGGAGTCTAATGCATATGTATATGGAAAATGGTGCATTGGCCAGGTCGGTCAGTATGGGAACTTAGAGTGCAAATGCCAGGGAGAACGGAAGCGCTCAGATCTCGCATAGTACACGGAATCTAGTTGTCTCACTCAAATAGAAGGTAGGAAATAAATTCATCTAGTGAACGTAAGGGTTTGAAAGGTAACTAACGCACATGTGTAGAGAAAATGGTGCATCGGCCAGTCTGGCCGGCATTTCGCACTCATAGTGCAGGTGGGGCCAGGGAGAACAGAAACGCTCGTTTCTCAAAAAGTAGAGGGAATCTTACGGTCTCACTCGATCAGAAGGTGGGAAATATATATATCTAGTTAGCTAAAAAGGTTTAAAATGTATTCAACGCACATGTATAGAGAAAATGGTGCATTGGCCACGTCGGTCAGTATCGGAACTTAAAATGCAAATGCCAGGGAGAACGGAAGCGCTCAGATCTCGCATAGTACACAGAATCTAGTGGTCTCACTCAAATAGAAGGTAGGAAATAAATTCATCTAGTGAACGTAAGGGTTTGAAAGGTAACTAACGCACATGTGTAGAGAAAATGGTGCATTGGCCAGGTCGGTCAGTATCGGAACTGAAAATGCAAATGCCAGGGAGAACGGAAGCGCTCAGATCTCGCATAGTACACGGAATCAAGTGGTCTCACTAAAATAGAAAGTCGGAAAGGGTTTGAAAGATAACTAACGCACATGTGTAGAGAAAATTGTGCATCGGCCAGTCTGGCCGCCATTTCGCACTTATAGTGCAACTATGGCCAAGGAGAACGGAAACGCTCATTTCTCAAAAAGTAGAGGGAATCTAGCAGTCTCACTCGATCAGAAGGTGGGAAATATATAAATCTAGTGAGCTAATAAGGTTCGAAAGGAATCTAATGCATATGTATATGGAAAATGGTGCATTGGCCAGGTCGGTTTGTATGGGAACTTAGAGTACAAATGCCAGGGAGAACGGAAGCGCTCAGATCTCGCATAGTACACGGAATCTAGTGGTCTCACTCAAATAGAAGGTAGGAAATAAATTCATCTATTGAACGTAAGGGTTTGAAAGGTAACTAACGCACATGTGTAGAGAAAATGGTGCATCGGCCAGTCTGGCCGGCATTTCGCACTTATAGTGCAAGTAGGGCCAAGGAGAACGGAAACGCTCATTTCTCAAAAAGTAAAGGGAATCTAGCGGTCTCACTCGATCAGAAGGTGGGAAATACATAAATCTAGTGAGCTAATAAGGTTTGGAAGGAATCTAATGCATATGTATATGGAAAGTGGTGCATTGGCCAGGTCGGTCTGTATAGGAACTTAGACTGCAAATGCCTGGGAGAACGGAACCGCTCAGATCTCGCATAATACACGGAATCTAGTGGTCTCACTCAAATATAAGGTAGGAAATATATTCATCTAGTGAACGTAAGGGTTTGAAAGGTAACTAACGCACATGTGTAGAGAAAATGGTGCATCGGCCAATGTGGCCGGCATTTCGCACTTATAGTGCAACTAGGGCCAAGGAGAATGGAAACGCTCATTTCTCAAAACGTAGAGGGAATCTAGCGGTCTCACTCGTTCAGAAGGTGGGAAATATATAAATCTAGTGAGCTAATAAGGTTCAAAAGGAATCTAATGCATATGTATATGGAAAATGGTGCATTGGCCAGGTCGGCCAGTATGGGAACTTAGAGTGCAAATGCCAGGGAGAACGGAAGCGCTCAGATCTCGCATAGTACACGGAATCTAGTGGTCTCACTCAAATAGAAGGTAGGAAATAAATTCATCTACTGAACGTAAGGGTTTGAAAGGTAACTAACGCACATGTGTAGAGAAAATGGTGCATCGGCCAGTCTGGCCGGCATTTCGCACTCATAGTGCAGGTGGGGCCAGGGAGAACGGAAACGCTCGTTTCTCAAAAAGTAGAGCGAATCTAACGGTCTCACTCAATCAGAAGGTGGGAAATATATAATTCTAGTCAGCTTAAAAGATTTGAAATGTATTCAACGCACATGTATAGAGAAAATGGTGCATAGGCCAGGTCGGTCAGTATCGGAACTTAAAATGCAAATGCCAGGGAGAACGGAAGCGCTCAGATCTCGCATAGTACACGGAATCAAGTGGTCTCACTCAAATAGAAAGTAGGAAATATATTCATCTAGTGAACGTAAGGGTTTGAAAGGTAACTAACGCACATGTGTAGAGAAAATTGTGCATCGGCCAGTCTGGCCGGCATTTCGCACTTATAGAGCAACTAGGGCCAAGGAGAATAGAAACGCTCATTTCTCAAAAAGTAGAGGGAATCAAGCGGTCTCACTTGATCAGAAGGTGGGAAATATATAAATCTAGTGAGCTAATAAGGTTCGAAAGGAATCTAATGCATATGTATATGAAAAATGGTGCATTGGCCAGGTCGGTCAGTATGGGAACTTAGAGTGCAAATGCCAAGGAGAACGGAACCGCTCAGATCTCGCATAGTACACGGAATCTAGTGGTCTCACTCAAATAGAAGGTAGGAAAAAAATTCATCTTGTGAACGTAAGGGTTTGAAAGGTAACTAACGCACATGTGTAGAGAAAATGGTGCATCGGCCAGTCTGGCCGGCATTTCGCACTTATAGTGCAAGTAGGGCCAAGGAGAACGGAAACGCTCATTTCTCAAAAAGTAAAGGGAATCTAGCGGTCTCACTCGATCAGAAGGTGGGAAATATATAAATCTAGTGAGCTAATAAGGTTCAAAAGGAATCTAATGCATATGTATATGGAAAATGGTGCATTGGCCAGGTCGGTCAGTATGGGAGCTTAGAGTGCAAATGCCAGGGAGAACGGAAGTGCTCAGATCTCGCACAGTACACGGAATCTAGTGGTCTCACTCAAATAGAAGGTAGAAAATAAATTCATCTAGTGAACGTAACGGTTTGAAAGGTAACTAACGCACATGTGTAGAGAAAATGGTGCATCGGCCAGTCTGGCCGGCATTTCGCACTTATAGTGCAAGTAGGGCCAAGGAGAACGGAAATGCTCATTTCTCAAAAAGTAGAGGGAATCTAGCGGTCTCACTCGATCAGAAGGTGGGAAATATATAAATCTAGTGAGCTAATAAGGTTCGGAAGGAATCTAATGCATATGTATATGGAAAGTGGTGCATTGGCCAGGTCGGTCAGTATGGCAACTTAGAGTGCAAATGCCTGGGAGAACGGAACCGCTCAGATCTCGCATAATACACGGAATCTAGTGGTCTCACTCAAATATAAGGTAGGAACTAAATTCATCTAGTGAACGTAAGGGTTTGAAAGGTAACTAACGCACATGTGTAGAGAAAATGGTGCATCGGCCAGTCTGGCCGGCATTTCGCACTTATAGTGCAAGTAGGGCCAAGGAGAACGGAAACGCTCATTTCTCAAAAAGTAAAGGGAATCTAGCGGTCTCACTCGATCAGAAGGTGGGAAATATATTAATCTAGTGAGCTAATAAGGTTTGGAAGGAATCTAATGCATATGTATATGGAAAGTGGTGCATTGGCCAGGTCGGTTAGTATGGGAACTTAGACTGCAAATGCCTGGGAGAACGGAACCGCTCAGATCTCGCATAATACACAGAATCTAGTGGTCTCACTCAAATATAAGGTAGGAAATATATTCATCAAGTGAACGTAAGGGTTTGAAAGGTAACTAACGCACATGTGTATAGAAAATGGTGCATCGGCCAGTGTGGCCGGCATTTCGCACTCATAGTGCAGGTGGGGCCAGGGAGAACGAAACGCTTGTTTCTCAAAAAGTAGAGGGAATCTAACGGTCTCACTCGATCAGAAGGTGGGAAATATATAAATCTAGTCAGCTAAAAAGGTTTAAAATGTATTCAACGCACATATATAGAGAAAATGGTGCATTGGCCAGGTCGGTCAGTATCGGAACTTATAATGCAAATGCGAGGGAGAACGGAAGCGCTCAGATCTCGCATAGTACACGGAATCAAGTGGTCGCACTCAAATAGAAAGTAGAAAATATATTCATCTAGTGAACGTAAGGGTTTGAAAGGTAACTAACGCACATGTGTAGAGAAAATGGTGCATCGGCCAGTCTGGCCGCCATTTCGCACTCATAATGCAGGTGGGGCCAGGGAGAACGGAAACGCTCGTTTCTCAAATAGTAGAGGGAATCTAACGGTCTCACTCGATCAGAAGGTGGGAAATATATAAATCTTGTCAGCTACAAAGGTTTGAAATGTATTCAACGCAAATGTATAGAGAAAATGGTGCATTGGCCAGGTCGGTCAGTATCGGAACTTAAAATGCATATGCCAGGGAGAACGGAAGCGCTCGGATCTCGCATAGTACACGGAATCAAGTGGTCTCACTCAAATAGAAAGTAGGAAAGGGTTTCAAAGGTAACTAACGCACATGTGTAGAGAAAATTGTGCATCGGCCAGTCTGGCCGGCATTTTGCACTCATAGTGCAGGTGGGGCCAGGGAGAACAGAAACGCTCGTTTCTCAAAAAGTAGAGGGAATCTTACGGTCTCACTCGATCAGAAGGTGGGAAATATATAAATCTAGTCAGCTAAAAAGGTTTGAAATGTATTCATTGCACATGTATAGAGAAAATGGTGCATTGGCGAGGTCGGTCAGTATCGGAACTTAAAATGCAAATGCCAGGGAGAACGGAAGCACTCAGATCTCGCATAGTACACGGAATCAAGTGGTCTCACTCAAATAGAAAGTAGGAAAGGGTTTGAAAGGTAACTAACGCACATGTGTAGAGAAAATTGTGCATCGGCCAGTCTGGCCGCCATTTCGCACTTATAGTGCAACTAGGGCCAAGGAGAACGGAAACGCTCATTTCTCAAAAAATAGAGGGAATCTAGCAGTCTCACTCGATCAGAAGGTGGGAATATATAAATCTAGTCAGCTAAAAAGGTTTGAAATGTATTCATTGCACATGTATAGAGAAAATGGTGCATTGGCGAGGTCGGTCAGTATCGGAACTTAAAATGCAAATGCCAGGGAGAACGGAAGCGCTCAGATCTCGCATAGTACACGGAATCAAATGGTCTCACTCAAATAGAAAGTAGGAAAGGGTTTGAAAGGTAACTAACGCACATGTGTAGAGAAAATTGTGCATCGGCCAGTCTGGCCGCCATTTCGCACTTATAGTGCAACTAGGGCCAAGGAGAACGGAAACGCTCATTTCTCAAAAAATAGAGGGAATCTAGCAGTCTCACTCGATCAGAAGGTGGGAAATATATAAATCTAGTGAGCTAATAAGGTTCGAAAGGAATCTAATGCATATGTATATGGAAAATGGTGCATTGGCCAGGTCGGTCAGTATGGGAACTTAGAGTGCAAATGCCAGGGAGAACGGAAGCGCTCAGATCTCGCATAGTATACGGAATCTCGTGGTCTCACTCAAATAGAAGGTAGGAAATAAATTCATCAAGTGAACATAAGGGTTTGAAAGGTAACTATCGCACATGTGTAGAGAAAATGGTGCATCGGCCAGTCTGGCCGGCATTTCGCGCTTATAGTGCAAGTAGGGCCAAGGAGAACGGAAACGCTCATTTCTCAAAAAGTAAAGGGAATCTAGCGGTCTCACTCGATCAAAAGGTGGGAAATATATAAATCTAGTGAGCTAATAAGGTTTGGAAGGAATCTAATGCATATGTATATGGAAAGTGGTGCATTGGCCAGGTCGGTCAGTATGGGAACTTAGACTGCAAATGCCTGGGAGAATGGAAACGCTCAGATCTCGCATAATACACGGAATCTAGTGGTCTCACTCAAATATAAGGTAGCAAATATATTCATCTAGTGAACGTAAGGGTTTGAAAGGTAACTAACGCACATGTGTAGAGAAAATGGTGCATCGGCCAGTGTGGCCGGCATTTCGCACTCATAGTGCAGGTGGGGCCAGGGAGAACGGAAACGCTTGTTTCTCAAAAAGTAGAGGGAATCTAACGGTCTCACTCGATCAGAAGGTGGGAAATATATAAATCTAGTTAGCTAAAAAGGTTTAAAATGTATTCAACGCACATGTATAGAGAAAATGGTGCATTGGCCAGGTCGGTCAGTATCGGAACTTAAAATGCAAATGCCAGGGAGAACGGTGGCGCTCAGATCTCGCATAGTACACGGAATCAAGTGGTCTCACTCAAATAGAAAGTAGGAAATATATTCATCTAGTGAACGTAAGGGTTTGAAAGGTAAGTAGCGCACATGTGTATAGATAATGGTGCATCGGCCAGTCCGGCCGGCATTTCGCACTTATGGTGCAACTAGGGCCAAGGAGAACGGAAACGCTCATTTCTCAAAAAGTAGAGGGAATCTAGCGGTCTCACTCGATCAGAAGGTGGGAAATATATAAATCTAGTGAGCTAATAAGGTTCGAAAGGAATCTAGTGCAAATGTATATGGAAAATGGTGCATTGGCCAGGTCGGTCAGTATCGGAACTTGAAATGCAAATGCCAGGGAGAACGGAAGCGCTCAGATTTCGCATAGTACACGGAATCTAGTTGTCTCACTCAAATAGAAGGTAGGAAATAAATTCATCTAGTGAACGTAAGGGTTTGAAAGGTAACTAACGCACATGTGTAGAGAAAATGGTGCATCGGCCAGTCTGGCCGGCATTTCGCACTTATAGTGCAAGTAGGGCCAAGGAGAACGGAAATGCTCATTTCTCAAAAAGTAAAGGGAATCTAGCGGTCTCACTCAATCAGAAGGTGGGAAATATATAAATCTAGTGAGCTAATAAGGTTCGGAAGGAATCTAATGCATATGTATATGGAAAGTGGTGCATTGGCCAGGTCGGTCAGTATGGCAACTTAGAGTGCAAATGCCTGGGAGAACGGAACCGCTCAGATCTCGCATAATACACGGAATCTAGTGGTCTCACTCAAATATAAGGTAGGAACTAAATTCATCTAGTGAACGTAAGGGTTTGAAAGGTAACTAACGCACATGTGTAGAGAAAATGGTGCATCGGCCAGTCCGGCCGGCATTTCGCACTTATAGTGCAAGTAGGGCCAAGGAGAACGGAAACGCTCATTTCTCGAAAAGTAAAGGGAATCTAGCGGTCTCACTCGATCAGAAGGTGGGAAATATATTAATCTAGTGAGCTAATAAGGTTTGGAAGGAATCTAATGCATATGTATATGGAAAGTGGTGCATTGGCCAGGTCGGTTAGTATGGGAACTTAGACTGCAAATGCCTGGGAGAACGGAACCGCTCAGATCTCGCATAATACTCAGAATCTAGTGGTCTCACTCAAATATAAGGTAGGAAATATATTCATCAAGTGAACGTAAGGGTTTGAAAGGTAACTAACGCACATGTGTATAGAAAATGGTGCATCGGCTAGTGTGGCCGGCATTTCGCACTCATAGTGCAGGTGGGGCCAGGGAGAACGGAAACGCTTGTTTCTCAAAAAGTAGAGGGAATCTAACGGTCTCACTCGATCAGAAGGTGGGAAATATATAAATCTAGTCAGCTAAAAAGGTTTAAAATGTATTCAACGCACATATATAGAGAAAATGGTGCATTGGCCAGGTCGGTCAGTATCGGAACTTAAAATGCAAATGCCAGGGAGAACGGTGGCGCTCAGATCTCGCATAGTACACGGAATCAAGTGGTCTCACTCAAATAGAAAGTAGGAAATATATTCATCTAGTGAACGTAACGGTTTGAAAGGTAACTAACGCACATGTGTAGAGAAAATGGTGCATCGGCCAGTCCGGCCGGCATTTCGCACTTATGGTGCAACTAGGGCTAAGGAGAACGGAAACGCTCATTTCTCAAAAAGTAGACGGAATCTAGCGGTCTCACTCGATCAGAAGGTGGGAAATATATAAATCTAGTGAGCTAATAAGGTTCGAAAGGAATCTAGTGCAAATGTATATGGAAAATGGTGCATTGGCCAGGTCGGTCAGTATCGGAACTTAAAATGCAAATGCCAGGGAGAACGGAAGCGCTCAGATCTCGCATAGTATACGGAATCTAGTGGTCTCACTCAAATAGAAGGTAGGAAATAAATTCACCTAGTGAACGTAAGGGTTTGAAAGGTAACTAACGCACATGTGTAGAGAAAATGGTGCATCGGCCAGTCTGGCCGGCATTTCGCACTTATAGTGCAAGTAGGGCCAAGGAGAACGGAAACGCTCATTTCTCAAAAAGTAGAGGGAATCTAGCGGTCTCACTCGATCAAAACGTGGGAAATATATAAATCTAGTGAGCTAATAAGGTTCGAAAGGAATCTAATGCATATGTATATGGAAAATGGTGCATTGGCCAGGTCGGTCAGTATGGGAACTTAGAGTGCAAATGCCAGGGAGAACGGAAGCGCTCAGATCTCGCATAGTACACGGAATCTAGTGGTCTCACTCAAATATAAGGTAGGAAATATATTCATCTAGTGAACGTAAGGGTTTGAAAGGTAACTAACGCACATGTGTAGAGGAAATGGTGCATCGGCCAGTCTGGCCGGCATTTCGCACTTATAGTGCAAGTAGGGCCAAGGAGAACGGAAATGCTCATTTCTCAAAAAGTAAAGGGAATCTAGCGGTCTCACTCGATCAGAAGGTGGGAAATATATAAATCTAGTGAGCTAATAAGGTTCGAAAGGAATCTAATGCATATGTATATGGAAAGTGGTGCATTGGCCAGGTCGGTCAGTATGGGAACTTAGAGTGCAAATGCCAGGGAGAACGGAAGCGCTCAGATCTCGCATAGTACACGGAATCTAGTGGTCTCACTCAAATATAAGGTAGGAAATATATTCATCTAGTGAACGTAAGGGTTTGAAAGGTAACTAACGCACATGTGTAGAGAAAATTGTGCATCGGCCAGTCTGGCCGGCATTTCGCACTTATAGTGCAACTAGGGCCAAGGAGAACGGAAACGCTCATTTCTCAAAAAGTAGAGGGAATCTAGCAGTCTAACTCGATCAGAAGGTGGGAAATATATAAATCTAGTGAGCTAATAAGGTTCGGAAGGAATCTAATGCATATGTATATGGAAAGTGGTGCATTGGCCAGGTCGGTCAGTGTGGGAACTTAGAGTGCAAATGCCTGGGAGAACGGAACTGCTCAGATCTCGCATTATACACGGAATCTAGTGGTTTCACTCAAATAGAAGGTAGGAAATAAATTCATCTAGTGAACGTAAGGGTTTGAAAGGTAACTAACGCACATGTGTAGAGAAAATGGTGCATCGGCCAGTCTTGCCGGCATTTCGCACTTATAGTGCAAGTAGGGCAAAGGAGAACGGAAACGCTCATTTCTCAAAAAGTAATGGGAATCTAGCGGTCTCATTCGATCAAAAGGTGGGAAATATATAAATCTAGTGAGCTAATAAGGTTCGAAAGGAATCTAATGCATATGTATATAGAAAATGGTGCATTGGCCAGGTCGGTCTGTATGGGAACTTAGAGTGCAAATGCCAGGGAGAACGGAAGCCCTTAGATCTCGCATAGTACACGGAATCTAGTGGTCTCACTCAAAAAGAAAGTAGGAAATATATTCATCTAGTGAACGTAAGGGCTTGAAAGGTAACTAACGCACATGTGTAGAGAAAATTGTGCATCGGCCAGTCTGGCCGGCATTTCGCACTTATAGTGCAAGTAGGGCCAAGGAGAACGGAAACGCTCATTTCTCAAAAAGTAAAGAGAATCTAGCGGTCTCACTCAATCAGAAGGTGGGAAATATATAAATCTAGTGAGCTAATAAGGTTCGAAAGGAATCTAATGCATATGTATATGGAAAATGGTGCATTGGCCAGGTCAGTCAGTATGGGAACTTAGAGTGCAAATGCCGGGGAGAACGGAAGCGCTCAGATCTCGCATAGTACACGGAATCTAGTGGTCTCACTCAAATAGAAGGTAGGAAATAAATTCATCTAGTGAACGTAAGGGTTTGAAAGGTAACTAACGCACATGTGTAGGAAAATGGTGCATCGGCCAGTCTGGCCGGCATTTCGCACTTATAGTGCAAGTAGGGCCAAGGAGAACGGAAACGCTCATTTCTCAAAAAGTAAAGGGAATCTAGCGGTCTCACTCGATCAGAAGGTGGGAAATATATAAATCTAGTGAGCTAATAAGGTTCAAAAGAAATCTAATGTATATGGAAAATGGTGCATTGGCCAGGTCGGTCAGTATGGGAACTTAGAGTGCAAATGCCAGGGAGAACGGAAGCGCTCAGATCTCGCATAGTACACGGAATCTAGTGGTCTCACTCAAAAAGAAGGTAGGAAATAAATTCATCTAGTGAATGTAAGGGTTTGAAAGATAACTAACGCACATGTGTAGAGAAAATTGTGCATCGACTTGTCTGGCCGGCATTTTGTACTTATAGTGCAACTAGGGCCAATGAGAACGGAAACGCTCATTTCTAAAAATGTTGAGGGAATCTAGCGGTCTCACTCGATCAGAAGTTGGGAAATATATAAATCTAGTGAGCTAATAAGGTTCGAAAGGAATCTAATGCATATTTATATGGAAAATGGTGCATTGGCCAGGTCGGTCAGTATGGGAACTTAGAGTGCAAATGCCAGGGAGAACGGAAGCGCTCAGATCTCGCATAGTACACGGAATCTAGTGGTCTCACTCAAATAGAAGGTAGGAAATAAATTCATCTAGTGAACGTAAGGGTTTGAAAGGTAACTAACGCACATGTGTAGGAAAATGGTGCATCGGCCAGTCTGGCCGGCATTTCGCACTTATAGTGCAAGTAGGGCCAAGGAGAACGGAAACGCTCATTTCTCAAAAAGTAAAAGGAATCTAGCGGTCTCACTCGATCAGAAGGTGGGAAATATATAAATCTAGTGAGCTAATAAGGTTCAAAAGAAATCTAATGTATATGGAAAATGGTGCATTGGCCAGGTCGGTCAGTATGGGAACTTAGAGTGCAAATGCCAGGGAGAACGGAAGCGCTCAGATCTCGCATAGTACACGGAATCTAGTGGTCTCACTCAAAAAGAAGGTAGGAAATAAATTCATCTAGTGAATGTAAGGGTTTGAAAGGTAACTAACGCACATGTGTAGAGAAAATTGTGCATCGACTAGTCTGGCCGGCATTTTGTACTTATAGTGCAACTAGGGCCAATGAGAACGGAAACGCTCATTTCTAAAAAAGTTGAGGGAATCTAGCGGTCTCACTCGATCAGAAGTTGGGAAATATATAAATCTAGTGAGCTAATAAGGTTCGAAAGGAATCTAATGCATATTTATATGGAAAATGGTGCATTGGCCAGGTCGGTCAGTATGGGAACTTAGAGTGCAAATGCCAGGGAGAACGGAAGCGCTCAGATCTCGCATAGTACACGGAATCTAGTGGTCTCACTCAAATAGAAGGTACGAAATAAATTCATCTAGTGAACGTAAGGGTTTGAAAGGTAACTAACGCACATGTGTAGAGAAAATGGTGCATCGGCCAGTCTGGCCGGCATTTCGCACTTATAGTGCAAGTAGGGCCAAGGAGAACGGAAACGCTCATTTCTCAAAAAGTAAAGGGAATCTAGCGGTCTCACTCGATCAGAAGGTGGGAAATATATAAATCTAGTGAGCTAATAAGGTTCAAAAGAAATCTAATGTATATGGAAAATGGTGCATTGGCCAGGTCGGTCAGTATGGGAACTTAGAGTGCAAATGCCAGGGAGAACGGAAGCGCTCAGATCTCGCATAGTACACGGAATCTAGTGGTCTCACTCAAAAAGAAGGTAGGAAATAAATTCATCTAGTGAATGTAAGGGTTTGAAAGGTGACTAACGCACATGTGTAGAGAAAATTGTGCATCGACTAGTCTGGCCAGCATTTTGTACTTATAGTGCAACTAGGGCCAATGAGAACGGAAACGCTCATTTCTAAAAAAGTTGAGGGAATCTAGCGGTCTCACTCGATCAGAAGTTGGGAAATATATAAATCTAGTGAGCTAATAAGGTTCGAAAGGAATCTAATGCATATTTATATGGAAAATGGTGCATTGGCCAGGTCGGTCAGTATGGGAACTTAGAGTGCAAATGCCAGGGAGAACGGAAGCGCTCAGATCTCGCATAGTACACGGAATCTAGTGGTCTCACTCAAATAGAAGGTACGAAATAAATTCATCTAGTGAACGTAAGGGTTTGAGAGGTAACTAACGCACATGTGTAGAGAAAATGGTGCATCGGCCAGTCTGGCCGGCATTTCGCACTTATAGTGCAAGTAGGGCCAAGGAGAACGGAAACGCTCATTTCTAAAAAAATTGAGGGAATCTAGCGGTCTCACTCGATCAGAAGTTGGGAAATATATAAATCTAGTGAGCTAATAAGGTTCGAAAGGAATCTAATGCATATTTATATGGAAAATGGTGCATTGGCCAGGTCGGTCAGTATGGGGACTTAGAGTGCAAATGCCAGGGAGAACGGAAGCGTTGAGATCTCGCATAGTACACGGAATCTAGTGGTCTCACTCAAATAGAAGGTAGGAAATGAATTCATCTAGTGAACGTAAGGGTTTGAAAGGTAACTAACGCACATGTGTAGAGAAAAATGGTGCATCGGCTAGTCTGGCCGGCATTTCGCACTTATAGTGCAACTAGGGCCAAGGAGAACGGAAACGCTCATTTCTCAAAAAGTAAAGGGAACCTAGCGGTCTCACTCGATCAAAAGGTGGGAAATATATAAATCTAGTGAGCTAATCAGGTTTGGAAGGAATCCAATGCATATGTATATGGAAAGTGGTGCATTGGCCGGGTCAGTCAGTATGGGAACTTAGAGTGCAAATGCCTGGGAGAACGGAACCGCTCAGATCTCGCATAATACACGGAATCTAGTGGTCTCACTCAAATATAAGGTAGGCAATATATTCATCTAGTGAACGCAAGGGTTTGAAAGGTAACTAACGCACATGTGTAGAGAAAATAGTGCATCGGCCAGTCTGGCCGGCATTTCGCACTCATAGTGCAGGTGGGGCCAGGGAGAACGGAAACGCTCGTTTCTCAAGAAGTAGAGGGAATCTAACGGTCTCACTCGATGAGAAGGTGGGAAATATATAAATCTAGTCAGCTTAAAAGGATTGAAATGTATTCAACGCACATGTATAGAGAAAATGGTGCATTGGCCAGGTCGGTCAGTATCGGAACTTAAAATGCAAATTCCAGGGAGAACGGAAGCGCTCAGATCTCGCATAGTACACGGAATCAAGTGGTCTCGCTTAAATAGAAAGTAGGAAATATATTCATCTAGTGAACGTAAGGGTTTGAAAGGTAACTAACGCATATGTGTAGAGAAAATTGTGCATCGGCCAGTCTGGCCGGCATTTCGCACTTATAGTGCAACTAGGGCCAAGGAGAACGGAAACGCTCATTACTCAAAAAGTAGAGGGAATCTAGCAGTCTCACTCGATCAGAAGGTGGGAAATATATAAATCTAGTGAGCTAATAAGGTTCGAAAGGAATCTAATGCATATGTATATGGAAAATGGTGCATTGGCCAGGTCGGTCAGTATGGGAACTTAGAGTGCAAATGCCTGGGAGAACGGAAGCGTTCAGATCTCGCATAGTACACGGAATCTTATGGTCTCACTCAAATAGAAGGTAGGAAATAAATTCATCTAGTGAACGTAAGGGTTTGAAAGGTAAGTAACGCACATGTGTAGAGAAAATGGTGCATCGGCCACTCTGGCCGGCATTTCGCACTTATAGTGAAAGTAGGGCCAAGGAGAACGGAAACGCTCATTTCTCAAAATGTAAAGGGAATATAGCGGTCTGACTCGATCAGAAGGTGGGAAATATATAAATCTAGTGAGCTAATAAGGTTCGGAAGGAATCTAATGCATAAGTATATGGAAAGTGGTGCATTGGCCAGGTCGGTCAGTATGGGAACTTAGAGTGCAAATGCCTGGGAGAGCCGAAAAACTCAGATGTCGCATAATACACGGAATCTAGTGGTCTCACTCAAATATAAGGTAGGAAATATATTCATCTAGTGAACGTAAGTGTTTGAAAGGTAACTAACGCACATGTGTAGAGAAAATGGTGCATCGGCCAGTCTGGCCGGCATTTCGCACTCATAGTGCAGGTGGGGCTAGGGAGAACGGAAACGCTCGTTTCTCAAAGAGTAGAGGGAATCTAACGGTCTTACTCGATCAGAAGGTGGGAAATATATAAATCTAGTGAGCTAATAAGGTTTGAAAGGAATCTAATGCATATGTATATGGAAAATGGTGCATTGGCCAGGTCGGTCAGTATGGGAACTTAGAGTGCAAATGCCAGGGAGAACGGAAGCGCTCAGATCTCGCATAGTACACGGAATCTAGTGGTCTCACTCAAAAAGAAGGTAGGAAATAAATTCATCTAGTGAACGTAAGGGTTTGAAAGGTAACTAACGCAAATGTGTAGAGAAAATGGTGCATCGGCCAGTCTGGCCGGCATTTCGCACTTATAGTGCAAGTAGGGCCAATGAGAACGGAAACGCTCATTTCTCAAAAAGTGAAGGGAATCTAGCGGACTCACTCCATCAGAAGGTGGGAAATATATAAATCTAGTCAGCTAATAAGGTTCGGAAGCAATCTAATGCAGATGTATATGGAAAGTGGTGCATTGGCCAGGTCGGTTAGTATGGGAACTTAGAGTACAAATGCTTGGGAGAACGGAACCGCTCAGATCTCGCATAATGCACGGAATCTAGTGGTCTAACTCAAATATAACGTAGGAAATATATTCATCTTGTGAACGTAAGGGTTTGAAAGGTAACTAACGCACATGTATAGAGAAAATGGTGCATCGGCCAGTCTGGCCGGCATTTCGCACTCATAGTGCAGGTGGGGCCAGGGAGAACGGAAACGCTCGTTTCTCAAAAAGTAGAGGGAATCTAACGGTCTCACTCGATCAGAAGGTAGGAAATATATAAATCTAGTCAGCTAAAAAGGTTTGAAATGTATTCAACGCACAGGTATAGAGAAAATGGTGCATTGGCCAGGTCGGTCAGTATCGGAACTTAAAATGCAAATGCCAGGGAGAACGGAAGCGCTCAGATCTCGCATAGTACACGGAATCTAGTTGTCTCACTCAAATAGAAGGTAGGAAATAAATTCATCTAGTGAATGTAAGGGTTTGAAAGGTAACTAACGCACATGTGTAGAGAAAATGGTGCATCGGCCAGTCTGGCCGGCATTCTGCACTTATAGTGCAAGTAGGGCCAAGGAGAACGGAATCTAGCGGTCTCACTTGATCAGAAGGTGGGAAATATATAAATCTAGTGAGCTTATAAGGTTTGAAAGGAATCTAATGCATATGTATATTGAAAATGGTGCATTGGCCAGGTCGGTCAGTATGGGAACTTAGAGTGCAAATGCCAGGGAGAACGGAAGCGCTCAGATCTTGCATAGTACACAGAATCTAGTGGTCTCACTCAAATAGAAGGTAGGAAATAAATTCATCTAGTGAACGTAGGGGTTTGAAAGGTAACTAACGCACATGTGTAGAGAAAATGGTGCATCGGCCAGTCTCGCCGGCATTTCGAACTTATACTGCAAGTAGGGCCAAGGAGAACGGAAACGCTCATTTCTCAAAAAGTAAAGGGAATCTAGCGGTCTCACACGATCAGAAGGTGGGAAATATATAAATCTAGTAAGCTAATAAGGTTCGGAAGGAATCAAATGCATATGTATATGGAAAGTGGTGCATTGGCCAGGTCGGTCAGTATGGGAACTTAGAGTGCAAATGCCTGGGAGAACGGAAGCGCTCAGATCTCGCATAGTACATGGAATCTAGGGGTCTCACTCAAATAGAAGGTAGGAAATAAATTCATCTAGAGAACGTAAGGGTTTGAAAGGTAACTAACGCACATGTGTAGAGAAAATGGTGCATCGGCCAGTCTGGCCGGCATTTCGCACTTATAGTGCAACTAGGGCCAAGGAGAACGGAAGCGCTCATTTCTCAAAAAGTAGAGGGAATCTAGCGGTCTCAGTCGATCAGAAGGTGGGAAATATATAAATATAGTAAGCTAATAAGGTTCGAAAGGAATCTAATGCATATGTATATGGAAAATGGTGCATTGGCCCGGTCGGTCAGTATGGGAACTTAGAGTGCAAATGCCAGGGAGAACGGAACCGCTCAGATCTCGCATAATACACGGAATCTAGTGGTCTCACTTAAATAGAAGGTAGGAAATAAATTCATCTAGTGAACGTAAGGGTTTGAAAGGTAACTAACGCACATGTGTAGAGAAAATGGTGCATCGGCCAGTCTGGCCGGCATTTCGCACTCATAGTGCAGGTGGGGCCAGGGAGAACGGAAACGCTCGTTTCTCAAAAAGTAGACAGAATCTAACGGTCTCACTCTATCAGAAGGTGGGAAATATATAAATCTAGTCAGCTAAAAAGGTTTGAAACGTATTCAACGCACATGTATAGAGAAAATGGTGCATTGGCCAGGTCGGTCAGTATCGGAACTTAAAATGCAAATGCCAGGGAGAACGGAAGCTTTCAGATCTCGCATAGTACACGGAATCAAGTGGTCTCACTCAAATAGAAATTAGGAAATATATTCATCTAGTGAACGTAAGGGTTTGAAAGGTAACTAACGCACATGTGTAGAGAAAACTGTGCATCGGCTAGTCTGGCCGGCATTTCGCACTTATAGTGCAACTAGGGCCAAGGAGAACGGAAACGCTCATTTCTCAAAAAGTAGAGGGAATCTAGCGGTCTCACTCGATCAAAAGGTGGGAAATATATAAATCTAGTGAGCTAATAAGGTTCGAAAGGAATCTAATGCATATGTATATGGAAAACGGTGCATTGGCCAGGTCGGTCAGTATGGGAACTTAGAGTGCAAATGCCAGGGAGAACAGAAGCGCTCAGATCTGGCATAGTACACGCAATCTCGTGGTCTCACTCAAATAGAAGGTAGGAAATAAATTCATCTAGTGAACGTAAGGGTTTGAAAGGTAACTACCGCACATGTATAGAGAAAATGGTGCATCGGCCAGTCTGGCCGGCATTTCGCACTCATAATGCAGGTGGGGCCAGGGAGTACGGAAACGCTCGTTTCTCAAAAAGTAGAGGGGATCTAATGGTCTCACTCGATCAGAAGGTGGGAAATATATAAATCTAGTCAGCTAAAAAGGTTTTAAATATATTCAACGCAAATGTATAGAGAAAATGGTGCATTGGCCAGGTCGGTCAGTATCGGAACTTAGAATGCAAATGCCAGGGAGAACGGAAGCGCTCAGATCTCGCATAGTACACGGAATCTAGTGGTCTCACTCAAATAGAAAGTAGGTAATATATTCATCTAGTGAACGTAGGGTTTGAAAGGTAACTAACGCACATGTGTAGAGAAAATTGTGCATCGGCCAGTCTGGCCGGCATTTCGCACTTATAGTGCAACTAGGGCCAAGGAGAACGGGAACGCTCATTTCTCAAAAAGTAGAGGGAATCTAGCGGTCTCACTCGATCAGAAGGTGGGAAATATGTAAATCTAGTGAGCTAATAAGGTTCGAAAGGAATCTAATGCATATGTATATGGAAAATGGTGCATTGGCCAGGTCGGTCAGTATGGGAACTTAGAGTGCAAATGCCAGGGAGAACGGAAGCGCTCAGATCTGGCATAGTACACGGAATCTAGTGGTCTCACTCAAATAGAAGGTAGGAAATAAATTCATCTAGTGAATGTAAAGGTTTGAAAGGTAACTAACGCACATGTGTAGAGAAAATGGTGCATCGGCCATTCTGGCTGGCATTTCGCACTCATAATACAGGTGGGGCCAGGGAGAACAGAAACGCTCGTTTCTCAAAAAGTAGAGGGGATCTAATGGTCTCACTCGATCAAAAGGTGGGAAATATATAAATCTAGTCAGTTAAAAAGGTTTGAAAAGTATTCAACGCAAATGTATAGAGAAAATGGTGCATTGGCCAGGTCGGTCAGTATCGGAACTTAAAATGCAAATGCCAGGGAGAACGGAAGCGCTCAGATCTTGCATAGTACACGGAATCAAGTGGTCTCACTCAAATAGAAAGTGGGAAATATATTCATCTAGTGAACGTAAGGGTTTGAAAGGTAACTAACGCACATGTGTAGAGAAAATTGTGCATTGGCCAGTCTGGCCGGCATTTCGCACTTATAGTGCAACTAGGGCCAAGGAGAACGGAAACGCTCATTTCTCAAAAAGTAAAGGGAATCTAGCGGTCTCACTCGATCAGAAGGTGGGAAATATATAAATCTAGTGAGCTAATAAGGTTCGAAAGGAATCTAATGCATATGTATATGGAAAATGGTGCATTGGCCAGGTCGGTCAGTATGGGAACTTAGAGTGGAAATGCCAGGGAGAACGGAAGCGCTCAGATCTCGCATAGTACACAGAATCTAGTGGTCTCACTCAAATAGAAGGTAGGAAATAAATTCATCTAGTGAACGTAACGGTTTGAATGGTAACTAACGCACATGTGTAGAGAAAATGGTGCATCGGCCAGTCTGGCCGGCATTTCGCACTCATAGTGCAGGTGGGGCCAGGGAGAACGGAAACGCTCGTTTCTCAAAAACTAGACAGAATCTAACGGTCTCACTCGATCAGAAGATGGGAAATATATAACTCTAGTCAGCTAAAAAGGTTTGAAATGTATTCAACGCAAATGTATAGAGAAAATGGTGCATTGGCCACGTCGGTCAGTATCGGAACTTAAAATGCAAATGCCAGGGAGAACGGAAGCGCTCAGATCTCGCATAGTACACGAAATCAAGTGGTCTCACTCAAATAGAAAGTAGGAAATATATTCATCTAGTGAACGTAAGGGTTTGAAAGGTAACTAACGCACATGTGTAGAGAAAATTGTGCATCGGCCAGTCTGGCCGGCATTTCGCACTTATAGTGCAACTAGGGCCAAGGAGAACGGAAACGCTCATTTCTCAAAAAGTAGAGGGAATCTAGCGGCCTCACTCGATCAGAAGGTGGGAAACATATAAATATAGTGAGCTAATAAGGTTCGAAAGGAATCCAATGCATATGTATATGGAAAATGGTGCATTGGCCAGGTCGGTCAGTATGGGAACTTAGAGTGGAAATGCCAGGGAGAACGGAAGCGCTCAGATCTCGCATAGTACACAGAATCTAGTGGTCTCACTCAAATAGAAGGTAGGAAATAAATTCATCTAGTGAACGTAACGGTTTGAATGGTAACTAACGCACATGTGTAGAGAAAATGGTGCATCGGCCAGTCTGGCCGGCATTTCGCACTTATAGTGCAACTAGGGCCAAGGAGAACGGAAACGCTCATTTCTCAAAAAGTAGAGGGAATCTAGCGGCCTCACTCGATCAGAAGGTGGGAAACATATAAATATAGTGAGCTAATAAGGTTCGAAAGGAATCCAATGCATATGTATATGGAAAATGGTGCATTGGCCAGGTCGGTCAGTATGGGAACTTAGAGTGGAAATGCCAGGGAGAACGGAAGCGCTCAGATCTCGCATAGTACACAGAATCTAGTGGTCTCACTCAAATAGAAGGTAGGAAATAAATTCATCTAGTGAACGTAACGGTTTGAATGGTAACTAACGCACATGTGTAGAGAAAATGGTGCATCGGCCAGTCTGGCCGGCATTTCGCACTCATAGTGCAGGTGGGGCCAGGGAGAACGGAAACGCTCGTTTCTCAAAAAGTAGACAGAATCTAACGGTCTCACTCGATCAGAAGGTGGGAAATATATAAATCTAGTCAGCTAAAAAGGTTTGAAATGTATTCAACGCACATGTATAGAGAAAATGGTGCATTGGCCAGGTCGGTCAGTATCGGAACTTAAAATGCAAATGCCGGGGAGAACGGAAGCGCTCAGATCTCGCATAGTACACGAAATCAAGTGGTCTCACTCAAATAGAAAGTAGGAAATATATTCATCTAGTGAACGTAAGGGTTTGAAAGGTAACTAACGCACATGTATAGAGAAAATTGTGCATCGGCTAGTCTGGCCGGCATTTCTCACTTATAGTGCAACTAGGGCCAAGGAGAACAGAAACGCTCATTTCTCAAAAAGTAGAGGGAATCTAGCGGCCTCACTCGATCAGGAGGTGGGAAACATATAAATATAGTGAGCCAATAAGGATCGAAAGGAATCCAATGCATATGTATATGGAAAATGGTGCATTGGCCAGGTCGGTCAGTATGGGAACTTAGAGTGCAGATACCAGGGAGAACAGAAGCGCTCAGATATCGCATAGTACACGGAATCTAGTGGTCTCACTCAAATAGAAGGTAGGAAATAAATTCATCTAGTGAACGTAAGGGTTTGAAAGGTAACTAACGCACATGTGTAGAGAAAATGGTGCATCGGCTAGTCTGGCCGGCATTTCGCAATTATAGTGCAAGTAGGGCCAAGGAGAGCGGAAACGCTCATTTCTCAAAAAGTAAAGGGAATCTAGCGGTCTCACTTGATCAAAAGGTGGGAAATATATAAATCTAGTGAGCTAATAAGGTTTGGAAGGAATCTAATGCATATGTATATCGAAAGTGGTGCATTGGCCAGGTCGGTCAGTATGGGAACTTAGAGTGCAAATGCCTGGGAGAACGGAACCGCTCAGATCTCGCATAATACACGGAATCTAGTGGTCTCACTCAAATATAAGGTAGGAAATATATTCATCTAGTGAACGTAAGGGTTTGAAAGGTAACTAACGCAGATGTGTAGAGAAATTGGTGCATCGGCCAGTCTGGCCGGCATTTCGCACTCATAGTGCAGGTGGGGCCAGGGAGAACGGAAACGCTTGTTTCTCAAAAAGTAGAGGGAATCTAACGTGTCAGATTACTATAGCTGATGCATGTTTGTAGGCTATAGTGGGGTAGCACATATGGGGTACAGCTTTCTAGGGTTGTATTTGTACCCAACTCTGACTTAGTCATTTCATTCCTGTTCTTCAGTTTCACATGGTATAGAGCGGGTTCCCTGTGGGAACGTCGCCTAGGGCCCACCGAAGCGCGCCCCGAGTCGCGCATTTTTTTTTTAGCGACCCTTCGAGTCGCCCTTCCTCTCGCGGCTCCGCCGCCTTTCCTAGCGGCCCCGCCGCCCACCTGTCGAGCGGCCCCGCCCTCTAGCGGCCCCGCCCTTTCGCGGCCCCGCCCTCTAGCGGCCCCGCCCCGTTGCGACCTCGCCCCGTTGCGGCCCCACCCTGACGCGGCCCCGCCCTTTAGCGGCCCCTGCCCCGTCGCGGCCCAGCCAGACCCGTCGCGGCCCCGCCCCGTCACGGCCCCGCCGTCCCGTCGCGGCCCAGCTGCCTCGTCGCGGCCCCACCCCGTCGCGGCCCCGTCGTCCCGTCACGGCCCAGCCCCGTCGCGGCCCAGCCGCCCCGTCGTGGCCCCGCCCCGTCCCGGCCCAGCAGCCCCGTCGCGGCCCGGTCGCCCCGTCGCAGCCCCACCCCGTCGCGGCCCCGTAGGCCCGTCACGGCCCCACCGCGTCGCGACCCCGCCGTCCCCTTCTACCGGCCCCGCAGCTGCACCTGACGGCCCCGCCGTCCCCTCCTGACGGCCCTGCCGTCCCCTTCTACCGGCCCCGCAGCTGCACCTGACGGCCCCGCCGTCCCCTCTTGACGGCCCCGCCGTCCCCTTATCCCGGCCCCGCCGCTGCACCTGCTGGCCCCGCCGCTCCACCTGGGCCACTGGGCCGCTACCGCCTCAGCAGCCGAGCCGCCCCGCCACTGCACCTGCCGGCCCTGCTACTTCGGCCCCCCCCGCCCCTGGTCTCGTTGCCCTTTTCCCGTTGTCTGTCGAGGCTACCTGAGGGGGCCGCTTGCTAAGAGGCCAGCAGAGGGGTGGCAGGTGTGTGATCTCCCCTGCTTCTCCTCCTCCTTCGTCTCCCACTGCAGCAGCCGAGCCGCCCAACTGCAGCAGCCGAGCCGCCCCGCCGCCGAGCCGCCCTGCATCCGAGCCGACCAGCAGCCGAGCCGCCCTGCCGCCGAGCCGCCGGGTCGCCGAGCTGCTGAGCCGCAGTTGCTGCCGAGCCGCCTTGCCGCCGAGCCGCCCGAGTCGCCCGAGCCGCAGAGCCGCCGTGCTGCCGAGCCCCTGAGTCGCCGAGCCTACTCTTCCCACCAGTGGTGAGCTCTTGCCCTGCTAGCACGCTACCCGTCGCCTGCTTGCCTGCCTGCCTGCCTTTTGGCTTGCCTGGCTGCCTGCCTTACTGCTGCTAGTCCTGCTCCTGCTTCTACTTGCGGAGCCAGATGCAGCCCCAGCGACGTCTGCGTGAGTCCCTCACGCCCCAGCAGCTGCGTGAGTGGTACGCTGGTTGGGGCTGTAGGGGTGGCGGCACTACTACTACTACCACTCCTGCTGCTACTACTACTGGTGGCGGCCAGATGCAGCTCCCGCGACCCTCCCGCGTGTCTCTCACGCCTCACCAGCTTCGTGAGTGGTACGCTCAGAGTAGTGGGCCTCTCAGTGCTGTTCGCTGCTCTTACGTGATTCGCACTGGTACTCGGACTGGTCAGCCTTGTGGGACACCTAGTAACACACCGTCCCGCTGCTTCGCCCGTCTGAGCGACGCCTGGCGTACCGTGTTTGGCGACGAGGCTGAGCTCCCCGACTAGGTGGAGTTGCTTAGGCAGAGTGTAGATATATTTGCTCTTGACTATGATGCTATTCTCACTGCCATGTATGCTTTGCCTACTAGTGCTGACCGTGCCGGTCACCTGTGCGTACCGCCTGAACCGGGGATAGGACCTGCTGCTCTAGCTACTGGTGAGGCTGCTGCTCTGGGTGCTCGTGAGTCTCCTGCTCCAGGTACAGGTGCGGCTGCTGCTCTAGGTGCTAGTGAGTCTGCTTGCTCAGGTGCGGGTGAGACTGCGCTCTCAGGTACCACGTTGGCTTCGGCCTCCCTCACCTTTACACTTGACTCTGGGGCTTCTCGCTCCTTCTTTCGGGACTGCACCACACTCACGCCGCTTGGTCGGCCGGTTGCAGTCTCCCTGGCTGACCCCTCTGGGGGTCCTGTCCTCTCTCACTTTTCCACTGTCCTCCCGTGTCCGGCTGCCCCCTCGGGCACCCTGTCTGGCCTGTACCTCCCCTCGTTCTCGACGAACTTGGTGAGTGGTGCAGACCTGCAGGATGCGGGGGTTCACCAGTTCACTCCTGCGAGTCAGCGGGTGACCCAATGCTCGGACGCACGCACAGGCCGGCACCTGGCCACGTTCTCGCGTCGGCCGGGGTCGAGCCTCTACACCCTGACCACTGAGTCTCCTCCTGTCCCTGCGTCCGGTCAGGTAGCAGCGTCTGGTCAGGTGTTTGCTGCTGCGTCCAGGTCTGGTCCTGAGTCTGCCCCCTGTTCGTGTCGCCTCCTGTCTCACGAGACTCTCCTGTGGCACCACCGTCTTGGCCACCCCTCCTTGCCCCGTCTTCGGGGCATGGCTTCCCGTGTCCTTGTCTCTGGTCTTCCCCAGTCTCTCCCTCCCCTTCCTTCGGGACCAGGACCTTCCTGTGTCCCCTGTGTCGAGGGGCGCCTCAGGGCTGCTCCTCACTCCTCCCAGTTTCCCTCGACAGAGGCTCCTCTGCAGACGCTTCACATGGACGTGTGGGGCCCGGCCCCGTCCGCGGGCAGGGTTACGAGCGCTACTTCCTGTTGGTGGTTGACGACTACTCGCGTTACACCACAGTCTTCCCCTTGCGCAGCAAGGGTGCTGTCACTGAGGTGCTGATCGACTGGATCCGCGAGGCTCGTCTCCAGCTCAGGAGGAGCTTCGGCTCGGACTTTCCTGTTCTGCGTCTGCACTCTGACCGAGGTGGGGAGTTCTCCTCTCGCCTTCTGCGATACTACTGTCGTGCACAGGGGATCCGCCAGACCTTTACGCTTCCGGACTCTCCACAGCAAGTGGGATTGCTGAGCGCCGCATTGGCATGGTCATGGACGTCGCTCGTACGTCCATGATGCATGCGGCTGCCCCCCATTTTCTGTGGCCGTTTGCGGTTCGGTACGCGGCGCATCAGCTCAACCTTCACCCCAGGGTCTCTCGGCCCGCGATGTCCCCAGTGTTACTGTGGACGGGGAAGGTCGGCGATGCGTCTGCGTTCCGTGTCTGGGGATCTCGGGCGTTTGTCCGCGACTTGTCTGCGGACAAGCTTTCCCCCCGTGCTGCTCCCTGTGTCTTCCTTGGCTTCCCCCCTGACGCTCCAGGGTGGCAGTTCTACCACCCCTCCTCTCGTCGTGTTCTGTCCTCCCAGGACGTCACGTTCGACGAGTCAGTCCCCTTCTACCGCCTCTTCCCCTACCGTACTCCTTCCCTCCCCCCCCCACCGGACTTCCTGGTACCAGTTCCCCCCCCGGTAGACCCCCTCCCCCCTTAGGTTCCTGCCCCTTCAGGTGTGTCCTAGGTAGACACAATCGAACCAGTCGAGGTTGCTGCTGAGTCTGGTCCTGCTGCGGGTGCTGAGCCTGGGGGTGCGAGGCCGGGGGGTGCTGAGCTTGGGGGTGCTGAGCCGGGGGGTGCTGTGTCTGGAGCTGCTGAGCCTGGGGGTGCTGAGCCGGAGGGTGCTACGTCCGGAGCTGCAGAGCCTGGGGGTGCTGGACCAGGAGGTGCGGAGCCTGCGACTGCTGGACCTGGGGGCTTTCCGGTTCTTCCGTCTCGGCGGGAGCCGCTCTCTCCACAGGAGCTGCGCGAGTGGTTTGCTCGCCGCTGGAGGCGTGCTGCTGGAGCTGGAGCTTCTTCGACGGCTGAGGGTGCTGGTGTTGCCAGCCCCGGAGCTGCTGGGCCTGCGGGTCCTACTGGAGCTGGAGCTGCTGAGACTGGGGGTGCTGAGTCTGGAGCTGCTGAGCCTGGGGGTGCTGAGTCTGGAGCTGCTGAGCCTGGGGGTGCTGAGTCTGGAGCTGCTGAGCCTGGGGTTTCTCCTGGTGCTGCGTCTCGGCGGGAGCCCCTCTCTCCACAGGAGCTGCGCGAGTGGTTTGCTCGCCGCTGGAGGCGTGCTGCTGAAGCTGGAGCTTCTTCGACCGTCGGGGGTGCTGGTGCCGCCGGTCCCGGAGCTGCTGGGCCTGCGGGTCCTCGTGGACCTGGAGCTACTGAGGGTGTTGGTGCTGAGACCACTGCTGTCTGTCCTCGCGGTGGTTCTACTGCTGGTACTTCTGGAGGTCCTGCCGCTGGAGGTGTTGGTGGCGCTGGTGCTGTCGCTGAGGGTGCTGATGCTGTCCCTGCTGAGTCTGGAGCTGCCGCGCGGCCTCGGCCGTACTTCGTTCCGCTCCTGCAGCAGGTTCTTGGTCTTTCTCCTCCGGTAGAGTGTCCACAGCCTGTCCAGTCGCAGTCACTGTTGGAGCCTTCCTCTCCTCTGCCTGCTCCTTCACCTGACACTGGTCCTGCTGGAGGTCTTGCTGAGCGTCGTGAGCCTGCGTCTCGTCCCGCGTCGCCTGTTCGTGCTGCTCGCGCTAGTGGTCGCGGTTCGCGTCAGCGTCCTCCTCCTGTCCCTGGCACGCACCGGATGTCTCTGCGTCCGTCTACTGCTCCTCTGCGTGCCCCTTTGCCTTCTCCTCCTGAGTCCTCTCTTCTTGCGCTTGCCGACCCTGAGTCGGACTCTCTTCGTGCTGCCAGTCCTACTGTCACGCATCTGCTTGCTACTGTCGTCACTGACCCCTCTTTTGTGTCCACTGCTGCGTCTGCTCTTGTCGCTGAGCTCGTCGACTTTGCTGCTCGCTGTCGTCTAGACTACGCTGCTAGTCTTGTTGCTGAGTCTGCGTCTGTCTGTCCTCCGTCCGTCGGGGGTGAGTGTGCTCTTGGCACGGACGTCCTAGAGGACAGGCAGGAGGAGTTACAGTGTCTGGCTGCTGCTTCACCTCATCTCGCGTCTGTACTGCTTGCTCCTGAGGGAGACCCGGATGCACTAGACATCCCGACTCCGCGCTCTTACGCGGAGGCCGTAGAGGGTCCCTACTCCTCTTAGTGGCAGGCAGCTATGGATGCAGAGATGGCTTCCTGGAAGTCCACAGGCACCTACGTTGACGCAGTTCCCCCTCCTGGGGCGAACATCGTCAGTGGCATGTGGATCTTCAGGGTGAAGCGGCCGCCGGGCTCTCCACCTGTCTTCAAGGCGCGGTACGTTGCTCGTGGCTTCAGTCAGCGGCAGGGAGTTGACTACTTTCAGACCTTCTCTCCCACCCCGAAGATGACCACTCTTCGGGTGCTGCTGCACATAGCCGCTGAGCGCGACTACGAGCTTCACTCTCTCGACTTCAGCACTGCGTTCCTGCAGGGTAGCCTGCACGAGGAGATCTGGCTGCGCCGTCCACCTGGCTTCACTGGGAATTTCCCTCCTGACACCCAGTGGAGCCTCCGACGGCCAGTCTACGGTCTCCGCCAGGCACCGCGTGAGTGGCACGACACACTGAGGACTACACTTGCGGCTCTAGCGTTTGCTCCGTCTACTGCTGACGCGTCGCTGTTTCTTCGCACCGACACTTCACTGCCGCCGTTCTACATCCTCGTGTACGTCGACGACTTGGTCTTTGCCACAGCGGACACTGATGAACTCGCCTACGTGAAGTCCGAGCTGCTGAAGAGACACACGTGCACAGACCTGGGTGAACTGCGCAGCTACCTTGGCTTGCAGATCACTCGGGACAGAGCACGCCGCACCATCACCTTGACTCAGTCACACATGGTGCAGCAGGTCCTTCAGCGCTTCGGCTTCACGTACTCTTCGCCTCAGGCCACTCCTCTGTCTACTCGCCACTCGCTCTCAGCTCTGCCTTCGGATGAGTCCGTAGAGTCAAGTGGCACGTACCCAGAGCTTGTTGGCTGCCTCATGTACCTGATGACCCGCACTCGACCTGACCTTGCATACCCTCTGAGCATTCTTGCACGCTATGTTGCTCCTCGGAGACACCGACCAGAGCACATGGCTGCAGCAAAGAGGGTATTGCGCTACCTGTGCAGTACGTCGGGCATGGGGCTAGTGCTTGGAGGGCGGAGTCCAGTGGTCCTTACCGGCCACGCGGACGCTTCTTGGGCTGACGACCAGGCTACGCAGCGGTCGTCACAGGGTTACACGTTCAGCCTTGGTTCTGGCTCTGTCTCGTGGCGGGCTACTCGCTCGTCTTCGGTTCTCGGATCCAATTGTGAGGCTGAGATCTACGCCGGGGCCATGGCTGTACAGGAGCTTCGCTGGCTCACCTACCTGCTGACTGACCTTGGAGAGCCGCCTCGTTCTCCTCCAGTGCTGTACGTAGACAACAAGGCCATGCTGGCCTTGTGTCGAGAGCAGCGCTTGGAGCACAGAACGAAGCACATTGCTCTCCGCTACTTCCTTGCTCGTGAGCTGCAGCAGCATGGTCAGCTGCGACTTGCGTACGTGGCCTCTAAGGCCAACACTGCTGATGTGTTCACCAAGGCACTAGCGCCTTGTGACCATCAGCGCTTCTGCACCCAGCTGGGTCTTGTGCCTGTCTTGCCTCACTTGCTCTCCTCTTGACTTTACTTGTACTGTGACATATATATATATCTGCTCTTGCTTGTCTAGTTTTATATATATATGTCTGTACTCCTGCATGTGAACTGGCCTCTGGCCCTGCTCTTGTGCTCGGACTGTGTGGTGACTTTGTGATCCACCCTGAGCTTGCTTTGCTTTGCTTTGCTTGACTGGTCTTGTGACCCCTTGTTCTCCCCCACTTTGCCTATGGGGGTGTGTCAGATTACTATAGCTGATGCATGTTTGTAGGCTATAGTGGGGTAGCACATATGGGGTACAGCTTTCTAGGGTTGTATTTGTACCCAACTCTGACTTAGTCATTTCATTCCTGTTCTTCAGTTTCACATAACGGTCTCACTCGATCAGAAGGTGGGAAATATATAAATCTTGTCAGCTAAAAAGGTTTAAAATGTATTCAACGCACATGTATAGAGAAAATGGTGCATTGGCCAGGCCGGTCAGTATCGGAACTTAAAATGCAAATGCCAGGGAGAACGGAAGCGCTCAAATCTCGCATAGTACACGGAATCAAATGGTCTCACTCAAATAGAAAGTAGGGAATATATTCATCTAGTGAACGTAAGGGTTTAAAAGGTAACTAACGCACATGTGTAGAGAAAATCGTGCATCGGCCAGTCTGGCCGGCATTTCGCACTTATAGTGCAACTAGGGCCAAGGAGAACGGAAACGCTCATTTCTCAAAAAGTAGAGGGAATCTAGCGGTCTCACTCGATCGGAAGGTGGGAAATATATAAATCTAGTGAGCTTATAAGGTTCGAAAGGAATCTAATGCATATGTATATGGAAAATGGTGCATTGGCCAGGTCGGTCAGTATGGGAACTTAGATTGCAAATGCCAGGGAGAACCGAAGCGCTCAGATCTCGCATAGTACACGAAATCTAGTGGTCTCACTCAAATAGAAGGTAGGAAATAAATTCATCTAGTGAACGTAAGGGTTTGAAAGGTAACTAACACACATGTGTAGAGAAAATGGTGCATCGGCCAGTCTGGCCTGCATTTCGCACTTATAGTGCAAGTAGGGCCAAGGACAACGGAAACGCTCATTTCTCAAAAAGTAAAGGGAATCTAGCGGTCTCACTCGATCAGAAGGTGGGAAACATAAAAATCTAGTGAGCTAATAAGGTTCAAAAGGAATCTAATGCATATGTATATGGAAAGTGGTGCATTGGCCAGGTCGGTCAGTATGGGAACTTAGAGTGCAAATGCCTGGGAGAACGGAACCGCTCAGATCTGGCATAATACACGGAATCTAGTGGTCTCACTCAAATAAAAGGTAGGAAATATATTCATCTAGTGAACGTAAGGGTTTGTAAGGTAACTAACGCACATGTGTAGAGAAAATGGTGCATCGGCCAGTCTGGCCGGCATTTCGCACTCATAGTGCAGGGAGAACGGAAACGCTCGTTGCTCAAAAAGTAGAGGGAATCTAACGGTCTCACTCAATCCGAAGGTGGGAAATATATAAATCTAGTCAGCTAAAAAGGTTTGAAATGTATTCCACGCACATGTATAGAGAAAATGGTGCATTGGCTAGGTCGGTCAGTATCGGAACTTAAAATGCAAATGCCAGGGAGAACGGAAGCGCTCAGATCTCGCATAGTACACGGAATCAAGTGGTCTCACTCAAATAGAAAGTAGGAAATATATTCATCTAGTGAATGTAAGGGTTTGAAAGGTAACTAACGCACATGTGTAGAGAAAATTGTGCATCGGCCAGTCTGGCCGGCATTTCGCACTTATAGTGCAACTAGGGCCAAGGAGAACGGAAACGCTCATTTCTCAAAAAGTAGAGGGAATCTAGCGGTCTCACTCGATCACAAGGTGGGAAATATATAAATCTAGTGAGCTAATAAGGTTCGAAAGGAATCTAATGCATATGTATATGGAAAATGGTGCATTGGCCAGATCGGTCAGTATGGGAACTTAGAGTGCAAATGCCAGGGAGAATGGAAGCGCTCAGATCTCGCATAGTACATGGAATCTAGTGGTCTCACTCAAATAGAAGGTAGGAAATAAATTCATCTAGTGAATGTAAGGGTTTGAAAGGTAACTAACGCACATGTGTAGAGAAAATGGTGCATCGGCCAGTCTGGCCGGCATTTCGCACTTATAGTGCAAGTAGGGCCAAGGAGAACGGAAACGCTCATTTCTCAAAAAGTAAAGGGAATCTAGCGGTCTCACTCGATCAGAAGGTGGGAAATATATAAATCTAGTCAGCTAAAAAGGTTTGAAATGTATTCCACGCACATGTATAGAGAAAATGGTGCATTGGCCAGGTCGGTCAGTATCGGAACTTAAAATGCAAATGCCAGGGAGAACGGAAGCGCTCAGATCTCGCATAGTACACGGAATCAAGTGGTCTCACTCAAATAGAAAGTAGGAAATATATCCATCTAGTGAACGTAAGGGTTTGAAAGGTAACTAACGCACATGTGTAGAGAAAATTGTGCATCGGCCAGTCTGGCCGGCATTTCGCACTTATAGTGCAACTAGGGCCAAGGAGAACGGAAACGCTCATTTCTCAAAAAGTAGAGGGAATCTAGCGGTCTCACTCGATCACAAGGTGGGAAATATATAAATCTAGTGAGCTAATAAGGTTCAAAAGGAATCTAATGCATATGTATATGGAAAATGGTGCATTGGCCAGGTCGGTCAGTATGGGAACGTAGAGTGCAAATGCAAGGGAGAACGGAAGCGCTCAGATCTCGCATAGTACACGGAATCTAGTGGTCTCACTCAAATAGAAGGTAGGAAATAAATTCATCTAGTGAACGTAAGGGTTTGAAAGGTAACTAACGCACATGTGTAGAGAAAATTGTGCATCGGCCAGTCTGGCCGGCATTTCGCACTAATAGTGCAAGTAGGGCCAAGGAGAACGGAAACGCTCATTTCTCAAAAAGTAGAGGGAATCTAGCGGTCTCACTCGATCAGAAGGTGGGAAATATATAAATCTAGTGAGCTAATAAGGTTCGAAAGGAATCTAATGCATACGTATATGGAAAATGGTGCATTGGCCAGGTCGGTCAGTATGGGAACTTAGAGTGCAAATGCCAGGGAGAACGGAAGCGCTCAGATCTCCCATAGTACACGGAATCTAGTGGTTCACTCAAATACAAGGTAGGAAAAAAATTCATCTAGTGAACGTAAGGGTTTGAAAGGTAACTAACGCACATGTGTAGAGAAAATTGTGCATCGGCCAGTCTGGCCGGCATTTCGCACTTATAGTGCAAGTAGGGCCAAGGAGAACGGAAACGCTCATTTCTCAAAAAGTAAAGGGAATCTAGCGGTCTCACTCGATCAAAAGGTGGGAAATATATGAATCTAGTGAGCTAATAAGGTTGGAAAGGAATCTAATGCATATGTATATGGAAAATGGTGCATTGGCCAGGTCGGTCAGTATGGGAACTTAGAGTGCAAATGCCAGGGAGAACGGAAGCGCTCAGATCTCGCATAGTACACGGAATCTAGTGGTCTCACTCAAATAGACGGTAGGAAATAAATTCATCTAGTGAACGTAAAGGTTTGAAAGGTAACTAACGCACATGTGTAGAGAAAATGGTGCATCGGCCAGTCTGGCCGGCATTTAGCACTTATAGTGCAAGTAGGGCCAAGGAGAACGGAAACGCTCATTTCTCAAAAAGTAAAGGGAATCTAGCGGTCTCACTCGATCAGAAGGTGGGAAATATATAAATCTAGTGAGCTAATAAGGTTCGAAAGGAATCTAATGCATATGTATATGGAAAATGGTGCATTGGCCAGGTCGGTCAGTATGGGAACTTAGAGTGCAAATATCAGGGAGAACGGAAGCGCTCAGATCTTGCATAGTAGACGGAATCTAGTGACCGCAAGGGTTTGAAAGGTAACTAACACACATGTGTAGAGAAAATGGTGCATTGGCCAGTCTGGCCGACATTTCGCACTTATAGTGCACGTAGGGCCAAGGAGAACGGAAACGCTCATTTCTCAAAACGTAAAGGGAATATAGCGGTCTCACTCGATCAGAAGGTGGGAAATATATAAATCTAGTGAGCTAATAGGGTTCAGAAGGAATCTAATGCATATGTTTATGGAAAATGGTGCATTGGCCAGGTCGGTCACTATGGGAAATTAAAGTGCAAATGCCAGGGAGAACAGAAGCGCTCAGATCTCGCATAGTACACGGAATCTAGTGGTCTCACTCAAATAGAAGGTAGGAAATAAATTCATCTAGTGAACGTAAGGGTTTGAAAGGTAACTAACGCACATGTGTAGAGAAAATGGTGCATCGGCCAGTCTGGCCGGCATTTCGCACTTATAGTGCAAGTACGGCCAAGGAGAACGGAAACGGTCATTTCTCAAAAACTAAAGGGAATCTAGCGGTCTCACTCGATCAGAAGGTGGGAAATATATAAATCTAGTGAGCTAATAAGGTTCGAAAGGAATATAATGCATATGTATATGGAAAATGGTGCATTGGCCTGGTCGGTCAGTATGGGAACTTAGAGTGCAAATGCCAGGGAGAACGGAAGCGCTCAGATCTCGCATAGTACACGGAACCTAGTGGTCTCACTCAAATAGAAGGTAGGAAATAAATTCATCTAGTGAACGTAAGGGTTTGAAAGGTAACTAACGCACATGTGTAGAGAAAATGGTGCATCGGCCAGTCTGGCTGGCATTTCGCACTTATGGTGCAAGTAGGGCCAAGGAGAACGGAAACGCTCATTTCTCAAAAAGTAGAGGGAATCTAGCGGTCTCAGTCGATCAGAATGTGGGAAATATATAAATCTGGTGAGCTATTAAGGTTTGAAAGGAATCTAATGCATATGTATATGGAAAATGGTGCATTGGCCAGGTCGGTCAGTATGGGAACTTAGAGTGCAAATGCCAGGGAGAACAGAAGCGCTCTGATCTCGCATAGTACACGGAATCTAGTGGTCTCACTCAAATAGAAGGTAGGAAATAAATTCATCTAGTGAACGTAAGGGTTTGAAAGGTAACTAATGCACATGTGTAGAGAAAATGGTGCATCGGCCAGTCTGGCTGGCATTTCGTACTTATAGTGCAAGTAGGGCCAGGGAGAACGGAAACGCTCATATCTCAAAAAGTAAAGGGAATCTAGTGGTCTCACTCGATCAGAAGGTGGGAAATATATAAATCTAGGGAGCTAATAAGGTTCGGAAGGAATCTAATGCACATGTATATGGAAAGTGGTGCATTGGCCAGGTCGGTCAGTATGGGAACTTAGAGTGCAAATGCCTGGGAGAACGGAACCGCTCAGATCTCGCATAATACACGGAATCTAGTCGTCTCACTCAAATAGAAGGTAGGAAATAAATTCATCTTGTGATCGTAAGGGTTTGAAAGGTAACTAACGCACATGTGTAGAGAAAATGGTGCATCGGCCAGTCTGGCCGGCATTTCGCACTCATAGTGCAAGTAGGGCCAAGGAGAACGGAAACGCTCATTTCTCAAAAAGTAAAGAGAATCTAGCGGTCTCACTCGATCAGAAGGTGGGAAATATATAAATCTAGTGAGCTAATAAGGTTCGCAAGGAATCTAATGCATATGTATATGGAAAGTGGTGCATTGGCCAAGTCGGTCAGTATTGGAACTTAGAGTGCAAATGCCTGGGAGAACGGAAGCGCTCAGATCTCGCATAGTACACGGAATCTAGTGGTGTCACTCAAATAGAAGGTAGGAAATATATTCATCTAGTGAACGTAAGGGTTTGAAAGGTAAGTAACGCACATGTGTAGAGAAAATGGTGCATCGGCCAGTCTGGCCGGCATTTCGCACTTATAGTGCAAGTAGGGCCAAGGAGAACGGAAACGCTCATTTCTCAAAAAGTAAAGGGAATCTAGCGGTCTCACACGATCAAAAGGTGGGAAATATATAAATCTAGTGAGCTAATAAGGTTTGAAAGGAATCTAATGCATATGTATATGGAAAATGGTGCATTGGCCAGGTCGGTCAGTATGGGAACTTAGAGTGCAAATGCCAGGGAGAACGGAAGCGCTCAAATCTCGCATAGTACACGGAATCTAGTGGTCTCACCCAAATAGAAGGTAGGAAATAAATTCATCTAGTGAATGTAAGGGTTTGAAAGGTAACTAACGCACATGTGTAGAGAAAATGGTGCATCGGCCAGTCTGGCCGGCTTTCGCACTTATAGTGCAAGTAGGGCCAAAGAGAACGGAAACGCTCATTTCTCAAAAAGTAAAGGGAATCTAGCGGTCTCACTCAATCAGAAGGTGGAAAATATATAAATCTAGTGAGCTAATAAGGTTCGAAAGGAATCTAATGCATATGTATATGGAAAATGGTGCATTGGCCAGGTCGGTCAGTATGGGAACTTAGAGTGCAAATGCCAGGGAGAACGGAAGCGCTCAGATCTCGCATGGTACATGGAATCTAGTGGTCTCACTCAAATAGAAGGTAGGAAGTAAATTCATCTAGTGAACGTAAGGGTTTGAAAGGTAACAAACGCACATGTGTACAGAAAATCGTGCATCGGCCAGTCTGGCCGGCATTTCGCACTCATAGTGCAGGTGGGGCCAGGGAGAACGGAAACGCACGTTTCTCAAAAAGTAGAGGGAATCTAGCAGTCTCACTCGATCACAAGGTGGAAAATATATAAATCTAGTCAGCTAAAAAAGTTTGAAATGTATTCAACGCATATGTATAGAGAAAATGGTGCATTGGCTAGGTCGGTCAGTATCGGAACTAAAAATGTAAATGCCTGTGAGAACGGAAGCGCTCAGATCTCGCATAGTACACGGAATCAAGTGGTCTCACCCAAATAGAATGTAGGAAATATATTGATCTAGTGAACGTAAGGGTTTGAAAGGTAAATAACGCACATGTGTAGAGAAAATTGTGCATCGGCCAGTCTGGCCGGCATTTCGCACTTATAGTGCAACTAGGGCCAAGGAGAACGGAAACGCTAATTTCTCAAAAAGTAGAGAGAATCTAGCGGTCTCACTCGATCAGAAGGTGGGAAATATATAAATCTAGTGAGCTAATAAGGTTTGAAAGGAATCTAATGCATATGTATATGGAAAATGGTGCATTGGCCAGGTCGGTCAGTATGGGAACTTAGAGTGCAAATGCCAGGGAGAACGGAAGCGCTCAGGTCTCGCATAATACACCGAATCTAGTGGTCTCACTCAAATATAAGGTAGGAAATATATTCATCTAGTGAACGTAAGGGTTTGAAAGGTAACTAACGCACATGTGTAGAGAAAATGGTGCATCGGCCAATCTGGCCGGCATTTCGCACTCATAGTGCAGGTGGGGCCAGGGAGAACAAAAACGCTCGTTTCTCAAAAAGTAGACGGAATCTAACGGTCACACTCAATCAGAAGGTGGGAAATATATAAATCTAGTCAGCTAAAAAGGTTTGAAATGTATTCAACGCACATGTATAGAGAAAATGGTGCATTGGCCAGGTCGGTCAGTATCGGAACTTAAAATGCAAACGCCAGGGAGAACCGAAGCGCTCAGATCTCGCATAGTACACGGAATCAAGTGGTCTCACTCAAATAGAAAGTAGGAAATATATTCATCTAGTGAACGTAAGGGTTTGAAAGGTAACTAACGCACATGTGTAGAGAAAATTGTGCATCGGCCAGTCTGGCCGGCATTTCGCACTCATAGTGCAACTAGGGCCAAGGAGAACGGAAACGTTCATTTCTCAAAAAGTAGATGGAATCTAGCGGTCTCACTCAATCAGAAGGTGGGAAATATATAAATCTAGTGAGCTTATAAGGTTCAAAAAGAATCTAATGCATATGTATATGGAAAATGGTGCATTGGCCATGTCAATCAGTATGGGAACTTAGAGTGCAAATGCCAGGGAGAACGGAAGCGCTCAGATCTCGCATAGTACACGGAATCTAGTGGTCTCACTCAACTAGAAGGTAGGAAATAAATTCATCTAGTGAACGTAAGGGTTTGAAAGGTAACTAACGCACATGTGTCGAGAAAATGGTGCATCGGCCAGTCTGGCCGGCATTTCGCACTTATAGTGCAAGTAGGGCCAAGGAGAACGGAAACGCTCATTTCTCAAAAAGTAAAGGGAATCTAGCGGTGTCACTCGATCAGAAGGTGGGAAATATATAAATCTAGTGAGCTAATAAGGTTCGGAAGGAATCTAATGCATATGTACATGGAAAGTGGTGCATTGGCCAGGTCGGTCAGTATGGGAACTTAGAGTGCAAATGCGTGGGAGAACGGAACCGCTCAGATCTGGCATAGTACACGGAATCTAGTGGTCTCACTCAAATATAAGGTAGGAAATATATTCATCTAGTGAACGTAAGGGTTTGAAAGGTAACTAACGCACATGTGTAGAGAAAATGGTGCATCGGCCAGTCTGGACGGCATTTCGCACTCATAGTGCAGGTGGGGCCAGGGAGAACGGAAACGCTTGTTTCTCAAAAAGTAGAGGGAATCTAACGGTCTCACTCAATCAGAAGGTGGGAAATATATAAATCTAGTCAGCTAAAAAGGTTTGAAATGTATTCAACGCACATGTATAGAGAAAATGGTGCATTGGCCAGGTCGGTCAGTATCAGAACTTAAAATGCAAATGCCAGGGAGAACGGAAGCGCTCGGATCTCGCATAGTACACGGAATCAAATGGTCTCACTCAAATAGAAAGTAGGAAATATATTCATCTAGTGAACGTGAGGGTTTGAAAGGTAACTAACGCACATGTGTAGAGAAAATTGTGCATCGGCCAGTCTGGCCGGCATTTCGCACTCATAGTGCAGGTGGGGCCAAGGAGAACGGAAATGCTCGTTTCTCAAAAAGTAGAGGGAATCTAACGGTCTCACTTTATCAGAAGGTGGGAAATATATAAATCTAGTCAGCTAAAAAGGTTTGAAATGTATTCAACGCACATGTATAGAGAAAATGGTGCATTGGCCAGGTCGGTCAGTATCGGAACTTAAAATGCAAATGCCAGGGAGAACGGAAGTGCTCGGATCTCGCATAGTACACGGAATCAAGTGGTCTCACTCAAAAAGAAAGTAGGAAATAAATTTATCTAGTGAACGTAAGGGTTTGAAAGGTAACTAACGCACATGTGTAGAGAAAATTGTGCATTGGCCAGTCTGGCCGGCATTTCGCACTTATAGTGCAACTAGGGCCAAGGAGAACGGAAACGCTCATTTCTCAAAAAGTAGAGGGAATCTAGCAGTCTCACTCAATCAGAAGGTGGGAAATATTAAAATCTAGTGAGCTAATAAGGTTCGAAAGGAATCTAATGCATATGTATATGGAAAATGGTGCATTGGCCAGGTTGGTCAGTATGGGGACTTAGAGTGCAAATGTCAGGGAGAATGGAAGCGCTCAGATCTCGCATAGTACACGGAATCTAGTGGTCTCACTCAAATAGAAGGTCGGAAATATATTCATGTAGTGAATGTAAGGGTTTGAAAGGTAACTAACGCACATGTGTAGATAAAATGGTGCATCGGCCAGTCTGGCCGGCATTTCGCACTCGTAGTGCAGGTGGGGCCAGGGAGAACGGAAACGCTCGTTTCTCAAAAAGTGGAGGGAATCTAACGGTCTCACTCGATCAGAAGGTGGGAAATATAAAAATCTAGTCAGCTAAAAAGGCTTGAAATGTATTCAACGCACATGTATAGATAGAATGGTTCATTGGCCAGGTCGGTCAGTATCAGAACTTAAAATGCAAATGCCAGGGAGAACGGAAGCGCTCGGATCTCGCATAGTACATGGAATCAAGTGGTCTCACTCAAATAGAAAGTAGGAAATATATTCATCTAGTGGACGTAAGGGTTTGAAAGGTAACTAACGCACATGTGTAGAGAAAATTGTGCATCGGCTAGTCTGGCCGGCATTTCGCTCTTATAGTGCAAGTAGGGCCAAGGAGAACAGAAACGCTCATTTCTCAAAAAGTAAAGGGAATCTAGCGGTCTCACTCGATCAGAAGGTGGGAAATATATAAATCTAGTGAGCTAATAAGGTTCGAAAGGAATCTAATGCATATGTATATGGAAAATGGTGCATTGGCCAGGTCGGTCGGTATGGGAACGTAGAGTGCAAATGTCAGGGAGAACGGAAGCGTTCAGGTCCTGCATAGTACACGGAATCTAGTGGTCTCACTCAAAACGAATGTAGGAAATAAATTCATCTAGTGAACGTAAGGGTTTGAAAGGTAACTAACGCACATGTGTAGAGAAAATGGTGCATCGGCCAGTCTAGCCGGCATTTCGCACTTATAGTGCAAGTAGGGCCAAGGAGAACAGAAACGCTCATTTCTCAAAAAGTAAAGGGAATCTAGCGGTCTCACTCGATCAGAAGGTGGGAAATATATAAATCTAGTGAGCTAATAAGGTTCGAAAGGAATCTAATGCATATGTATATGGAAAATGGTGCATTGGCCAGGTCGGTCGGTATGGGAACGTAGAGTGCAAATGTCAGGGAGAACGGAAGCGTTCAGGTCCTGCATAGTACACGGAATCTAGTGGTCTCACTCAAAACGAATGTAGGAAATAAATTCATCTAGTGAACGTAAGGGTTTGAAAGGTAACTAACGCACATGTGTAGAGAAAATGATGCATCGGCCAGTCTGGCCGTCATTTTGCACTTATATTGCAAGTAGGGCCAAGGAGAACGGAAACGCTCATTTCTCCAAAAGTAAAGGGAATCTAGCGGTCTCACTCGATCAGAAGGTGGGAAATATATAAATATAGTGAGCTAATAAGGTTCGGAAGGAATCTAATGCATATGTATATGGAAAGTGGTGCATTGGCCAGGTCGGTCAGTATGGGAATTTAGAGTGCAAATGCGCGGGAGAACGGAACCGCTCAGATCTCGCATAATACACAGAATCTAGTGGTCTCACTCAGATATAAGGTAGGAAATATATTAATCCAGTGAACGTAAGGGTTTGAAAGGTAACTAACACACATGTGTAGAGAAAATGGTGCATCGGCCAGTCTGGCTGGCATTTCGCACTCATAGTGCAGGTGGGGCCACGGAGAACGGAAACGCTCGTTTCTCAAAAAGTAGAGGGAATCTAGCGGTCTCACTCGATCAGAAGGTGGGAAATATATAAATCTAGTCAGCTAAAAAGGTTTGAAATGTATTCAACGCACATGTATAGAGAAAATGGTGCATTGGCCAGGTCGGTCAGTATCGGAACTTAAAATGCAAATGCCAGGGAGAACGGAAGCGCTCAGATCTCGCATAGTACACGGAATCAAGTGGTCTCACTCAAATAGAAAGTAGGAAATATATTCATCTAGTGATCTTAAGGGTCTGAAAGGTAACTAACGCACATGTGTAGAGAAAATTGTGCATCGGCCAGTCTGGCCGGCATTTCGCACTTATAGTGCAACTAGGGCCAAGGAGAACGGAAACGCTCATTTCTCAAAAAGTAGAGGGAATCTAGCGGTCTCACTCAATCAGAAGGTGGGAAATATATAAATATAGTGAGCTAATAAGGTTTGAAAGAAATCTAATGCATATGTATATGGAAAATGGTGCATTGGCCAGGTCGGTCAGTATGGGAACTTAGAGTGCAAATGCCAGGGAGAACAGAAGCCCTCAGATCTCGCATAGTACACGGAATCTAGTGGTCTCACTCAAATAGAAGGTAGGAAATAAATTCATCTAGTGAACGTAAGGGTTTGAAAGGTAACTAACGCACATGTGTAGAGAAAATTGTGCATCGGCCAGTCTGGCCGGCATTTTGCACTTATAGTGCAACTAGGGCCAATGAGAACGGAAACGCTCATTTCTCAAAAAGTAGAGGGAATCTAGCGGTCTCACTCGATCAGAAGTTGGGAAATATATAAATCTAGTGAGATAATTAGGTTCGAATGGAATCTAATGCATATTTATATGGAAAATGGTGCATTGGCTAGGTCGGTTAGTATGGGAACTTAGAGTGCAAATGCCAGGGAGAACGGAAGCGCTCAGATCTCGCATAGTACAGGAAATCTAGTGGTCTCACTCAAATAGATGGTAGGAAATAAAATCATCTAGTGAACGTAAGGGTTTGAAAGGTAACTAACGCACATGTGTAGAGAAAATTGTGCATCGGCTAGTCTGGCCGGCATTTTGCACTTATAGTGCAACTAGGGCCAATGAGAACGGAAACGCTCATTTCTCAAAAACGTAGAGGGAATCTAGCGGTCTCACTCGATCAGAAGGTGGGAAATATATAAATCTAGTGAGCTAATAAGGTTCGGAAGGAATCTAATGCATATGTATATAGAAAGTGGTGCATTGGCCAGGTCGGTCAGTATGGGAACTTAGAGTGCAAATGCGTGGGAGAACGGAACCGCTCAGATCTCGCATAATACACGGAATCTAGTGGTCTCACTCAGATATAAGGTAGGAAATATATTCATCTAGTGAACGTAAGGGTTTGAAAGGTAACCAACGCACATGTGTAGAGAAAATGGTGCATCGGCCAGTCTGGCTGGCATTTCGCACTCATAGTGTAGGTGGGCCCACGGAGAAGGGAAACGCTCGTTTCTCAAAAAGTAGAGGGAATCAAACGGTCTCACTCGATCAGAAGGTGGGAAATATATAAATCTAGTTAGCTAAAAAGGTTTGAAATGTATTCAACGCACATGTATATAGAAAATGGTGCATTGGCCACGTCGGTCAGTATCGGAACTTAAAATGCAAATGCCAGGGAGAACGGAAACGCTCAAATCTCGCATAGTACACGGAATCAATTGGTCTCACTCAAATATAGAGTAGGAAATATATTCATCTAGTGAACGTAAGGGTTTGAAAGGTAACTAACGCACATGTGTAGAGAAAATTGTGCATCGGCCAGTCTGGCCGGCATTTCGCACTTATAGTGCAACTAAGGCCAAGGAGAACGGAAACGCTCATTTCTCAAAAAGTAGAGGGAATCTAGCGGTCTCACTCGATCAGAAGGTGGGAAATATATAAATCTAGTGAGCTAATAAGGTTTGAAAGGAATCTAATGCAAATGTATATGGAAAATGGTGCATTGGCCAGGTCGGTCAGTATAGGAACTTAAAATGCAAATGCCAGGGAGAACGGAAGCGCTCAGATCTCGCATAGTACACGGAATCAAGTGGTCTCACTCAAATAGAATGTAGGAAATATATTCATCTAGTGAACGTAAGGGTTTGAAAGGTAACTAACGCAGATGTGTAGAGAAAATTGTGCATCGGCTAGTCTGGCCGGCATTTCGCACTTATAGTGCAACTAGGGCCAAGGAGAACGCAAACGCTCATTTCTCAAAAAGTAGAGGGAATCTAGCGGTCTCACTCGATCAGAAGGTGGGAAATATATAAATCTAGTGAGCTAATAAGGTTCAAAAGGAATCTAATGGATATGTATATGGAAAATGGTGCATTGGCCAGGTCGGTCAGTATGGGAACTTATAGTGCAAATGCCAGGGAGAACGGAAGCGCTGAGATCTCGCATAGTACACGGAATCTAGTGGTCTCACTCAAATAGAAGGTAGGAAATAAATTCATCTAGTGAACGTACTGGTTTGAAAGGTAACTAACGCACATGTGTAGAGAAAATGGTGCATCGGCCAGTCTGGCCGGCATTTCGCACTTATAGTGCAACTAGGGCCAAGGAGAACGGAAACGCTCATTTCTCAAAAAGTAGAGGGAATCTAGCGGTCTCACTCGATCTGAAGGTGGGAAATATATAAATCTAGTGAGCTAATAAGGTTCGAAAGGAATCTAATGCAAATGTATATGGAAAATGGTGCATTGGCCAGGTCGGTCAGTATAGGAACTTAAAATGCAAATGCCAGGGAGAACGGAAGCGCTGCGATCTCGCATAGTACACGGAATCTAGTGGTCTCACTCAAATAGAAGGTAGGAAATAAATTCATCTAGTGAACTGTCAGAACTTATAGTTTACTTGTTTCTGTAGGCTATAGTGGGGTATCCCATATGGGGTACAACCCAATTAGGGTTTCCTATTTGTACTCACTTCGTTCATAGTGATTTCATTCTCGTTCTTTGTTTCCACATGGAATGAGAGCAGGTTCCCTCCTAGGGACTGCTTCTAGGGCCCACCGAACCGCGCCCCGAGGTGCGTTTTTTTTTTAGCGACCCGTCGTGTCGCCCCTAGCGGACCGTTGCGCCGCCCTTCCCCTCGCGGCTCCGCCGCCCTTCCCTAGCGGCCCCGCCGCCCTTCGATCGCGGCCCCGTCGCCCTCTGCTACGCGGCCCCGCCGCCGCCCTTCGATCGCGGCCCCGCCGCCCTCGGCTACGCGGCCCCGCCGCCCTCTGCCTCGCGGCCCCGTCGCCCTCTGCTACGCGGCCCCGCCGCCCTCTGCTACGCGGCCCCGCCGCCCTCTGCTACGCGGCCCCGCCGCCCTTCGATCGCGGCCCCGCCGCCCTTTGCCACGCGGCCCCGCCGCCCTCTGCTACGCGGCCCCGCCGCCCTCTGCTACGCGGCCCCGCCGCCCTTCGATCGCGGCCCCGCCGCCCTCTGCTACGCGGCCCCGACGCCCCCTGCTACGCGGCCCCGCCGCTCTTTTCGGTCGCGGCCCCGCCGCCACTCTGCTACGCGGCCCCGCCGATCCGCCCAGCAGCAGCCGCCGCCGCCTGAGCCGCCGCCGAGCCGCCGCCGAGCCGCCGCCGAGCCGCCGCCGAGCCGCCGCAGAGCCGCCGCCGAGCCGCCGCCCGAGCCGCCGCCGAGCCGCCCGTGACGCCCGAGCCGCCCGCGCCGCCCAGCAGCAGCCGAGCCGCCGCCGAGCCGCCGCCGCCTGAGCCGCCGCCGAGCCGCCGCCGAGCCGCCGTTGAGCCGCCGCCGAGCCGCCGCCCGAGCCGCCGCCGCGCCGCCTGTGCCGCCCGAGCCGCCCGCGCCGCCCGAGCCGCCTGCGGAGCCGTACTGCTGTTCCTCTGCTGCTGACCTACCCGCCTCTCCCAGCCCGGTGAGATTTTCAGCTGCTGTCATGGCCACCCCCAATGTTCTTTCCTTTGACGCTGAGGGGAGGGCCGTTGACTTTGCCGTCTGGATTGAAGACCTGCAGCTGTACTTACTGTGTGATGCGATAGATGAGGTCTCTCTCTTTGACTTTGTCTCTGGCGCTGTCCCTGCCCCACCTGCTGATGCTGACTCTGCCGTTCGCTCCAAGTGGGCGACCCGCGATGCTGCTGCACGTCTTGCTGTGCGTCGCCACCTCCCTTCCGCTGAGCGTGCCCACTTTAGTCAGTGCAAGACCGCTCAGGCCTTGTACGACGCTGTAGTTGCACGCTACTCCTCCCCTTCCTCCGCTACCCTTAGCCGCCTCATGCTACCGTTTCTCTTCCCTGACCTCGCTTCCTTTCCCACTGTCGCTGACCTCGTTACCCACCTCCGTGCTAGTGACACCCGCTACCGCGCTGCCCTTCCTGCTGAGTTCCGCGCTGCGAACCCTCCTCCCATGTACATCACTCTCTACTTTCTCGTCACCCGTCTCCCTGAGTCCCTTCGTGTCGTTAGGGACCAGTTTCTCTCTGTCTGTCCCACCACTCTCACTGTCGACCTCCTTGAGGAGTCCCTGCTAGCGGCTGAGAAGAGAATTGTCGCTGTAGGGGCCTCTCGGGGTGACCCTCGCACCCCCATCTTTGAGGGGTGTGGTCCTTCCCCCCTGCTGCCCTCTGTCGCCTCTGCCGCTGCGGCCGACCTCACTGGTTTTGAGTCGGTCGGCGCGGCGTCTGCCCCCAGCGGCAGGCGCCGCGCTGGCAAGGGCAAGGGGGGCAAGGGAGCGGGTGGAGCTAGAGGGGGCGGTGGAGGAGGCGGTGGGGGTGGCGGGGGGAGTGGGGGTGGCGGTGGGGGTGGTGGTGGGAGTGGAGGTACTGGTGGCGGCGGTGGAGGCGGAGGTGGCGGCGGCGGTGGTAGCGGAGGAGGCGGTGGGAGCGGTGGGAGCGACGGTCCTGGTGGGGGAGGTGGAGGTGGAGACGGGGGTGGCGGTGGAGGCGCGGGTGGCAGTGGAGGCGGGGGTCGGAGTGGCTCGTCCCAGCGGAGCAGCTCCGGGGGTGGTCAGCGCCAGCAGCAGCAGCAGCAGCAGCCGCAGCAGCAGCCACAGCAGCAGCAGCGCTCTCGCACCGTCCCCGCCCCTCAGCAGCTCCGTGAGTGGTACTCGCAGCGTCAGCGTGGTGGTGCGCTTGGTCCTTGCCCCTACGTTCTCCGCACCGGTGACCGTGCAGGGGAGAGGTGTGGAGGCGCCCACACTGCCCGCCGCTGCTTTGGCCGCCTGACTGACGCCTGGCGTCAGCAGTTTCCGGAGGCAGCTGAGATCCCCCGCTGGGGAGAGCTGTCTAGGGCTGGTGTAGCTATTTATGATCTTGATTTTGATGCTATTCTCTCTGCTATGTATGCTGCGATTGGTAGTGATGAGGATGACTGTTACCGGTGTTTCCCGCCCGACCCGGGCATTGGTACTGCCGCGTCAGGTACTAGTGAGGCTGCTGCTCTGGGTGCCAGTGCGTCTGTGCTCTCAGGTGCTGGTGAGTCTGCCCTCTCAGGTACTGTGTCGGCTTCGGCCTCTCACACCTTCACCCTTGACTCTGGAGCGTCTCGCTCCTTCTTTAGGGACCGCACCACTCTCACGCCGCTGAGTCGGCCGGTTGCAGTGTCCCTGGCTGACCCCTCTGGGGGGCCTGTCCTGGCTCGCTTCTCCACTGTCCTCCCGTGTCCGGCGGCCCCCTCTGGCACCCTGACTGGTCTCTACCTCCCCTCGTTCTCGACGAACTTGGTGAGTGGTGCTGACCTCCAGGATGCGGGTGTCCACCAGTTCACCCCTGCTCGTCAGCGGGTGACCCACTGCACGGAGGAGGATACAGGTCGCCACCTGGCTACGTTTACACGTCGGCCAGGGTCGAGCCTGTACACACTGACCACTGCTTCTCCTCCAGGTGCTGAGTCTGGTAGGGTCCCTTCGTCTGGTCAGGTGTTTGCTGCCGCGTCCAGGTCTGGTCCTGAGTCTGCCCCCTGCTCGTGTCGTCGTCTGTCTCACGAGACCCTCCTCTAGCACCACCGCCTTGGCCACCCCTCTCTGCTTCGGCTCAGAGGCATGGCCTCGCGAGTCCTTGTGTCTGGTCTTCCCCGGTCTCTCCCTCCCCTTCCTCCGGGCCCTGGCCCCACCTGTGTCCCCTGTGTCGAGGGGCGCCAGCGTGCTGCCCCTCACTCCTCCCAGTTTCCTCCCACAGAGGCCCCGTTGCAGACGCTTCACATGGACGTGTGGGGCCCAGCCCGCGTCCGTGGACAGGGTCAGGAGCGCTACTTCCTGCTGGTGGTTGACGACTACTCGCGTTACACCACAGTCTTCCCCTTGCGCAGCAAGGGTGAGGTCACTGAGGTGCTGATCGACTGGATCCGCGCAGCTCGTCTCCAGCTTCGGAGGAGCTTTGGCTCTGACTTCCCTGTTTTGCGTCTGCACTCGGACAGAGGTGGAGAGTTCTCCTCCGGCCTCCTGAGTGCCTACTGTCGTGTGCGAGGCATCCGTCAGACCTTCACGCTTCCGGACTCACCGCAGCAAAATGGGATTGCCGAGCGCCGCATTGGCATGGTCATGGACGTTGCTCGTACGTCCATGATGCATGCGGCTGCTCCCCATTTTCTGTGGCCGTTTGCGGTCAGGTACGCTGCGCACCAGATCAACCTCCACCCCAGGGTCTCTCGACCGGAGACCTCCCCAGCCCTGCTGTGGACGGGGAAGGTTGGCGATGCGTCGGCGTTCCGGGTCTGGGGATCTCGGGCGTTTGTTCGCGACCTGTCTGCGGACAAGCTGTCCCCTCGTGCTTCTCCCTGCGTCTTCCTGGGGTTCCCCCCCGACGCCCCTGGGTGGCAGTTTTACCACCCCACCTCTCGACGTGTTCTGTCCTCCCAGGACGTCACGTTCGACGAGTCGGTACCCTACTACCGCCTCTTCCCCTACCGCACTCCGTCCCTCCCCCCACCCCCGCTCTTCTTGGTACCAGGTCCCCCCCCGGTAGTCCCCCTCCCCCCTCAGGGTCCTGCCCCTTCAGGTGTGTCCCAGGTAGACGCGGTCGAGCCTGTCGAGGTCACTGGTGACTCTGGTGCTGCTGCGGGAGCTGAGCCTGGGGGTGCGGAGTCTGGGGGTGCTGAGCCTGGAGGTGCCGAGTCTGGGGGTGCTGTGCCTGGGGGTGCTGAGCCTGGAGGTGCCGAGTCTGGGGGTGCTGTGCCTGGGGGTGCTGGGCCTGGGGGTGCTGAGCCTGGGGGTGCCGTGCCTGGGGGTGCTGTGTCTAGGGGTGCTGAGCCTGGAGGTGCTGTGCCTGGGGGTGCTTCGTCTCGCCGGGAGCCACTCTCCCCACAGGAGCTGCGTGAGTGGTTTGCCGGGCGCTGGAGGCGTGCTGCTGGTGCTGGTGGTTCTTCGGCTGCAGAGGGCACTGCTGCTGCGCGCCCCGCCGGCGCTCGTACTGTGGGTGCTGGAGCTGCTGAGTCTGAGAGTTCTCCTGGAGCTGGTCCTGCTGAGGGTGTTGGCGCTGAGCCTGCCGTTGGCGGCCCGACTGACAGTGCTCCTGGTGCTGCGGCTGGAGGTTCTGGAGCTTCTGGTGGTGCTGCTGGAGGTGCTGCTGGAGTGGGTGCTCCTGCCGGGGCTGCTGGTGCTGTTCCTGCTGTTTCTAGCGTCGCCGCGCGGCCCCGACCGTACTTCGTTTCGCTCCTGCAGCAGGTTCTTGGTCTTACACCTCCTCCTCCTCCCTTAGAGGGTCCGCAGCCTGTCCGGTCACAGCCACAGCTACAGCCTGCCTCCCCTTTGCCTGCTCCTTCTCCCTACGCTGGTCCGACTGGAGGTCTTACTGAGCGTCGTGAGCCTGCGTCTCGTCCTGTGTCGCCTGTTCGTACTGAGCGCGCTAGTGGTCGCGGGTCGCGTCAGCGTCCTCCTCCTGTCCCTGGCACACACCGGATGTCACTGCGTCCGTCCACTGCTCCTCTGCGTGCCCCTTTGCCTTCTCCTCCTGCTTCCTCTCTTCCTGCTCTTGCCGACCCGGAGTCGGACGCTCTTCGTGCTGCCAGTCCTACTGTCACGCGTCTCCTGGCTACTGCTGTCACTGACCCCTCCTTCGAGTCGTCTGCTGCGTCTGCCCTTGTCATTGAGCTTGTCGACTTTGCTGCGCGCTTTCGTCTAGACTACGCTGCTCGTCTTGTCACTGAGTCTGAGTCCGCCTGTCCTCCGTCCGTCGGGGGTGAGTGTGCCCTTGGCACGGACGTCCTTGAGGAATGGCAGGAGGATTTCCAGTGTCTGGCCGCCGCTTCACCTTGTCTCGCGTCTGTACTGCTAGCCCCTGAGGGAGACCCGGATGCACCAGACATCCCGACTCCGCGCTCTTACGCGGAGGCGATAGAGGGTCCCTACTCCTCTCAGTGGCAGGCAGCTATGGATGCAGAGATGGCTTCCTGGAAGTCCACAGGCACCTACGTTGACGCTGTTCCCCCTCCTGGGGCGAACATCGTCAGTGGCATGTGGATTTTCAGGGTGAAGCGGCCGCCGGGTTCTCCGCCTGTCTTCAAGGCGCGTTACGTGGCTCGTGGCTTCAGTCAGCGGCAGGGGGTTGACTACTTTCAGACCTTCTCCCCCACCCCGAAGATGACCACTCTTCGGGTTCTGCTACACGTTGCTGCTCACCGTGACTACGAGCTGCACTCTCTCGACTTCAACACAGCTTTCTTGCAGGGCAGCCTGCACGAGGAGATCTGGCTGCGTCGCCCACCTGGCTTCACTGGGTCTTTCCCTCCTGGTACCCAGTGGAGTCTCCGGCGTCCAGTCTACGGTCTCCGCCAGGCGCCACGTGAGTGGCACGACACACTGAGGACTACGCTCGCGGCACTTGGGTTTGCTCCTTCCACTGCCGACCCGTCGCTGTTTCTGCGCACCGACACCTCTCTGCCGCCGTTCTACATCCTCGTGTACGTCGACGACTTGGTCTTTGCCACAGCTGACACTGCTGGACTCGCCTACGTGAAGTCCGAGCTGCAGAAGAGACACACGTGCACTGACCTGGGTGAACTGCGCAGCTACCTTGGCTTGCAGATCACCCGGGACAGAGCACGCCGCACCATTACCCTGACTCAGTCACACATGGTGCAGCAGGTCCTTCAGCGCTTCGGCTTCACGTACTCCTCGCCTCAGGCCACTCCTCTGCCTACTCGCCACTCGCTCTCAGCTCTGCCTTCGGATGAGTCCGTAGAGTCGAGTGGCCCGTTTGCAGAGCTTGTTGGCTGCCTCATGTACCTGATGACCTGCACACGACCTGACCTCGCATACCCTCTTAGCATTCTCGCACGCTTTGTTGCTCCTGGGAGACACCGACCAGAGCACATGGCTGCAGCGAAGAGGGTGTTGCGCTACTTGTGCAGTACGTCGGGCATGGGGCTAGTGCTTGGAGGGCGCAGTCCAGTGGTCCTCACTGGGCACGCAGACGCTTCTTGGGCTGACGACCAGGCTACGCAGCGGTCGTCACAGGGTTACACCTTCAGCCTTGGTTCCGGCTCTGTCTCTTGGCGGGCTACCCGCTCGTCTTCTGTTCTCGGCTCCAGTTGTGAGGCTGAGATCTACGCTGGGGCTATGGCTGCACAGGAGTTACGCTGGCTCACCTACCTGCTGACCGACCTTGGAGAGCAGCCTCGTTCTCCTCCAGTCCTGTACGTAGACAACAAGGCCATGCTGGCCTTGTGTCGAGAGCAGCGACTGGAGCACAGAACGAAGCACATTGCTCTTCGCTACTTTCTTGCTCGTGAGCTACAGCAGCGTGGACAGCTGCGACTTGCGTACGTGGCCTCTGAGGCCAACACTGCTGATGTCTTCACCAAGGCACTTGCGCCTTGTGATCATCAGCGTTGCTGCACGCAGTTGGGTCTTGTGCCTGTCTTGCCTCACTTGCTCTCCTCTTGACCTTGCTTGTACTTTCGCATATATATACTCGTGCTCTTGTATATCTCTATATATGATCTTGCATGTAAACTGGCCTTGTGGCCTTTGAACTTGTGCTCGGAATGCGTGGTGACTTTGTGATCCACCCTGAGCTTTGCTTTGCTTTGCTTGACTGGTCTTGTGACCCCTTGTTCTCCCCCACTTTGCCTATGGGGGTGTGTCAGAACTTATAGTTTACTTGTTTCTGTAGGCTATAGTGGGGTATCCCATATGGGGTACAACCCAATTAGGGTTTCCTATTTGTACTCACTTCGTTCATAGTGATTTCGTTCTCGTTCTTTGTTTCCACATGAACGTACTGGTTTGAAAGGTAACTAACGCACATGTGTAGAGAAAATGGTGCATCGGCCAGTCTGGCCGGCATTTCGCAGTTATAGTACAAGTAGGGCCAAGGAGAACGGAAACGCTCATTTCTCAAAAAGTAAAGGGAATCTAGCGGTCTCACTCGATCAGAAGGTGGGAAATATATAAATCTAGTGAGCTAATAAGGTTCGGAAGGAATCTAATGCATATGTATAAAGAAAGCGGTGCATTGGCCAGGTCGGTCAGTATCGGAACTTAAAATGCAAATGCCAAGGAGAACGGAAGCGCTCAGATCTCGCATAGTACACGGAATCAAGTGGTCTCACTCAAAAAGAAAGTAGGAAATATATTCATCTAGTGAACATAAGGGTTTGAAAGGTAACTAACGCACATATGTAGAGAAAATTGTGCATCGGCCAGTCTGGCTGGCATTTCGCACTTATAGTGCAACTAGGGCCAAGGAGAACGGAAACGCTCATTTCTCAAAAAGTAGAGGGAATCTAGCGGTCTCATCGATCAGAAGGTGGGAAATATATAAATCTAGTGAGCTAATAAGGTTCGAAAGGAATCTAATGCATATGTATATGGAAAATGGTGCATTGGCCAGGTCGGTCAGTATGGGAACTTAGAGTGCAAATGTCAGGGAGAACGGAAGCGCTCAGATCTCGCATAGTACACGGAATCTAGTGGTCTCACTCAAATAGAAGGTAGGAAATAAATTCATCTAGTGAACGTAAGGGTTTGAAAGGTAACTAACGCACATGTGTAGAGAAAATGATGCATCGGCCAGTCTGGCCGGCATTTCGCACTTATAGTGCAAGTAGGGCCAAGGAGAACGGAAACGCTCATTTCTCAAAAAGTAAAGGGAATCTAGAGGTGTCACTCGATCAGAAGGTGGGAGATATATAAATCTAGTGAGCTAATAAGGTTCGAAAGGAATCTAATGCATATGTATATGGAAAGTGGTGCATTGGCCAGGTCGGTCAGTATGAAACTTAGAGTGCAAATGCCTGGGAGAACGGAACCGCTCAGATCTCGCATAATACACGGAATCTAGTGGTCTTATTCAAATATAAGGTAGGAAATATATTCATCTAGTGAACGTCAGGGTTTGAAAGGTAACTAACGCACATGTGTAGAGAAAATGGTGCATCGGCCAGTCTGGCCGGCATTTCGCACTTATAGTGCAAGTAGGGCCAAGAAGAATGGAAACGCTCATTTCTCAAAAAGTAGAGGGAATCTAGCGGTCTCACTCGATCAGAAGGTGGGAAATATATAAATCTAGTGAGCTAATAAGGTTCGAAAGGAATCTAATGCAAATGTATATGGAAAATGGTGCATTGGCCAGGTCGGTCAGTATGGGAACTTAAAATGCAAATGCCAGGGAGAACGGAAGCGCTCAGATCTCGCATAGTACACGGAATCAAGTGGTCTCACTCAAATAGAATGTAGGAAATATATTCATCTAGTGAACATAAGGGTTTGAAAGGTAACTAACGCAGATGTGTAGAGAAAATTGTGCATCGGCTAGTCTGGCCGGCATTTCGCACTTATAGTGCAACTAGGGCCAAGGAGAACGCAAACGCTCATTTCTCAAAAAGTAGAGGGAATCTAGCGGTCTCACTCGATCAGAAGGTGGGAAATATATAAATCTAGTGAGCTAATAAGGTTCAAAAGGAATCTAATGGATATGTATATGGAAAATGGTGCATTGGCCAGGTCGGTCAGTATGGGAACTTATAGTGCAAATGCCAGGGAGAACGGAAGCGCTGAGATCTCGCATAGTACACGGAATCTAGTGGTCTCACTCAAATAGAAGGTAGGAAATAAATTCATCTAGTGAACGTACTGGTTTGAAAGGTAACTAACGCACATGTGTAGAGAAAATGGTGCATCGGCCAGTCTGGCCGGCATTTCGCAGATACAGTACAAGTAGGGCCAAGGAGAACGGAAACGCTCATTTCTCAAAAAGTAAAGGGAATCTAGCGGTCTCACTCGATCAGAAGGTGGGAAATATATAAATCTAGTGAGCTAATAAGGTTCGAAAGAAATCTAATGCATATGTATATGGAAAGTGGTGCATTGGCCAGGTCGGTCAGTATGAAACTTAGAGTGCAAATGCCTGGGAGAACGGAACCGCTCAGATCTTGCATAATACACGGAATCTAGTGGTCTTATTCAAATATAAGGTAGGAAATATATTCATCTAGTGAACGTAAGGGTTTGAAAGGTAACTAACGCACATGTGTAGAGAAAATGGTGCATCGGCCAGTCTGGCCGGCATTTCGCACTTATAGTGCAAGTAGGGCCAAGAAGAACGGAAACGCTCATTTCTCAAAAAGTAGAGGGAATCTAGCGGTCTCAATCGATCAGAAGGTGGGAAATATATAAATCTAGTGAGCTAATAAGGTTCGAAAGGAATTTAATGCATATGTATATGGAAAATGGTGCATTGGCCAAGTCGGTCAGTATGGGAACTTAGAGTGCAAATGCCAGGGAGAACGGAAGCGCTCAGATCTCGCATAGTACACGGAATCTAGTGGTCTCACTCAAATAGAAGGTGGGAAATAGATTCATCTAGTGAACGTAAGGGTTTGAAAGGTAACTAACGCACATGTGTAGAGAAAATGGTGCATCGGCCAGTCTGGCCGGCATTTCGCACTTATAGTGCAAGTAGGGCCAAGGAGAACGGAAACGCTCATTTCTCAAAAAATAAAAGGAATATAGCGGTCTCACTCGATCAGAAGGTGGGAAATATATAAATCTAGTGAGCTTATAAGGTTCGGAAGGAATCTAATGCATATGTATATGGAAAGTGGTGCATTGGCCAGGTCGGTCAGTATGGGAACTTAGAGTGCAAATGCCTGGGAGAACGGAACCGCTCAGATCTCGCATAATACACGGAATCTATTGGTCTTATTCAAATATAAGATAGGAAATATATTCATCTAGTGAACGTAAGGGTTTGAAAGGTAACTAACGCACATGTGTAGAGAAAATGGTGCATCGGCGAGTCTGGCCGGCATTTTGCACTCATAGTTCAGGTGGGGCCAAGTAGAAAGGAAACGCTCGTTTCTCAAAAAGTAGAGGGAATCTAACGGTCTCACTCGATCACAAGGTGGGAAATATATAAATCTAGTTAGCTAAAAAGGTTTGAAATGTATTCAACGCACATGTATAGAGAAAATGGTGCATTGGCCAGGTCGGTCAGTATCGGAACTTAAAATGCAAATGCCAGGGAGAGCGGAAGCGCTCAGATCTCGCATAGTACACGGAATCAAGTGGTCTCACTCAAATAGAAAGGAGGAAATATATTCATCTAGTGAACGTAAGGGTTTGAAAGGTAACTAATGCACATGTGTAGAGAAAATGACAAGGGTCTAGCATGTGCAAAATTGCAAGAACAAGGGCCTAGAGTGTGCAAAATAAAAAGAACAAGGGCATAACGTGTGCAAAATAAAAAGAACAAGGGCCTAGCGTGTGCAAAATAAAAAGAACAAGGGCCTAGCGTGTGCAACATTGCAAGAACAAGGGCCTAGTGTGTGCAAAATTGCAAGAACAAGGGCCTAGCGTGTGCAAAATAAAAAGAACAAGGGTCTAGCATGTGCAAAATTGCAAGAACAAGGGCCTAGCGTTTGCGAAATAGCAAGAACAAGGGCCTAGCGTGTGCAAAATAAAAAGAACAAGGGCCTAGCATGTGCAAAATATAAGAACAAGGGCCTAGCGTGTGCAAAATAAAAAGAACAAGGGCCTAGCGTGTCCAAAATTGCAAGAACAAGGGCCTAGCGTGTGCAAAATTGCAAGAACAAGGGCCTAGCGAGTGCAAAATAGCAAGAGCAAGAGCCTAGCGTGTGTAAAAAAACAAGAACAAGGGCCTTGTGTTCGCGAAATAGCAAGAAAAATGGCCTAGCGTGTGCAAAATAAAAAGAACAAGGGTCTAGCATGTGCAAAATTGCAAGAACAAGGGCCTAGCGTGTGGAAAATAAAAAGAACAAGGGCATAGCGTGTGCAAAATAAAAAGAACAAGGGCCTAGCGTGTGCAAAATAAAAAGAACAAGGGCCTAGCGCGTGCAAAATTGCAAGAACAAGAGCCTAGCGTGTGCAAAATTGCAATAACAAGGGCCTAGCGAGTGAAAAATTGCAAGAGCAAGGGCCTAGCGTGTGCAACAAATCAAGAACAAGGGCCTAGCGTTCGCGAAATAGCAAGAGCAGGGGCCTAGCGTGTGTAAAAAATCAAGAACAAGGGCCTAGTGTTCGCGAAATAGCAAGAACAAGGGCCTAGCGTGTGCAAAATAAAAAGAACAAGGGTCTAGCATGTGCAAAATTGCAAGAACAAGGGCCTAGCGTGTGCAAACTAAAAAGAACAAAGGCATAGCGTGTGCAAAATAAAAAGAACAAGGGCATAGCGTGTGCAAAATAAAAAGAACATAGGCCTAGCGTGTGCAAAATAAAAAGAACAAGGGCCTAGCGCGTGCAAAATAAAATGAACAATGGCCTAGCGTGTGCAAAATTGCAAGAACAAGGGCCTAGCGTGTGCAAAATTGCAAGAACAATGGCCTAGCGTGTGCAAAATAAAAAGAACAAGGGTCTAGCATGTGCAAAATTGCAAGAACAAGGGCCTAGCATGTGCAAAATAAAAAGAACAAGGGCCTAGCGTGTGCAAAATAGCAAGAACAAGGGCCTAGCGTGTGCAAAATTGCAAGAACAAGGGCCTAGCGTGTGCAAAATTGCAACAACAAGGGCCTAGCGAGTGCAAAATAGCAAGAGCAAGTGCCTAGCGTGTGCAAAAAATCAAGAACAAGGGCCTAGCGTTCGCGAAATAGCAAGACAAGGGCCTAGCGTGTGCAAAATAAAAAGAACAAGGGCCTAGCATGTGCAAAATATAAGAACAAGGGCCTAGCGTGTGCAAAATAAAAAGAACAAGGGCCTAGCGTGTCCAGAATTGCAAGAACAAGGGCCTAGCGTGTGCAAAATTGCAAGAACAAGGGCCTAGCGAGTGCAAAATAGCAAGAGCAAGAGCCTAGCGTGTGTAAAAAAACAAGAACAAGGGCCTTGTGTTCGCGAAATAGCAAGAAAAATGGCCGAGCGTGTGCAAAATAAAAAGAACAAGGGTCTAGCATGTGCAAAATTGCAAGAACAAGGGCCTAGCGTGTGGAAAATAAAAAACAAAAAGGGCATAGCGTGTGCAAAATAAAAAGAACAAGGGCCTAGCGTGTGCAAAATAAAAAGAACAAGGGCCTAGCGTGTGCAAAATTGCAAGAACAAGGGCCTAGCGTGTGCAAAATTGCAATAACAAGGGCCTAGCGAGTGCAAAATTGCAAGAGCAAGGGCCTAGCGTGTGCAAAAAATCAAGAACAAGGGCCTAGCGTTCGCGAAATAGCAAGAGCAGGGGCCTAGCGTGTGTAGCAAATCAAGAACAAGGGCCTAGTGTTCGCGAAATAGCAAGAACAAGGGCCTAGCGTGTGCAAAATAAAAAGAACAAGGGTCTAGCATGTGCAAAATTGCAAGAACAAGGGCCTAGCGTGTGCAAACTAAAAAGAACAAAGGCATAGCGTGTGCAAAATAAAAAGAACAAGGGCATAGCGTGTGCAAAATAAAAAGAACAAGGGCCTAGCGTGTGCAAAATAAAAAGAACAAGGGCCTAGCGTGTGCAAAATTGCAAGAACAAAGGCCTAGCGTGTGCAAAATTGCAAGAACAAGGGCCTAGCGAGTGCAAAATTGCAAGAGCAAGGGCCTAGCGTGTGCAAAAAATCAAAAACAAGGGCCTAGCGTTCGCGAAATTGCAAGAACAAGGTCCTAGGGTGTGCATATTGAAAAGAACAAGGGTCTTGCATGTGCAAAAATGCAAGAACAAGGGCCTAGCGTGTGCAAAATAAAAAGAACAAGGGCATAGCGTGTGCAAAATAGCAAGAACAAGGGCCTAGCGTGTGCAAAATAAAAAGAACAAGGGCATAGCGTGTGCAAAATAAAAAGAACAAGGGCCTAGCGTGTGCAAAATAAAAAGAACAAGGGCCTAGCGTGTGCAAAATTGCAAGAACAAGGGCCTAGCGTGTGCAAAATTGCAAGAACACGGGCCTAGCGTGTGCAAAATAAAAAGAACAAGGGTCTAGCATGTGCAAAATTGCAAGAACAAGGGCCTAGCATGTGCAAAATAAAAAGAACAAGGGCCTAGCATGTGCAAAATAGCAAGAACAAGGGCCTAGCGTGTGCAAAATTGCAAGAACAAGGGCCTAGCGTGTACAAAATTGCAAGAACAAGGGCCTAGCGAGTGCAAAATAGCAAGAGCAAGTGCCTAGCGTGTGCAAAAAATCAGGAACAAGGGCCTAGCGTTCGCGAAATAGCAAGAACAAGGGCCTAGCGTGTGCAAAATAAAAAGAACAAGGGCCTAGCATGTGCAAAATATAAGAACAAGGGCCTAGCGTGTGCAAAATAAAAAGAACAAGGGCCTAGCGTGTCCAAAATTGCAAGAACAAGGGCCTAGCGCGTGCAAAATTGCAAGAACAAGGGCCTAGCAAGAGCAAAATAGCAAGAGCAAGAGCCTAGCGTGTGTAAAAAAACAAGAACAAGGGCCTTGTGTTCGCGAAATAGCAAGAAAAATGGCCTATCGTGTGCAAAATAAAAAGAACAAGGGTCTAGCATGTGCAAAATTGCAAGCACAAGGGCCTAGCGTGTGGAAAATAAAAAAAAACAAGGGCATAGCGTGTGCAAAATAAAAAGAACAAGGGCATAGCGTGTGCAAAATAAAAAGAACAAGGGCCTAGCGTGTGCAAAATTGCAAGAACAAGGGATTAGCGTGTGCAAAATTGCAATAACAAGGGCCTAGCGAGTGCAAAATTGCAAGAGCAAGGGCCTAGCGTGTGCAAAAAATCAACAACAAGGGCCTAGCGTTCGCGAAATAGCAAGAGCAGGGGCCTAGCGTGTGCAAAAAATCACGAACAAGTGCCTAGTGTTCGCGAAATAGCAAGAACAAGGGCCTAGCGTGTGCAAAATATAAAGAACAAAGGTCTAGCATGTGCAAAATTGCAAGAACAAGGGCCTAGCGTGTGCAAACTAAAAAGAACAAAGGCATAGCGTGTGCAAAATAAACAGAACAAGGGCCTAGCGTGTGCAAAATGAAAAGAACAAGGGCCTAGCGTGTGCAAAATTGCAAGAACAAGGGCCTAGCGAGTGCAAAATAGCAAGAGCAAGGGCCTAGCGTGTGCAAAAAATCAAGAACAAGGGCCTAGCGTTCGCGAAATTGCAAGAACAAGGTCCTAGGGTGTGCAAAATGAAAAGAACAAGGGTCTAGCATGTGCAAAAATGCAAGAACAAGGGCCTAGCGTGTGCAAAATAAAAAGAACAAGGGCATAGCGTGTGCAAAATAGCAAGAACAAGGGCCTAGCGTGTGCAAAATAAAAAGAACAAGGGCCTAGCGTGTGCAAAATAAAAAGAACAAGGGCCTAGCATGTGCAAAATTGCAAGAACAAGGGCCTAGCGTGTGCAAAATTGCAAGAAAAAGAGCCTAGCGAGTGCAAAATAGCAAGAGCAAGGGCCTAGCGTGTGCAAAAAATCAAGAACAAGGGCCTAGCTTTCGCGAAATAGCAAAAACAAGGGCCTAGCGTGTGCAAAATAAAAAGAACAAGGGTCTAGTATGTGCAACATTGCAAGAACAAGGGCCTAGCGTGTGCAAAATAAAGAGAACAAGGGCCTAGCGTGTGCAAAATTGCAAGAACAAGGGCCTAGCGTGTGCAAACTTGCAAGATCAAGAGCCTAGCGAGTGCGAAATAGCAAGAGCAAGGGCCTAGCGTGTGCAAAAAATCAAGAACAAGGGCCTAGCGTTCGCGAAATTGCAATAACAAGGTCCTAGGGTGTGCAAAATGAAAAGAACAAGGGTATAGCATGTGCAAAAATGCAAGAACAAGGGCCTAGCGTGTGCAAAATAAAAATAACAAGGGCATCGCGTGTGCAAAATAGCAAGAACAAGGGCCTAGCGTGTGCAAAATAAAAAGAACAAGGGCCTAGCGTGTGCAAAATAAAAAGATCAAGGGCCTAGCGTTTGCAAAATTGCAAGAACAAGGGCCTAGCGTTTGCAAAATTGCAAGAACAAGGGCCTTGCATGTGCAAAATTGCAAGAACAAGGGCTTAGCGAGTGCAAAATAGCAAGAGCAATGGCCTAGCGTGTGCAAAAAATCAAGAACAAGGGCCAAGCATGTGCAAAATATAAGAACAAGGGCCTAGCGTGTGCAAAATAAAAAGAACAAGGGCCTAGCGTGTGCAAAATTGCAAGAACAAGGGCCTAGCGTGTGCAAAATTGCAAGAACAAGGGCCTAGCGAGTGCAAAATTGCAAGAGCAAGGGCCTAGCGTGTGCAAAAAATCAAGAACAAGGGCCTAGTGTTCGCAAAATAGCAAGAGCAAGGGCCTAGCGTGTGCAAAAAATCAAGAACAAGTGCCTAGTGTTCGCGAAATAGCAAGAACAAGGGCCTAGCGTGTGCAAAATAAAAAGAACAAGGGTCTAGCATGTGCAAAATTGCAAGAACAAGGGCCTAGCGTGTGCAAAATAAAAAGAACAAGGGCATAGCGTGTGCAAAATAAAAAGAACAAGAGCATAGCGTGTGCAAAATAAAAAGAACAAGGGCCTAGCGTGTGCAAAATAAAAAGAACAAGGGCCTAGCGTGTGCAAAATTGCAAGAACAAGGGCCTAGCGTGTGCAAGATTGCAAGAACAAGGGCCTAGCGAGTGCAAAATAGCAAGAGCAAGGGCCTAGCGTGTGCAAAAAATGAAGAACAAGGGCCTAGCGTTCGCGAATTCGCAAGAACAAGGTCCTAGGGTGTGCAAAATAAAAAGATCAAGGGCCTAGCGTTTGCAAAATTGCAAGAACAAGGGCCTTGCATGTGCAAAATCGCAAGAACAAGGGCTTAGCGAGTGCAAAATTGCAAGAGCAAGGGCCTAGCGTGTGCAAAAAATCAAGAACAAGGGCCTAGCATTCGCAAAATAGCAAGAGCAAGGGCCTAGCGTTCGCGAAATAGCAAGAACAAGGGCCTAACGTGTGCAAATTAAAAAGAACAAGGGTCTAGCATGTGCAAAATTGCAAGAACAAGGGCCTAGCGTGTGCAAAATAAAAAGAACAAGGGCCTAGCGTGTGCAAAATAGCAAGAACAAGGGCCTAGCGTGTGCAAAATTGCAAGAACAAGGGCCTAGCGTGTGCAAAATTGCAAGAACAAGGGCCTAGCGAGTGCAAAATAGCAAGAGCAAGGGCCTAGCGTGTGCAAAAAATCAAGAACAAGGGCCTAGAGTTCGCGAAATAGCAAGAACAAGGGCCTAGCGTGTGCAAAATAAAAAGAACAAGGGTCTAGTATGTGCAAAATTGCAAGAACAAGGGCCTAGCGTGTGCAAAATAAAAAGAACAAGGGCATAGCGTGTGGAAAATAGCAAGAACAAGGGCCTAGCATGTGCAAAATATAAGAACAAGGGCCTAGCGTGTGCAAAATAAAAAGAACAAGGGCCTAGCGTGTGCAAAATTGCAAGAACAAGGGCCTAGCGTGTGCAAAATTGCAAGAACAAGGGCCTAGCGAGTGCAAAATAGCAAGAGCAAGGGCCTAGCGTGTGTAAAAAAACAAGAACAAGGGCCTTGTGTTCGCAAAATAGCAAGAAAAATGGCCTAGCGTGTGCAAAATAAAAAGAACAAGGGTCTAGCATGTGCAAAATTGCAAGAACAAGGGCCTAGCGTGTGCAAAATAAAAAGAACAAGGGCATAGCGTGTGCAAAATAAAAAGAACAAGGGCCTAGCGTGTGCAAACTAAAAAGAACAAGGGCCTAGCGTGTGCATAATTGCAAGAACAAGGGCCTAGCGTGTGCAAAATTGCAAGAACAAGGGCCTAGCGAGTGCAAAATTGCAAGAGCAAGGGCCTAGCGTGTGCAAAAAATCAAGAACAAGGGCCTAGCGTTCGCGAAATAGCAAGAGCAAGGGCCTAGCGTGTGCAAAATAAGAAGAACAAGGGCCTAGCGTGTGCAAAATAAAAAGAACAAGGGCCTAGCGTGTGCAAAATTGCAAGAACAAGGGCCTAGCGTGTGCAAAATTGCAAGAACAAGAGCCTAGCGAGTGCAAAATAGCAAGAGCAAGGGCCTAGCGTGTGCAAAAAATCAAGAACAACGGCCTAGCGTTTGCGAAATTGCAAGAACAAGGTCCTAGGGTGTGCAAAATGAAAAGAACAAGGGTCTAGCATGTGCAAAAATGCAAGAACAAGGGCATAGCGTGTGCAAAATAAAAAGAACAAGGGCATAGCGCGTGCAAAATAGCAAGAACAAGGGCCTAGCGTGTGCAAAATAAAAAGAACAAGGGCCTAGCGTGTGTAAAATAAAAAGATCAAGGGCCTAGCGTTTGCAAAATTGCAAGAACAAGGGCCTAGCGTTTGCAAAATTGCAAAAACAAGGGCCTAGCGTGTGCAAAATTGCAAGAACAAGGGCCTAGCGAGTGCAAAATAGCAAGAGCAAGGGCCTAGCGTGTGCAAAAAATCAAGAACAAGGGCCTAGCGTTCGCGAAATAGCAAGAACAAGGGCCTAGCGTGTGCAAAATAAAAAGAACAAGGGTCTAGTATGTGCAAAATTTCAAGAACAAGGGCCTAGCATTTGCAAAATAAAAAGAACAAGGGCATAGCGTGTGCAAAATAGCAAGAACAAGGGCCTAGCATGTGCAAAATATAAGAACAAGGGCCTAGCGTGTGCAAAATAAAAAGAACAAGGGCCTAGCGTGTGCAAAATTGCAAGAACAAGAGCCTAGCGTGTGCAAAATTGCAAGAACAAGGGCCTAGCGAGTGCAAAATAGCAAGAGCAAGGGTCTAGCGTGTGTAAAAAAACAAGCACAAGGGCCTTGTGTTCGCGAAATAGCAAGAAAAAGGGCCTAGCGTGTGCAAAATAAAAAGAACAAGGGTCTAGCATGTGCAAAATTGCAAAAACAAGGGCCTAGCGTGTGCAAAATAAAAAGAACAAGGGCCTAGCGTGTGCAAAATAAAAAGAACAAGGGCCTAGAGTTTGCAAAATTGCAAGAACAAGGGCATTGCATGTGCAAAATTGCAAGAACAAGGGCTTAGCGAGTGCAAAATAGCAAGAGCAAGGGCCTAGCGTGTGCAAAAAATCAAGAACAAGGGCCTAGCGTTCGCGAAATAGCAAGAACAAGGGCCTAGCGTGTGCAAAATATAAAGAACAAGGGTCTAGCATGTGCAAAATTGCAAGAACGAGGGCCTAGCGTGTGCAAAATTGCAAGAACAAGGGCCTAGCGTGTGCAAAATTGAAGAACAAGGGCCTAGCGAGTGCAAAATAGCAAGAGCAAGGGCCTAGCGTGTGCAAAAAATCAAGAACAAGGGCCTAGCGTTCGCGAAATAGCAAGAACAAGGGCCTAGCGTGTGCAAAATAAAAAGAACAAGGGTATAGTATGTGCAAAATTGCAAGAACAAGGGCCTAGCGTGTGCAAAATAAAAAGAACAAGGGCATAGCGTGTGGAAAATAGCAAGAACAAGGGCCTAGCATGTGCAAAATATAAGAACAAGGGCCTAGCGTGTGCAAAATAAAAAGAATAAGGGCCTAGCGTGTGCAAAATTGCAAGAACAAGGGCCTAGCGTGTGCAAAATTGCAAGAACAAGGGCCTAGCGAGTGCAAAATAGCAAGAGCAAGGGCCTAGCGTGTGTAAAAAAACAAGAACAAGGGCCTTGTGTTCGCAAAATAGCAATAAAAATGGCCTAGCGTGTGCAAAATAAAAAGAACAAGGGTCTAGCATGTGCAAAATTGCAAGAACAAGGGCCTAGCGTGTGCAAAATAAAAAGAACAAGGGCATAGCGTGTGCAAAATAAAAAGAACAAGGGCCTAGCGTGTGCAAACTAAAAAGAACAAGGGCCTAGCGTGTGCATAATTGCAAGAACAAGGGCCTAGCGTGTGCAAAATTGCAAGAACAAGGGCCTAGCGAGTGCAAAATTGCAAGAGCAAGGGCCTAGCGTGTGCAAAAAATCAAGAACAAGGGCCTAGCGTTCGCGAAATAGCAAGAGCAAGGGCCTAGCGTGTGCAAAATAAAAAGAACAAGGGCCTAGCGTGTGCAAAATAAAAAGAACAAGGGCCTAGCGTGTGCAAAATTGCAAGAACAAGGGCCTAGCGTGTGCAAAATTGCAAGAACAAGAGCCTAGCGAGTGCAAAATAGCAAGAGCAAGGGCCTAGCGTGTGCAAAAAATCAAGAACAACGGCCTAGCGTTTGCGAAATTGCAAGAACAAGGTCCTAGGGTGTGCAAAATGAAAAGAACAAGGGTCTAGCATGTGCAAAAATGCAAGAACAAGGGCATAGCGTGTGCAAAATAAAAAGAACAAGGGCATAGCGCGTGCAAAATAGCAAGAACAAGGGCCTAGCGTGTGCAAAATAAAAAGAACAAGGGCCTAGCGTGTGTAAAATAAAAAGATCAAGGGCCTAGCGTTTGCAAAATTGCAAGAACAAGGGCCTAGCGTTTGCAAAATTGCAAAAACAAGGGCCTAGCGTGTGCAAAATTGCAAGAACAAGGGCCTAGCGAGTGCAAAATAGCAAGAGCAAGGGCCTAGCGTGTGCAAAAAATCAAGAACAAGGGCCTAGCGTTCGCGAAATAGCAAGAACAAGGGCCTAGCGTGTGCAAAATAAAAAGAACAAGGGTCTAGTATGTGCAAAATTTCAAGAACAAGGGCCTAGCATTTGCAAAATAAAAAGAACAAGGGCATAGCGTGTGCAAAATAGCAAGAACAAGGGCCTAGCATGTGCAAAATATAAGAACAAGGGCCTAGCGTGTGCAAATTAAAAAGAACAAGGGCCTAGCGTGTGCAAAATTGCAAGAACAAGAGCCTAGCGTGTGCAAAATTGCAAGAACAAGGGCCTAGCGAGTGCAAAATAGCAAGAGCAAGGGTCTAGCGTGTGTAAAAAAACAAGCACAAGGGCCTTGTGTTCGCGAAATAGCAAGAAAAAGGGCCTAGCGTGTGCAAAATAAAAAGAACAAGGGTCTAGCATGTGCAAAATTGCAAAAACAAGGGCCTAGCGTGTGCAAAATAAAAAGAACAAGGGCCTAGCGTGTGCAAAATAAAAAGAACAAGGGCCTAGAGTTTGCAAAATTGCAAGAACAAGGGCATTGCATGTGCAAAATTGCAAGAACAAGGGCTTAGCGAGTGCAAAATAGCAAGAGCAAGGGCCTAGCGTGTGCAAAAAATCAAGAACAAGGGCCTAGCGTTCGCGAAATAGCAAGAACAAGGGCCTAGCGTGTGCAAAATAAAAAGAACAAGGGTCTAGCATGTGCAAAATTGCAAGAACGAGGGCCTAGCGTGTGCAAAATTGCAAGAACAAGGGCCTAGCGTGTGCAAAATTGAAGAACAAGGGCCTAGCGAGTGCAAAATAGCAAGAGCAAGGGCCTAGCGTGTGCAAAAAATCAAGAACAAGGGCCTAGCGTTCGCGAAATAGCAAGAACAAGGGCCTAGCGTGTGCAAAATAAAAAGAACAAGGGTATAGTATGTGCAAAATTGCAAGAACAAGGGCCTAGCGTGTGCAAAATAAAAAGAACAAGGGCATAGCGTGTGGAAAATAGCAAGAACAAGGGCCTAGCATGTGCAAAATATAAGAACAAGGGCCTAGCGTGTGCAAAATAAAAAGAATAAGGGCCTAGCGTGTGCAAAATTGCAAGAACAAGGGCCTAGCGTGTGCAAAATTGCAAGAACAAGGGCCTAGCGAGTGCAAAATAGCAAGAGCAAGGGCCTAGCGTGTGTAAAAAAACAAGAACAAGGGCCTTGTGTTCGCAAAATAGCAATAAAAATGGCCTAGCGTGTGCAAAATAAAAAGAACAAGGGTCTAGCATGTGCAAAATTGCAAGAACAAGGGCCTAGCGTGTGCAAAATAAAAAGAACAAGGGCATAGCGTGTGCAAAATAAAAAGAACAAGGGCCTAGCGTGTGCAAAATAAAAAGAACAAGGGCCTAGCGTGTGTATAATTGCAAGAACAAGGGCCTAGCGTGTGCAAAATTGCAAGAACAAGGGCCTAGTGAGTGCAAAATAGCAAGAGCAAGGGCCTAGCGTGTGCAAAAAATCAAGAACAAGGGCCTAGCGTTCGCGAAATAGCAAGAACAAGGGCCTAGCGTGTGCAAAATAAAAAGAACAAGGGTCTAGTATGTGCAAAATTGCAAGAACAAGGGCCTAGCGTGTGCAAAATAAAAAGAACAAGGGCATAGCGTGTGGAAAATAGCAAGAACAAGGGCCTAGCATGTGCAAAATATAAGAACAAGGGCCTAGCGTGTGCAAAATAAAAAGAACAAGGGCCTAGCGTGTGCAAAATTGCAAGAACAAGGGCCTAGCGTGTGCAAAATTGCAAGAACAAGGGCCTAGGGAGTGCAAAATAGCAAGAGCAAGGGCCTAGCGTGTGTAAAAAAACAAGAACAAGGGCCTTGTGTTCGCAAAATAGCAAGAAAAATGGCCTAGCGTGTGCAAAATAAAAACAACAAGGGTCTAGCATGTGCAAAATTGCAAGAACAAGGGCCTAGCGTGTGCAAAATAAAAAGAACAAGGGCATAGCGTGTGCAAAATAAAAAGAACAAAGGCCTAGCGTGTGCAAAATAAAAAGAACAAGGGCCTAGAGTTTGCAAAATTGCAAGAACAAGGGCCTTGCATGTGCAAAATTGCAAGAACAAGGGCTTAGCGAGTGCAAAATAGCAAGAGCAAGGGCCTAGCGTGTGCAAAAAATCAAGAACAAGGGCCCAGCGTTCTCGAAATAGCAAGAACAAGGGCCTAGCGTGTGCAAAATAAAAAGAACAAGGGTCTAGCATGTGCAAAATTGCAAGAACAAGGGCCTAGCGTGTGCAAAATTGCAAGAACAAGGGCCTAGCGTGTGCAAAATTGAAGAACAAGGGCCTAGCGAGTGCAAAATAGCAAGAGCAAGGGCCTAGCGTGTGCAAAAAATCAAGAACAAGGGCCTAGCGTTCGCGAAATAGCAAGAACAAGGGCCTAGCGTGTGCAAAATAAAAAGAACAAGTGTATAGAATGTGCAAAATTGCAAGAACAAGGGCCTAGCGTGTGCAAAATAAAAAGAACAAGGGCATAGCGTGTGGAAAATAGCAAGAACAAGGGCCTAGCATGTGCAAAATATAAGAACAAGGGCCTAGCGTGTGCAAAATAAAAAGAACAAGGGCCTAGCGTGTGCAAAATTGCAAGAACAAGGGCCTAGCGTGTGCAAAATTGCAAGAACAAGGGCCTAGCGAGTGCAAAATAGCAAGAGCAAGGGCCTAGCGTGTGTAAAAAAACAAGAACAAGGGCCTTGTGTTCGCAAAATAGCAATAAAAATGGCCTAGCGTGTGCAAAATAAAAAGAACAAGGGTCTAGCATGTGCAAAATTGCAAGAACAAGGGCCTAGCGTGTGCAAAATAAAAAGAACAAGGGCATAGCGTGTGCAAAATAAAAAGAACAAGGGCCTAGCGTGTGCAAAAAAAAAAGAACAAGGGCCTAGCGTGTGTATAATTGCAAGAACAAGTGCCTAGCGTGTGCAAAATTGCAAGAACAAGGGCCTAGTGAGTGCAAAATAGCAAGAGCAAGGGCCTAGCGTGTGCAAAAAATCAAGAACAAGGGCCTAGCGTTCGCGAAATAGCAAGAACAAGGGCCTAGCGTGTGCAAAATAAAAAGAACAAGGGTCTAGTATGTGCAAAATTGCAAGAACAAGGGCCTAGCGTGTGCAAAATAAAAAGAACAAGGGCATAGCGTGTGGTAAATAGCAAGAACAAGGGCCTAGCATGTGCAAAATATAAGAACAAGGGCCTAGCGTGTGCAAAATAAAAAGAACAAGGGCCTAGCGTGTGCAAAATTGCAAGAACAAGGGCCTAGCGTGTGCAAAATTGCAAGAACAAGGGCCTAGCGAGTGCAAAATAGCAAGAGCAAGGGCCTAGCGTGTGTAAAAAAACAAGAACAAGGGCCTTGTGTTCGCAAAATAGCAAGAAAAATGGCCTAGCGTGTGCAAAATAAAAAGAACAAGGGTCTAGCATGTGCAAAATTGCAAGAACAAGGGCCTAGCGTGTGCAAAATAAAAAGAACAAGGGCCTAGCGTGTGCATAATTGCAAGAACAAGGGCCTAGCGTGTGCAAAATTGCAACAACAAGGGCCTAGCGAGTGCAAAATTGCAAGAGCAAGGGCCTAGCGTGTGCAAAAAATCAAGAACAAGGGCCTAGCGTTCGCGAAATAGCAAGAGCAAGGGCCTAGCGTGTGCAAAATAAAAAGAACAAGGGCCTAGCGTGTGCAAAATTGCAAGAACAAGGGCCTAGCGTGTGCAAAATTGCAAGAACAAGGGCCTAGCGTGTGCAAAATTGCAAGAACAAGAGCCTAGCGAGTGCAAAATAGCAAGAGCAAGGGCCTAGCGTGTGCAAAAAATCAAGAACAAGGGCCTAGCGTTCGCGAAATAGCAAGAACAAGGGCCTAGCGTGTGCAAAAATAAAAAGAACAAGGGTCTAGTATGTGCAAAATTGCAAGAACAAGGGCCTAGCATGTGCAAAATATAAGAACAAGAGCCTAGCGTGTGCAAAATAAAAAGAATAAGGGCCTAGCGTGTGCAAAATTGCAAGAACAAGGGCCTAGCGAGTGCAAAATAGCAAGAGCAAGGGCCTAGCGTGTGTAAAAAAACAAGAACAAGGGCCTTGTATTCGCGAAATAGCAAGAAAAATGGCATAGCGTGTGCAAAATAAAAAGAACAAGGGTCTAGCATGTGCAAAATTGCAAGAACAAGGGCCTAGCGTGTGCAAAATTGCAAGAACAAGGGCCTAGCGTGTGCAAAATTGAAGAACAAGGGCCTAGCGAGTGCAAAATAGCAAGAGCAAGGGCCTAGCGTGTGCAAAAAATCAAGAACAAGGGCCTAGCGTTCGCGAAATAGCAAGAACAAGGGCCTAGCGTGTGCAAAATAAAAAGAACAAGGGTCTAGTATGTGCAAAATTGCAAGAACAAGGGCCTAGCGTGTGCAAAATAAAAAGAACAAGGGCATAGCGTGTGGAAAATAGCAAGAACAAGGGCCTAGCATGTGCAAAATATAAGAACAAGGGCCTAGCGTGTGCAAAATAAAAAGAACAAAGGCCTAGCGTGTGCAAAATTGCAAGAACAAGGGCCTAGCGTGTGCGAAATTGCAAGAACAAGGGCCTAGCGAGTGCAAAATAGCAAGAGCAAGGGCCTAGCGTGTGTAAAAAAACAAGAACAAGGGCCTTGTGTTCGCAAAATAGCAAGAAAAATGGCCTAGCGTGTGCAAAATAAAAAGAACAAGGGTCTAGCATGTGCAAAATTGCAAGAACAAGGGCCTAGCGTGTGCAAAATAAAAAGAACAAGGGCATAACGTGTGCAAAATAAAAAGAACAAGGGCCTAGCGTGTGCAAAGTAAAAAGAACAAGGGCCTAGCGTGTGCATAATTGCAAGAACAAGGGCCTAGCGTGTGCAAAATTGCAAGAACAAGGGCCTAGGGAGTGCAAAATTGCAAGAGCAAGGGCCTAGCGTGTGCAAAAAATCAAGAACAAGGGCCTAGCGTTCGCGAAATAGCAAGAGCAAGGGCCTAGCGTGTGCAAAATAAAAAGAACAAGGGCCTAGCGTGTGCAAAATTGCAAGAACAAGGGCCTAGCGTGTGCAAAATTGCAAGAACAAGGGCCTAGCGTGTGCAAAATTGCAAGAACAAGAGCCTAGCGAGTGCAAAATAGCAAGAGCAAGGGCCTAGCGTGTGCAAAAAATCAAGAACAACGGCCTAGCGTTTGCGAAATCGCAAGAACAAGGTCCTAGGGTGTGCAAAATGAAAAGAACAAGGGTCTAGTATGTGCAAAAATGCAAGAACAAGGGCCTAGCGTGTGCAAAATAAAAAGAACAAGGGCATAGCGTGTGCAAAATAGCAAGAACAAGGGCCTAGCGTGTGCAAAATAAAAAGAACAAGGGCCTAGCGTTTGCAAAATTGCAAGAACAAGGGACTTGCATGTGCAAAATGGCAAGAACAAGGGCTTAGCGAGTGCAAAATAGCAAGAGCAAGGGCCTAGCGTGTGCAAAAAATCAAGAACAAGGGCCTAGCGTTCGCGAAATAGCAAGAACAAGGGCCTAGCGTGTGCAAAATAAAAAGAACAAGGGTCTAGCATGTGCCAAATTGCAAGAACAAGGGCCTAGCATGTGCAAAATAAAAAGAACAAGGGCCTAGCGTGTGCAAAATAGCAAGAACAAGGGCGTAGCGTGTGCAAAATTGCAAGAAGAAGGGCCTAGCGTGTGCAAAATTGCAAGAACAAGGGCCTAGCGAGTGCAAAATAGCAAGAGCAAGGGCCTAGCGTGTGCAAAATATCAAGAACAAGGGCCTAGCGTTCGCGAAATAGCAAGAACAAGGGCCTAGCGTGTGCAAAATAAAAAGAACAAGGGTCTAGTATGAGCAAAATTGCAAGAACAAGGGCCTAGCGTGTGCAAAAATAAAAAGAACAAGGGCATAGCGTGTGCAAAATAGCAAGAACAAGGGCCTAGCATGTGCAAAACATAAGAACAAGGGCCTAGCGTGTGCAAAATAAAAAGAACAAGGGCCTAGCGTGTGCAAAATTGCAAGAACAAGGGCCTAGCATGTGCAAAATTGCAAGAACAAGGGCCTAGCGAGTGCAAAATAGCAAGAGCAAGGGCCTAGCGTGTGTAAAAAAACAAGAACAAGGGCCTTGTATTCGCGAAATAGCAAGAAAAATGGCATAGCGTGTGCAAAATAAAAAGAACAAGGGTCTAGCATGTGCAAAATTGCAAGAACAAGGGCCTAGCGAGTGCAAATTAGCAAGAGCAAGGGCCTAGCGTGTGCAAAAAATCAAGAACAAGGGCCTAGCGTTCGCGAAATAGCAAGAGCAAGGGCCTAGCGTGTGCAAAATATAAAGAACAAGGGTCTAGCATATGCAAAATTGCAAGAACAAGGGCCTAGCGTGTGCAAAATAAAAAGAACAAGGGCATAGCGTGTGCAAAATAGCAAGAACAAGGGCCTAGCATGTGCAAAATATAAAAACAAGGGCCTAGCGTGTGCAAAATAAAAAGAACAAGGGCCTAGCGTGTGCAAAAAATCAAGAACAAGGGCCTAGCGTGTGCAAAATTGCAAGAACAAGGGCCTAGCGAGTGCAAAATAGCAAGAGCAAGTGCCTAGCGTGTGCAAAAAATCAAGAACAAGGGCCTAGCGTTCGCGAAATAGCAAGAACAAGGGCCTAGGGTGTGCAAAATAAAACGAACAAGGGTCTAGTATGTGCAAAATTGCAAGAACAAGGGCCTAGCATGTGCAAAATAAAAAGAACAAGGGCATAGCGTGTGCAAAATAGCAAGAACAAGGGCCTAGCATGTGCAAAATATAAGAACAAGGGCCTAGCGTGTGCAAAATAAAAAGAACAAGGGCCTAGCGTGTGCAAAATTGCAAGAACAAGGGCCTAGCGTGTGCAAAATTGCAAGAACAAGGGCCTAGCGAGTGCAAAATAGCAAGAGCAAGGGCCTAGCGTGTGTAAAAAAACAAGAACAAGGGCCTTGTATTCGCGAAATAGCAAGAAAAATGGCATAGCGTGTGCAAAATTGCAAGAACAAGGGCCTAGCATGTCCAAAATAAAAAGAACAAGGGCATAGCGTGTGCAAAATAAAAAGAACAAGGGCCTAGCGTGTGCAAAATAAAAAGAACAAGGGCCTAGCGTGTGCAAAATTGCAAGAGGAAGGGCCTAGCGTGTGCAAAAAATCAAGAACAAGGGCCTAGCGTTCGCGAAATAGCAATAGCAAGGGCCTAACGTGTGCAAAATAAAAAGAACAAGGGTCTAGCATGTGCAAAATTGCAAGAACAAGGGCCTAGCGTGTGTAAAATAAAAAGAAGAAGGGCCTAGCGTATGCAAAATTGCAAGAACAAGGGCATAGCGTGTGCAAAATTGCAAGAACAAGGGCCTAGCGAGTGCAAAATAGCAAGAGAAAGGGCCTAGCGTGTGTAAAAAATCAAGAACAAGGGCCTAGCATTCGCGAAATAGCAAGAACAAGGGCCTAGCGTGTGCAAAATAAAAAGAACAAGGGTCTAGCATGTGCAAAATTGCAAGAACAAGGGCATAGCGTGTGCAAAATAAAAAGAACAAGGGCATAGCGTGTGCAAAATAGCAAGAACAAGGGCCTTGCGTGTGCAAAATAAAAGGAACAAGGGCCTAGCGTGTGCAAAATAGCAAAAACAAGGGCCTAGCGTGTGCAAAATAAAAAGAGCAAGGGCCTAGCGTGTGCAAAATTGAAAAAACAAGGGCCTAACGTGTGCAAAATTGCAAGAACAAGGACCTAGCGAGTGCAAAATAATAAGAGCAAGGGCGTAGCGTGTGCAAAATAAAAAGAACAAGGGTCTAGCATGTGCAAAATTGCAAGAACAAGGGCCTAGCGTGTGCAAAATAAAAAGAACAAGGGCCTAGCGTGTGCAAAATAGCAAGAACAAGGGCCTAGCGTGTGCAAAATTGTAAGAACAAGGGCATAGCGTGTGCAAAATTGCAAGAACAAGGGCCTAGCATGTCCAAAATAAAAAGAACAAGGGCATAGCGTGTGCAAAATAAAAAGAACAAGGGCCTAGCGTGTGCAAAATAAAAAGAACAAGGGCCTAGCGTGTGCAAAATTGCAAGAGGAAGGGCCTAGCGTGTGCAAAAAATCAAGAACAAGGGCCTAGCGTTCGCGAAATAGCAAGAACAAGGGCCTAGGGTGTGCAAAATAAAACGAACAAGGGTCTAGTATGTGCAAAATTGCAAGAACAAGGGCCTAGCATGTGCAAAATAAAAAGAACAAGGGCATAGCGTGTGCAAAATAGCAAGAACAAGGGCCTAGCATGTGCAAAATATAAGAACAAGGGCCTAGCGTGTGCAAAATAAAAAGAACAAGGGCCTAGCGTGTGCAAAATTGCAAGAACAAGGGCCTAGCGTGTGCAAAATTGCAAGAACAAGGGCCTAGCGAGTGCAAAATAGCAAGAGCAAGGGCCTAGCGTGTGTAAAAAAACAAGAACAAGGGCCTTGTATTCGCGAAATAGCAAGAAAAATGGCATAGCGTGTGCAAAATTGCAAGAACAAGGGCCTAGCATGTCCAAAATAAAAAGAACAAGGGCATAGCGTGTGCAAAATAAAAAGAACAAGGGCCTAGCGTGTGCAAAATAAAAAGAACAAGGGCCTAGCGTGTGCAAAATTGCAAGAGGAAGGGCCTAGCGTGTGCAAAAAATCAAGAACAAGGGCCTAGCGTTCGCGAAATAGCAATAGCAAGGGCCTAACGTGTGCAAAATAAAAAGAACAAGGGTCTAGCATGTGCAAAATTGCAAGAACAAGGGCCTAGCGTGTGTAAAATAAAAAGAAGAAGGGCCTAGCGTATGCAAAATTGCAAGAACAAGGGCCTAGCGTGTGCAAAATTGCAAGAACAAGGGCCTAGCGAGTGCAAAATAGCAAGAGAAAGGGCCTAGCGTGTGTAAAAAATCAAGAACAAGGGCCTAGCATTCGCGAAATAGCAAGAACAAGGGCCTAGCGTGTGCAAAATAAAAAGAACAAGGGTCTAGCATGTGCAAAATTGCAAGAACAAGGGCATAGCGTGTGCAAAATAAAAAGAACAAGGGCATAGCGTGTGCAAAATAGCAAGAACAAGGGCCTTGCGTGTGCAAAATAAAAGGAACAAGGGCCTAGCGTGTGCAAAATAGCAAGAACAAGGGCCTAGCGTGTGCAAAATAAAAAGAGCAAGGGCCTAGCGTGTGCAAAATTGAAAAAACAAGGGCCTAACGTGTGCAAAATTGCAAGAACAAGGACCTAGCGAGTGCAAAATAATAAGAGCAAGGGCGTAGCGTGTGCAAAATAAAAAGAACAAGGGCATAGCGTGTGCAAAATAGCAAGAACAAGGGCCTAGCATGTGCAAAATATAAGAACAAGGGCCTAGCGTGTGCAAAATAAAAAGAACAAGGGCCTAGCGTGTGCAAAATAAAAAGAACAAGGGCATAGCGTGTGCAAAATAGCAAGAACAAAGGCCTAGCATGTGCAAAATATAAGAACAAGGGCCTAGCGTGTGCAAAATAAAAAGAACAAGGGCCTAGCGTGTGCAAAATTGCAAGAACAAGGGCCTAGCGTGTGCAAAATAAAAAGAACAAGGGCCTAGCGTGTGCAAAATAGCAAGAACAAGGGCCTAGCGTGTGCAAAATTGCAAGAACAAGGGCCTAGCGCGTGCAAAATTGCAAGAACAAGGGCCTAGCGAGTGCAAAATAGCAAGAGCAAGGGCCTAGCGTGTGCAAAAAATCAAGAACAAGGGCCTAGCGTTCGCGAAATAACAAGAACAAGGGCCTAGCGTGTGCAAAATAAAAAGAACAAGGGTCTAGTATGTGCAAAATTGCAAGAACAAGGGCCTAGCGTGTGCAAAATAAAAAGAAGAAGGGCATAGCGTGTGCAAGATAGCAAGAACAAGGGCCTAGCTTGTGCAAAATAAAAAGAACAAGGGCCTAGCGTGTGCAAAAAAAAAAGAAGGGCCTAGCGTATGCAAAATTGCAAGAACAAGGGCCTAGCGTGTGCAAAATTGCAAGAACAAGGGCCTAGCGAGTGCAAAATAGCAAGAGAAAGGGCCTAGCGTGTGTAAAAAATCAAGAACAAGAGCCTAGCATTCGCGAAATAGCAAGAACAAGGGCCTAGCGTGTGCAAAATAAAAAGAACAAAGGTCTAGCATGTTCAAAATTGCAAGAACAAGGGCATAGCGTGTGCAAAATAAAAAGAACAAGGGCATAGCGTGTGCAAAATAGCAAGAACAAGGGCCTAGCGTGTGCAAAATAAAAAGAACAAGGGCCTAGCGTGTGCAAAATAGCAAGAACAAAGGCCTAGCGTGTGCAAAATAAAAAGAGCAAGGGCCTAGGGTGTGCAAAATTGAAAAACAAGGGCCTAACGTGTGCAAAATTGCAAGAACAAGGACCTAGCGAGTGCAAAATAGTAAGAGCAAGGGCCTAGCGTGTGCAAAATAAAAAGAACAAGGGTCTAGCATGTGCAAAATTGCAAGAACAAGGGCCTAGCGTGTGCAAAATAAAAAGAACAAGGGCCTAGCGTGTACAAAATAGCAAGAACAAGGGCCTAGCGTGTGCAAAATTGCAAGAACAAGGGCCTAGCGTGTGCAAAATTGCAAGAACAAGGGCCTAGCGAGTGCAAAATAGCAAGAGCAAGGGCCTAGCGTGTGCAAAAAATCAAGAACAAGGGCCTAGCGTTCGCGAAATAGCAAGAGCAAGGGCCTAGCGTGTGCAAAATAAAAAGAACAAGGGTCTAGCATGTGCAAAATTGCAAGAACAAGGGCCTAGCGTGTGCAAAATAAAAAGAACAAGGGCATAGCGTGTGCAAAATAGCAAGAACAAGGGCCTAGCATGTGCAAAATATAAGAACAAGGGCCTAGCGTGTGCAAAATAAAAAGAACAAGGGCCTAGCGTGTGCAAAATTGCAAGAACAAGGGCCTAGCGTGTGCAAAATTGCAAAAACAAGGGCCTAGCGAGTGCAAAATAGCAAGAGCAAGGGCCTAGCGTGTGTAAAAAAACAAGAACAAGGGCCTTGTGTTCGCGAAATAGCAAGAAAAATGGCCTAGCGTGTGCAAAGTAAAAAGAACAAGGGTCTAGCATGTGCAAAATTGCAAGAACAAGAGCCTAGCGTGTGGAAAATAAAAAGAACAAGGGCATAGCGTGTGCAAAATAGCAAGAACAAGGGCCTAGCATGTGCAAAATATAAGAACAAGGGACTAGCGTGTGCAAAAAAAAAAGAACAAGGGCCTAGCGTGTGCAAAATTAAAAGAACAAGGGCATAGCGTGTGCAAAATAGCAAGAACAAAGGCCTAGCATGTGCAAAATATAAGAATAAGGGCCTAGCATGTGCAAAAAAAAAAGAACAAGGGCCTAGCGTGTGCAAAATTGCAAGAACAAGGGCCTAGCGTGTGCAAAATAAAAAGAACAAGGGCCTAGCGTGTGCAAAATAGCAAGAACAAGGGCCTAGCGTGTGCAAAATTGCAAGAACAAGGGCCTAGCGCGTGCAAAATTGCAAGAACAAGGGCCTAGCGAGTGCAAAATAGCAAGAGGAAGGGCCTAGCGTGTGCAAAAAATCAAGAACAAGGGCCTAGCGTTCGCGAAATAGCAAGAACAAGGGCCTAGCGTGTGCAAAATAAAAAGAACAAGGGTCTAGTATGTGCAAAATTGCAAGAACAAGGGCCTAGCGTGTGCAAAATAAAAAGAACAAGGGCATAGCGTGTGCGAAATAGCAAGAACAAGGGCCTAGCATGTGCAAAATATAAGAACAAGGGCCTAGCGTGTGCAAAATAAAAAGAACAAGGGCCTAGCATGTGCAAAATTGTAAGAACAAGGGCCTAGCGAATGCAAAATGGCAAGAACAAGGGCCTAGCGAGTGCAAAATAGCAAGAGCAAGGTCCTAGCGTGTGTAAAAAAATAAGAACAAGGGCCTTGTATTCGCGAAATAGCAAGAAAAATGGCATAGCATGTGCAAAATAAAAAGAACAAGGGTCTAGCATGTGCAAAATTGCAAGAACAAGGGCCTAGCGTGTGCAAAATAAAAAGAACAAAGGCATAGCGTGTGCAAAATAAAAAGAACAAGGGCGTAGCGTGTGCAAAATAAAAAGAACAAGGGCCTAGCGTGTGCAAAATTGCAAGAACAAGGGCCTAGCGTGTGCAAAATTGCAAGAACAAGGGCCTAGTGTGTGCAGAATAAAAAGAACAAGGGTGTAGCATGTGCAAAATTGCAAGAACAAGGGCCTAGCATGTGCAAAATAAAAAGAACAAGGGCCTAGCGTGTGCAAAATAGCAAGAACAAGGGCCTAGCGTGTGCAAAATTGCAAGAACAAGGGCCTAGCGTGTGCAAAATTGCAAGAACAAGGGCCTAGCGAGTGCAAAATAGCAAGAGCAAGGGCCTAGCGTGTGCAAAAAATCAAGAACAAGGGCCTAGCGTTCGCGAAATAGCAAGAACAAGGGCCTAGCGTGTGCAAAATAAAAAGAACAAGGGCCTAGCGTGTGCAAAATAGCAAGAACAAGGGCCTAGCGTGTGCAAAATTGCAAGAACAAGGGCCTAGCGTGTGCAAAATTGCAAGAACAAGGGCCTAGCGAGTGCAAAATAGCAAGAGCAAGGGCCTAGCGTGTGCAAAAAATCAAGAACAAGGGCCTAGCGTTCGTGAAATAGCAAGAGCAAGGGCCTAGCGTGTGCAAAATAAAAAGAACAAGGGTCTAGCATGTGCAAAATTGCAAGAACAAGGGCCTAGCTTGTGCAAAATAAAAAGAACAAGGGCATAGCGTGTGCAAAATAGCAAGAACAAGGGCCTAGCATGTGCAAAATATAAGAACAAGGGCCTAGCGTGTGCAAAATAAAAAGAACAAGGGCCTAGCGTGTGCAAAATTGCATGAACAAGGGCCTAGCGTGTGCAAAATTGCAAAAACAAGGGCCTAGCGAGTGCAAAATAGCAAGAGCAAGGGCCTAGCGTGTGTAAAAAAACAAGAACAAGGGCCTTGTGTTCGCGAAATAGCAAGAAAAATGGCCTAGCGTGTGCAAAGTAAAAAGAACAAGGGTCTAGCATGTGCAAAATTGCAAGAACAAGAGCCTAGCGTGTGGAAAATAAAAAGAACAAGGGCATAGCGTGTGCAAAATAGCAAGAACAAGGGCCTAGCATGTGCAAAATATAAGAACAAGGGACTAGCGTGTGCAAAAAAAAAAGAACAAGGGCCTAGCGTGTGCAAAATTAAAAGAACAAGGGCATAGCGTGTGCAAAATAGCAAGAACAAAGGCCTAGCATGTGCAAAATATAAGAATAAGGGCCTAGCATGTGCAAAATAAAAAGAACAAGGGCCTAGCGTGTGCAAAATTGCAAGAACAAGGGCCTAGCGTGTGCAAAATAAAAAGAACAAGGGCCTAGCGTGTGCAAAATAGCAAGAACAAGGGCCTAGCGTGTGCAAAATTGCAAGAACAAGGGCCTAGCGCGTGCAAAATTGCAAGAACAAGGGCCTAGCGAGTGCAAAATAGCAAGAGCAAGGGCCTAGCGTGTGCAAAAAATCAAGAACAAGGGCCTAGCGTTCGCGAAATAGCAAGAACAAGGGCCTAGCGTGTGCAAAATAAAAAGAACAAGGGTCTAGTATGTGCAAAATTGCAAGAACAAGGGCCTAGCGTGTGCAAAATAAAAAGAACAAGGGCATAGCGTGTGCGAAATAGCAAGAACAAGGGCCTAGCATGTGCAAAATATAAGAACAAGGGCCTAGCGTGTGCAAAATAAAAAGAACAAGGGCCTAGCGTGTGCAAAATTGTAAGAACAAGGGCCTAGCGAATGCAAAATGGCAAGAACAAGGGCCTAGCGAGTGCAAAATAGCAAGAGCAAGGTCCTAGCGTGTGTACAAAAATAAGAACAAGGGCCTTGTATTCGCGAAATAGCAAGAAAAATGGCATAGCATGTGCAAAATAAAAAGAACAAGGGTCTAGCATGTGCAAAATTGCAAGAACAAGGGCCTAGCGTGTGCAAAATAAAAAGAACAAAGGCATAGCGTGTGCAAAATAAAAAGAACAAGGGCGTAGCGTGTGCAAAATAAAAAGAACAAGGGCCTAGCGTGTGCAAAATTGCAAGAACAAGGGCCTAGCGTGTGCAAAATTGCAAGAACAAGGGCCTAGTGTGTGCAGAATAAAAAGAACAAGGGTGTAGCATGTGCAAAATTGCAAGAACAAGGGCCTAGCATGTGCAAAATAAAAAGAACAAGGGCCTAGCGTGTGCAAAATAGCAAGAACAAGGGCCTAGCGTTTGCAAAATTGCAAGAACAAGGGGCTAGCGTGTGCAAAATTGCAAGAACAAGGGCCTAGCGAGTGCAAAATAGCAAGAGCAAGGGCCTAGCGTGTGCAAAAAATCAAGAACAAGGGCCTAGCGTTCGCGAAATAGCAAGAACAAGGGCCTAGCGTGTGCAAAATAAAAAGAACAATGGTCTAATATGTGCAAAATTGCAAGAACAAGGGCCTAGCGTGAGCAAAATAAAAAGAACAAGGGCATAGCGTGTGCAAAATAGCAATAACTAGGGCCTAGCATGTGCAAAATATAAGAACAAGGGCCTAGCGTGTGCAAAATAAAAAGAACAAGGGCCTAGCGTGTGCAAAATAGCAAGAACAAGGGCCTAGCGTGTGCAAATTTGCAAGAACAAGGGCCTAGCGAGTGCAAAATAGCAAGAGCAAGGGCCTAGCGTGTGTAAAAAAACAAGAACAAGGGCCTTGTATTCGCGAAATAGCAAGAAAAATGGACTAGCGTGTGCAAAGTAAAAAGAACAAGGGTCTAGCATGTGCAAAATTGCAAGAACAAGGGCCTAGCGTGTGCAAAATAAAAGAACAAGGGCATAGCGTGTGCAAAATCAAAAGAACAAGGGCATAGCGTGTGCAAAATAGCAAGAACAAGGGCCTAGCATGTGCAAAATATAAGAACAAGGGCCTAGCGTGTGCAAAATAAAAAGAACAAGGGCCTAGCGTGTGCAAAATAAAAAGAACAAGGGCATAGCGTGTGCAAAATAGCAAGAACAAAGGCCTAGCATGTGCAAAATATAAGAACAAGGGCCTAGCGTGTGCAAAATAAAAAGAACAAGGGCCTAGCGTGTGCAAAATTGCAAGAACAAGGGCCTAGCGTGTGCAAAATAAAAAGAACAAGGGCCTAGCGTGTGCAAAATAGCAAGAACAAGGGCCTAGCGTGTGCAAAATTGCAAGAACAAGGGCCTAGCGCGTGCAAAATTGCAAGAACAAGGGCCTAGCGAGTGCAAAATAGCAAGAGCAAGGGCCTAACGTGTGCAATAAAATCAAGAACAAGGGCCTAGCGTTCGCGAAATAGCAAGAACAAGGGCCTAGCGTGTGCAAAATAAAAAGAACAAGGGTCTAGTATGTGCAAAATTGCAAGAACAAGGGCCTAGCGTGTGCAAAATAAAAAGAACAAGGGCATAGCGTGTGCAAAATAGCAAGAACAAGGGCCTAGCATGTGCAAAATGTAAGAACAAGGGCCTAGCGTGTGCAAAATAAAAAGAACAAGGGCCTAGCGTGTGCAAAATTGCAAGAACAAGGGCCTAGCGTGTGCAAAATTGCAAGAACAAGGGCCTAGCGAGTGCAAAATAGCAAGACCAAGGGCCTAGCGTGTGTAAAAAAACAAGAACAAGGGCCTTGTGTTCGCGAAATAGCAAGAAAAATGGCCTAGCGTGTGCAAAGTAAAAAGAACAAGGGTCTAGCATGTGCAAAATTGCAAGAACAAGGGCCTAGCGTGTGCAAAATAAAAAGAACAAGGGCATAGCGTGTGCAAAATAAAAAGAACAAGGGCATAGCGTGTGCAAAATAGCAAGAACAAGGGCCTAGCATGTGCAAAATATAAGAACAAGGGCCTAGCGTGTGCAAAATAAAAAGAACAAGGGCCTAGCGTGTGCAAAATAAAAAGATCAAGGGCATAGCATGTGCAAAATAGCAAGAACAAACGCCTAGCATGTGCAAAATATAAGAACAAGGGCCTAGCGTGTGCAAAATAAAAAGAACAAGGGCCTAGCGTGTGCAAAATTGCAAGAACAAGGGCCTAGCGTGTGCAAAATAAAAAGAACAAGGGCCTAGCGTGTGCAAAATAGCAAGAACAAGGGCCTAGCGTGTGCAAAATTGCAAGAACAAGGGCCTAGCGCGTGCAAAATTGCAAGAACAAGGGCCTAGCGAGTGCAAAATAGCAAGAGCAAGGGCCTAGCGTGTGCAAACAATCAAGAACAAGGGCCTAGCGTTCGCGAAATAGCAAGAACAAGGGCCTAGCGTGTGCAAAATAAAAAGAACAAGGGTCTAGTATGTGCAAAATTGCAAGAACAAGGGCCTAGCGTGTGCAAAATAAAAAGAACAAGGGCATAGCGTGTGCAAAATAGCAAGAACAAGGGCCTAGCATGTGCAAAATATAAGAACAAGGGCCTTGCGTGTGCAAAATAAAAAGAACAAAGGCCTAGCGTGTGCAAAATTGCAAGAACAAGGGCCTAGCGTGTGCAAAATTGCAAGAACAAGGGCCTAGCGAGTGCAAAATAGAAAGAGCAAGGGCCTAGCGTGTGTAAAAAAACAAGAACAAGGGCCTTGTGTTCGCGAAATAGCAAGAAAAATGGCCTAGCGTGTGCAAAGTAAAAAGAACAAGGGTCTAGCATGTGCAAAATTGCAAGAACAAGGGCCTAGCGTGTGCAAAATAAAAAGAACAAGGGCATAGCGTGTGCAAAATAAAAAGAACAAGGGCATAGCGTGTGCAAAATAGCAAGAACAAGGGCCTAGCCTGTGCAAAATATAAGAACAAGGGCCTAGCGTGTGCAAAATAAAAAGAACAAGGGCCTAGCGTGTGCAAAATAAAAAGAACAAGGGCATAGCGTGTGCAAAATAGCAAGAACAAAGGCCTAGCATGTGCAAAATATAAGAACAAGGGCCTAGCGTGTGCAAAATATAAAGAACAAGGGCCTAGCGTGTGCAAAATTGCAAGAACAAGGGCCTAGCGTGTGCAAAATAAAAAGAACAAGGGCCTAGCGTGTGCAAAATAGCAAGAACAAGGGCCTAGCGTGTGCAAAATTGCAAGAACAAGGGCCTAGCGCGTGCAAAATTGCAAGAACAAGGGCCTAGCGAGTGCAAAATAGCAAGAGCAAGGGCCTAGCGTGTGCAAAAAATCAAGAACAAGGGCCTAGCGTTCGCGAAATAGCAAGAACAAGGGCCTAGCGTGTGCAAAATAAAAAGAACAAGGGTCTAGTATGTGCAAAATTGCAAGAACAAGGGCCTAGCGTGTGCAAAATAAAAAGAACAAGGGCATAGCGTGTGCAAAATAGCAAGAACAAGGGCCTAGCATGTGCAAAATATAAGAACAAGGGCCAAGCGTGTGCAAAATAAAAAGAACAAGGGCCTAGCGTGTGCAAAATTGCAAGAACAAGGGCCTAGCATGTGTAAAATTGCAAGAACAAGGGCCTAGCGAGTGCAAAATAGCAAGAGCAAGGGCCTAGCGTGTGTAAAAAAACAAGAACAAGGGCCTTGTGTTCGCGAAATAGCAAGAAAAATGGCCTAGCGTGTGCAAAATAAAAAGAACAAGGGTCTAGCATGTGCAAAATTGCAAGAAGAAGGGCCTAGCGTGTGCAAAATAAAAAGAACAAGGGCCTAGTGTGTGCAAAATAAAAAGAACAAGGGCCTAGAGATTGCAAAATTGCAAGAACAAGGGCCTTGTATGTGCAAAATTGCAAGAACAAGGGCTTAGCGAGTGCAAAATAGCTAGAGCAAGGGCCTAGCGTGTGCAAAAAATCAAGAACAAGGGCCTAGGCTTCGCGAAATAGCAAAAACAAGGGCCTAGCGTGTACAAAATAAAAAGAACAAGGGTCTAGCATGTGCAAAATTGCAAGAACAAGGGCCTATCGTGTGCAAAATAAAAAGAACAGGGGCCTAGCGTGTGCAAAATAGCAAGAACAACGGCCTAGCGTGTGCAAAATTGCAAGAACAAGGGCCTAGCGTGTGCAAAATTGCAAGAACAAGGGCCTAGCGAGTGCAAAATAGCAAGAGCAAGAGCCTAGCGTGTGCAAAAAATCAAGAACAAGGGCCTAGCGTTCGCGAAATAGCAAGAGCAAGGGCCTAGCGTGTGCAAAATAAAAAGAACAAGGGTCTAGTATATGCAAAATTGCAAGAACAAGGGCCTAGCGTGTACAAAATAAAAAGAACAAGGGCATAGCGTGTGCAAAATAGCAAGAACAAGGGCCTAGTATGTGCAAAATATAAGAACAAGGGCCTAGCGTGTACAAAATAAAAAGACCAAGGGCATAGCGTGTGCGAAATAGCAAGAACAAGGGCCTAGTATGTGCAAAATATAAGAACAAGGGCCTAGCGTGTGCAAAATTGCAAGAACAAGGGCCTAGCGTGTGCAAAATTGCAAGAACAAGGGCCTAGCGTGTGCAAAATATAATGAACAAGGGTCTAGCATGTGCAAAATTGCAAGAACAAGGGCCTAGCATGTGCAAAATAAAAAGAACAAGGGCCTAGCGTGTGCAAAATAGCAAGAACAAGGGCCTAGCGTGTGCAAAATTGCAAGAACAAGGGCCTAGCGAGTGCAAAATAGCAAGAGCAAGGGCCTAGCGTGTGCAAAAAATCAAAAACAAGGGCCTAGCGTTCGCGAAATAGCAAGAACAAGGGCCTAGCGTGTGCAAAATAAAAAGAACAAGGGTCTAGTATGTGCAAAATTGCAAGAACAAGGGCCTAGCGTGTGCAAAATAAAAAGAACATGGGCATAGCGTGTGCAAAATAGCAAGAACAAGGGCCTAGCATGTGCAAAATATATGAACAAGGGCCTAGCGTGTGCAAAATAAAAAGAACAAGGGCCTAGCGTGTGCAAAATTGCAAGAACAAGGGCCTAGCGTGTGCAAAATTGCAAAAACAAGGGCCTAGCGAGTGCAAAATAGCAAGAGCAAGGGCCTAGCGTGTGTAAAAAAACAAGAACAAGGGCCTTGTATTCGCGAAATAGCAAGAAAAATGGCATAGCGTGTGTAAAATAAAAAGAACAAGGGTCTAGCATGTGCAAAATTGCAAGAACAAGGGCCTAGCATGTCCAAAATAAAAAGAACAAGGGCATAGCGTGTGCAAAATAAAAAGAACAAGGGCCTAGCGTGTGCAAAATAAAAAGAACAAGGGCCTAGCGTGTGCAAAATTGCAAGAACAAGGGCCTAGCGTGTGCAAAATTGCAAGAACAAGGGCCTAGCGAGTGCAAAATTGCAAGAGGAAGGGCCTAGCGTGTGCAAAAAATCAAGAACAAGGGCCTAGCGTTCGCGAAATAGCAAGAACAAGGGCCTAGCGTGTGCAAAATAAAAAGAACAAGGGTCTAGCATGTGCAAAATTGCAAGAACAAGGGCCTAGTGTGTGTAAAATAAAAAGAACAAGGGCATAGCGTGTGCAAGATAGCAAGAACAAGGGCCTAGCTTGTGCAAAATAAAAAGAACAAGGGCCTAGCGTGTGCAAAATAAAAAGAAGAAGGGCCTAGCGTATGCAAAATTGCAAGAACAAGGGCCTAGCGTGTGCAAAATTGCAAGAACAAGGGCCTAGCGAGTGCAAAATAGCAAGAGAAAGGGCCTAGCGTGTGTAAAAAATCAAGAACAAGGGCCTAGCGTTCGCGAAATAGCAAGAACAAGGGCCTAGCGTGTGCAAATTAAAAAGAACAAGGGTCTAGCATGTGCAAAATTGCAAGAACAAGGGCATAGCATGTGCAAAATAGCAAGAACAAGGGCCTAGCGTGTGCAAAATAGCAAGAACAAGGGCCTAGCGTGTGCAAAAATAAAAAACAAAGGCCCTAGCGCTGTGCAAATAAAAAGAGCAAGGGGACCTAGCGTGTGCAAAATTGAAAAAACAAGGGCCTAA
>CANXME010000043.1:1777500-1968963 GCA_948144175.1 Closterium sp. NIES-65 | reverse complement strand
CCCACCGTGTGTTCAACCCACCGTGTGTTCAACCCACCGTGGTTCAACCCACCGTGTGTTCAACCCACCGTGTGTTCAACCCACCGTGTGTTCAACCCACCGTGTGTTCAACCCACCGTGTGTTCAACCCACCGTGTGTTCAACCCACCGTGTGTTCAACCCACCGTGTGTTCAACCCACCGTGTGTCAACCCACCGTGTGTTAAACCCACCGTGTGTTCAACCCACCGTGTGTTAAACCCACCGTGTGTTCAACCCACCGTGTGTTCAACCCACCGTGTGTTCAACCCACCGTGTGTTCAACCCACCGTGTGTTCAACCCACCGTGTGTTCAACCCACCGTGTGTTAAACCACCGTGTGTTCAACCCACCGTGTGTTCAACCCACCGTGTGTTCAACCCACCGTGTGTTCAACCCACCGTGTGTTCAACCCACCGTGTGTTCAACCCACCGTGTGTTCACCCACCGTGTGTTCAACCCACCGTGTGTTCAACCCACCGTGTGTTCAACCCACCGTTTTGTTCAACCACCGTGTGTTCAACCCACCGTGTGTTCAACCCACCGTGTGTTCAACCACCGTGTGTTCAACCCACCGTGTGTTCAACCCACCGTGTGTTCAACCCACCGTGTGTTCAACCCACCGTGTGTTCAACCCACCGTGTGTTCAACCCACCGTGTGTTCAAACCACCGTGTGTTAAACCCACCGTGTGTTCAACCCACCGTGTGTTCAACCCACCGTGTGTTCAACCCACCGTGTGTTCAACCCACCGTGTGTTAAACCCACCGTGTGTTCAACCCACCGTGTGTTTAAACCCACCGTGTGTTCAACCCACCGTGTGTTCAACCCACCGTGTGTTCAACCCACCGTGTGTTCAACCCACCGTGTGTTAACCCACCGTGTGTTCAACCCACCGTGTGTTCAACCCACCGTGTGTTCAACCCACCGTGTGTTCAACCCACCGTGTTCAACCCACCGTGTGTTTAAACCACCGTGTGTTCACCCACCGTGTGTTAAACCCACCGTGTGTTCAACCCACCGTGTGTTCAACCCACCGTGTGTGTTCAACCCACCGTGTGTTTAAACCACCGTGTGTTCAACCCACCGTGTGTTCAACCCACCGTGTGTTCAACCCACCGTGTGTTCAACCCACCGTGTGTTCAACCCACCGTGTGTTCAACCCACCGTGTGTTCAACCCACCGTGTGTTCAACCCACCGTGTGTTCAACCCACCGTGTGTTCAACCCACCGTGTGTTCAACCCACCGTGTGTTCAACCCACCGTGTGTTCAACCCACCGTGTGTTCAACCCACCGTGTGTTCAACCCACCGTGTGTTCAACCCACCGTGTGTTCAACCCACCGTGTGTTAAACCCACCGTGTGTTCAACCCACCGTGTGTTCAACCCACCGTGTGTTCAACCCACCGTGTGTTCAACCCACCGTGTGTTCAACCCACCGTGTGTTCAACCCACCGTGTGTTCAACCCACCGTGTGTTCAACCCACCGTGTGTTCACCCACCGTGTGTTCAACCCACCGTGTGTTTCAACCCACCGTGTGTTAAACCCACCGTGTGTTCAACCACCGTGTGTTCAACCCACCGTGTGTTCAACCCACCGTGTGTTCAACCCACCGTGTGTTCAACCCACCGTGTGTTAACCCACCGTGTGTTCAACCCACCGTGTGTTCAACCCACCGTGTGTTAACCCACCGTGTGTTCAACCCACCGTGTGTTCAACCCACCGTGTGTTCAACCCACCGTGTGTTCAACCCACCGTGTGTTCAACCCACCGTGTGTTCAACCCACCGTGTGTTCAACCCACCGTGTGTTCAACCCACCGTGTGTTCAACCCACCGTGTTTTTGTGTGTTCAAACCACCGTGTGTTCAACCCACCGTGTGTTCAACCCACCGTGTGTTCAACCCACCGTGTGTTCAACCCACCGTGTGTTAAACCACCGTGTGTTCAACCCACCGTGTGTTCAACCCACCGTGTGTTACCCACGTGTGTTCAACCCACCGTGTGTTCAACCCACCGTGTGTTCAACCCACCGTGTGTTCAACCCACCGTGTGTTCAACCACCGTGTGTTCAACCCACCGTGTGTTCAAACCACCGTGTGTTCAACCCACCGTGTGTTAAACCCACCGTGTGTTCAACCCACCGTGTGTTCAACCCACCGTGTGTCAAAACCCACCGTGTGTTAACCCACCGTGTGTTCAACCCACCGTGTGTTCAACCCACCGTGTGTTCAACCCACCGTGTGTTCAACCCACCGTGTGTTCAACCCACCGTGTGTTCAACCCACCGTGTGTTCAACCCACCGTGTGTTCAACCCACCGTGTGTTAACCCACCGTGTGTTCAACCCACCGTGTGTTCAACCCACCGTGTGTTCAACCCACCGTGTGTTCAACCCACCGTGTGTTCAACCCACCGTGTGTTCAACCCACCGTGTGTTCAACCCACCGTGTGTTCAACCCACCGTGTGTTCAACCCACCGTGTGTTCAACCCACCGTGTGTTCAACCCACCGTGTGTTCAACCCACCGTGTGTTCAACCCACCGTGTGTTCAACCACCGTGTGTTAAACCACCGTGTGTTCAACCCACCGTGTGTTCAACCCACCGTGTGTTCAACCACCGTGTGTTAAACCCACCGTGTGTTCAACCCACCGTGTGTTCAACCCACCGTGTGTTCAACCCACCGTGTGTTCAACCCACCGTGTGTTCAACCCACCGTGTGTTCAACCCACCGTGTGTTCAACCCACCGTGTGTTCAACCCACCGTGTGTTAAACCCACCGTGTGTTCAACCCACCGTGTGTTAAACCACCGTGTGTTCAACCCACCGTGTGTTAAACCCACCGTGTGTTCAACCACCGTGTGTTCAAACCACCGTGTGTTCAACCCACCGTGTGTTCAACCCACCGTGTGTTTAAACCCACCGTGTGTTCAACCCACCGTGTGTTCAACCCACCGTGTGTTCAACCCACCGTGTGTTCAACCCACCGTGTGTTCAACCCACCGTGTGTTCAACCCACCGTGTGTTCAACCCACCGTGTGTTCAACCCACCGTGTGTTCAACCCACCGTGTGTTTCAACCCACCGTGTGTTCAACCCACCGTGTGTTCAACCCACCGTGTGTTCAACCCACCGTGTGTTCAACCCACCGTGTGTTCAACCCACCGTGTGTTCAACCCACCGTGTGTTCAACCCACCGTGTGTTCAACCCACCGTGTGTTCACCCACCGTGTGTTAAACCCACCGTGTGTTCAACCCCCGTGTGTTCACCCACCGTGTGTTCAACCCACCGTGTGTTCAACCCACCGTGTGTTCAACCCACCGTGTGTTCAACCCACCGTGTGTTCAACCACCGTGTGTTCAACCCACCGTGTGTTCAACCCACCGTGTGTTCAACCCACCGTGTGTTCAACCCACCGTGTGTTAAACCCACCGTGTGTTCAACCCACCGTGTGTTCAACCCACCGTGTGTTCAACCCACCGTGTGTTCACCCCACGTGTGTTCAACCCACCGTGTGTTCAACCCACCGTGTGTTCAACCCACCGTGTGTTCAACCCACCGTGTGTTCAACCCACCGTGTGTTCAACCCACCGTGTGTTCACCCCACCGTGTGTTCAACCCACCGTGTGTTCAACCCACCGTGTGTTCAACCCACCGTGTGTTCAACCCACCGTGTGTTAACCCACCGTGTGTTCAACCCACCGTGTGTTAACCCACCGTGTTCAACCCACGTGTGTGTTCAACCCACCGTGTGTTAACCCACCGTGTGTTCAACCACCGTGTGTTCAACCCACCGTGTGTTCAACCCACCGTGTGTTCAACCCACCGTGTGTTCAACCCACCGTGTGTTCAACCCACCGTGTGTTCAACCCACCGTGTGTTCACCCACCGTGTGTTCAACCCACCGTGTGTTCAAACCACCGTGTGTTCAACCCACCGTGTGTTCAACCCACCGTGTGTTCAACCCACCGTGTGTTCAACCCACCGTGTGTTCAACCCACCGTGTGTTCAACCCACCGTGTGTTCAACCCACCGTGTGTTCACCCACCGTGTGTTCAACCCACCGTGTGTTCAACCCACCGTGTGTTCAACCCACCGTGTGTTCAACCCACCGTGTTTCAACCCACCGTGTGTTCAACCCACCGTGTGTTCACCCACCGTGTGTTCAACCCACCGTGTGTTCAACCCACCGTGTGTTCAACCCACCGTGTGTTCAACCCACCGTGTGTTCAACCCACCGTGTGTTCAACCCACCGTGTGTTCAACCCACCGTGTGTTCAACCCACCGTGTGTTAACCCACCGTGTGTCAAACCCACCGTGTGTTCAACCCACCGTGTGTTCAACCCACCGTGTGTTCAACCCACCGTGTGTTCAACCCACCGTGTGTTCAACCCACCGTGTGTTAAAACCCACCGTGTGTTTAACCACCGTGTGTTAACCCACCGTGTGTTAAACCACCGTGTGTTCAACCCACCGTGTGTTCAACCCACCGTGTGTTCAACCCACCGTGTGTTCAACCCACCGTGTGTTCAACACCGTGTGTGTTCACCCACCGTGTGTTCAACCCACCGTGTGTTCAACCCACCGTGTGTTCAACCCACCGTGTGTTCAACCCACCGTGTGTTAACCCACCGTGTGTTCAACCCACCGTGTGTTCAACCCACCGTGTGTTCAACCCACCGTGTGTTCAACCCACCGTGTGTTCAACCCACCGTGTGTTCAACCCACCGTGTGTTCAACCCACCGTGTGTTCAACCACCGTGTGTTCAACCCACCGTGTGTTCAACCCACCGTGTGTTCAACCACCGTGTGTTCAACCCACCGTGTGTTCAACCCACCGTGTGTTCAACCCACCGTGTTCAACCCACCGTGTGTTCAACCCACCGTGTGTTCAACCCACCGTGTGTTCAACCCACCGTGTGTTAAACCCACCGTGTGTTCAACCCACCGTGTGTTCAACCCACCGTGTGTTCAACCCACCGTGTGTTCAACCCACCGTGTGTTCAACCACCGTGTGTTCAACCCACCGTGTGTTCAACCCACCGTGTGTTCACCCACCGTGTGTTCAACCCACCGTGTGTTCACCCACCGTGTGTTCAACCCACCGTGTGTTCAACCCACCGTGTGTTCAACCCACCGTGTGTTAACCCACCGTGTGTTCAACCCACCGTGTGTTCAACCACCGTGTGTTCAACCACCGTGTACCTCACCCACCGTGTTTCACCCACCACCGTGTTTTCAACCCACCGTGTTCAAACCCCCGTGTGTTCAACCCACCGTGTGTTAACCCACCGTGTGTTCAACCACCGTGTGTTCAACCCACCGTGTGTTCAACCCACCGTGTGTTCAACCCACCGTGTGTTCAACCCACCGTGTGTTCAACCCACCGTGTGTTCAACCCACCGTGTGTTCAACCCACCGTGTGTTCAACCCACCGTGTGTTCAACCCACCGTGTGTGTTCAACCCACCGTGTGTTCAACCCACCGTGTGTTCAACCCACCGTGTTTCAACCCACCGTGTGTTCAACCCACCGTGTGTTAAACCCACCGTGTGTTCAACCCACCGTGTGTTAAACCCACCGTGTGTTCAACCCACCGTGTGTTCAACCCACCGTGTGTTCAACCCACCGTGTGTTCAACCCACCGTGTGTCAACCCACCGTGTGTTCAACCCACCGTGTGTTCAACCCACCGTGTGTTCAACCACCGTGTGTTCAACCCACCGTGTGTTCAACCCACCGTGTGTTCAACCCACCGTGTGTTCAACCCACCGTGTGTTCAACCCACCGTTTCCCACCGTGTGTCAACCCACCGTGTGTTCAACCCACCGTGTGTTCAACCCACCGTGTGTTCAACCCACCGTGTGTTCACCCACCGTGTGTTCAACCCACCGTGTGTTCAACCCACCGTGTGTTCAACCCACCGTGTGTTCAACCCACCGTGTGTTCAACCCACCGTGTGTTCAACCCACCGTGTGTTAAACCCACCGTGTGTTCAACCCACCGTGTGTTCAACCCACCGTGTGTTCAACCCACCGTGTGTTCAACCACCGTGTGTTCAACCACCGTGTGTTCAACCCACCGTGTGTTCAACCACCGTGTGTTCAAACCACCGTGTGTTCAACCCACCGTGTGTTCACCCACCGTGTGTTCAACCCACCGTGTGTTAAACCACCGTGTGTTAAACCCACCGTGTGTTCAACCACACCGTGTGTTCAACCCACCGTGTGTTCAACCCACCGTGTGTTCAACCCACCGTGTGTTCACCCACCGTGTGTTCAACCCACCGTGTGTTCAACCCACCGTGTGTTCAACCCACCGTGTGTGTTAAACCCACCGTGTGTTCAACCCACCGTGTGTTCAACCCACCGTGTGTTAAACCCACCGTGTGTTAAACCCACCGTGTGTTCAACCCACCGTGTGTTAAACCCACCGTGTGTTCAACCCACCGTGTGTTCAACCACCGTGTGTTCAACCCACCGTGTGTTCAACCCACCGTGTGTTCAACCCACCGTGTGTTCAACCCACCGTGTGTTCAACCCACCGTGTGTTCAACCCACCGTGTGTTCAACCCACCGTGTGTTCAACCCACCGTGTGTTCAACCCACCGTGTTTTCAACCCACCGTGTGTTAAACCCACCGTGTGTTCAACCCACCGTGTGTTCAACCCACCGTGTGTTCAACCCACCGTGTGTTAAACCACCGTGTGTTAAACCCACCGTGTGTTCAACCCACCGTGTGTTCAACCCACCGTGTGTTCAACCCACCGTGTGTTCAACCCACCGTGTGTTAACCACCGTGTGTTCAACCCACCGTGTGTTCAACCCACCGTGTGTTCAACCCACCGTGTGTTCAACCCACGTGTGTTAAACCCACCGTGTGTTCAACCCACCGTGTGTTCACCCACCGTGTGTTCAACCCACCGTTGTCCATGTGTTAAACCACCGTGTGTTCAACCCACCGTGTGTGTTCAACCCACCGTGTGTTCAACCCACCGTGTGTTCAACCCACCGTGTGTTCAACCCACCGTGTGTTCAACCACCGTGTGTTAAACCCACCGTGTGTTCAACCCACCGTGTGTTCAACCCACCGTGTGTTCAACCCACCGTGTGTTCAACCCACCGTGTGTTCAACCCACCGTGTGTTCAACCACCGTGTGTTAAACCCACCGTGTGTTCAACCCACCGTGTGTTCAACCCACCGTGTGTTCAACCCACCGTGTGTTCAACCCACCGTGTGTTCAACCCACCGTGTGTTCAACCCACCGTGTGTTCAACCCACCGTGTGTTCAACCCACCGTGTGTTCAACCCACCGTGTGTTCAACCCACCGTGTTGTTAAACCCACCGTGTGTTCAACCCACCGTGTGTTAAACCACCGTGTGTTCAACCACCGTGTGTTAAACCCACCGTGTGTTCAACCCACCGTGTGTTCAACCCACCGTGTGTTCAACCCACCGTGTGTTCAACCCACCGTGTGTTCAACCCACCGTGTGTTCAACCCACCGTGTGTTCAACCCACCGTGTGTTCAACCCACCGTGTGTTCAACCCACCGTGTGTTCAACCCACCGTGTGTTCAACCACCGTGTGTTCAACCCACCGTGTGTTAAACCCACCGTGTGTTCAACCCACCGTGTGTTCAACCCACCGTGTGTTAAACCCACCGTGTGTTCAACCCACCGTGTGTTCAACCCACCGTGTGTTCAACCCACCGTGTGTTAAACCCACCGTGTGTTCAACCCACCGTGTGTTCAACCACCGTGTGTTCAACCCACCGTGTGTTCAAACCCACCGTGTGTTCAACCCACCGTGTGTTCAACCACCGTGTGTTCAACCCACCGTGTGTTTCAACCCACCGTGTGTTCAACCCACCGTGTGTTCAACCACCGTGTGTTAAACCCACCGTGTGTTCAACCCACCGTGTGTTCAACCCACCGTGTGTTCAACCACCGTGTGTTAAACCCACCGTGTGTTAAACCCACCGTGTGTTCAACCCACCGTGTGTTCAACCCACCGTGTGTTCAACCCACCGTGTGTTCAACCCACCGTGTGTTTAACCCACCGTGTGTTCAACCCACCGTGTGTTCAACCCACCGTGTGTTCAACCCACCGTGTGTTCAACCCACCGTGTGTTCAAACCACCGTGTGTTCAACCCACCGTGTGTTCAACCCACCGTGTGTTCAACCCACCGTGTGTTCAACCCACCGTGTGTTCAACCCACCGTGTGTTCAAACCACCGTGTGTTCAACCCACCGTGTGTTCAACCCACCGTGTGTTCAACCACCGTGTGTTCAACCCACCGTGTGTTCAACCCACCGTGTGTTCAACCCACCGTGTGTTCAACCCACCGTGTGTTCAACCCACCGTGTGTTCAACCCACCGTGTGTTAAACCCACCGTGTGTTCAACCACCGTGTGTTCAACCCACCGTGTGTTCAACCCACCGTGTGTTCAACCCACCGTGTGTTAAACCCACCGTGTGTTCAACCCACCGTGTGTTCAACCCACCGTGTGTTCAACCCACCGTGTGTTAACCCACCGTGTGTTAAACCACCGTGTGTTCAACCCACCGTGTGTTCAACCCACCGTGTGTTCAACCCACCGTGTGTTCAACCCACCGTGTGTTCAACCCACCGTGTGTTAAACCCACCGTGTGTTCAACCCACCGTGTGTTAACCCACCGTGTGTTCAACCCACCGTGTGTTCAACCACCGTGTGTTCAACCCACCGTGTGTTCAACCCACCGTGTGTTCAACCCACCGTGTGTTCAACCCACCGTGTGTTCAACCCACCGTGTGTTACCACCGTGTGTTAACCCACCGTGTGTTAAACCACCGTGTGTTCAACCCACCGTGTGTTCAACCCACCGTGTGTTCAACCCACCGTGTGTTAACCACCGTACCGTGTGTTCAACCCACCGTGTGTTCAACCCACCGTGTGTTAAACCCACCGTGTGTTCAACCCACCGTGTGTTCAACCCACCGTGTGTTCAACCCACCGTGTGTTCAACCCACCGTGTGTTCAACCCACCGTGTGTTCACCCACCGTGTGTTCAACCCACCGTGTGTTCAACCCACCGTGTGTTCAACCCACCGTGTGTTCAACCCACCGTGTGTTCAACCCACCGTGTGTTAAACCCACCGTGTGTTCAACCCACCGTGTGTTCAACCCACCGTGTGTTCAACCCACCGTGTGTTCAACCCACCGTGTGTTCAACCCACCGTGTGTTCAACCCACCGTGTGTTCAACCCACCGTGTGTTCAACCACCGTGTGTTCAACCCACCGTGTGTTCAACCACCGTGTGTTCAACCCACCGTGTGTTCAACCCACCGTGTGTTCAACCCACCGTGTGTTCAACCCACCGTGTGTTCAACCCACCGTGTGTTCAACCCACCGTGTGTTCAACCCACCGTGTGTTCAACCCACCGTGTGTTCAACCCACCGTGTGTTCAACCCACCGTGTGTTCAACCCACCGTGTGTTCAACCCACCGTGTGTTCAACCCACCGTGTGTTCAACCCACCGTGTGTTCAACCCACCGTGTGTTCAACCCACCGTGTGTTCAACCCACCGTGTGTTCACCCACCGTGTGTTCAACCCACCGTGTGTTCAACCCACCGTGTGTTCAACCCACCGTGTGTTCAACCCACCGTGTGTTCAACCCACCGTGTGTTCAACCCACCGTGTGTTCAACCCAGTGTGTTCAACCCACCGTGTGTTCAACCCACCGTGTGTTCAACCCACCGTGTGTTCAACCCACCGTGTGCACCCACCGTGTGTTCAACCACCGTGTGTTCAACCCACCGTGTGTTCAACCCACCGTGTGTTCAACCCACCGTGTGTTACACCCACCGTGTGTTCAACCCACCGTGTGTTCAACCCACCGTGTGTTCAACCCACCGTGTGTTCAACCCACCGTGTGTTCAACCCACCGTGTGTTCAACCCACCGTGTGTTCAACCCACCGTGTGTTCAACCCACCGTGTGTTCAACCCACCGTGTGTTCAACCCACCGTGTGTTCAACCACCGTGTGTTCAACCCACCGTGTGTTAACCCACCGTGTGTTCAACCCACCGTGTGTTCAACCCACCGTGTGTTCAACCCACCGTGTGTTCAACCCACCGTGTGTTCAACCCACCGTGTGTTAAACCCACCGTGTGTTCAACCCACCGTGTGTTCAACCCACCGTGTGTTCAACCCACCGTGTGTTCAACCCCGTGTGTTCAACCCACCGTGTGTTCAACCCACCGTGTGTTCAACCCACCGTGTGTTCAACCCACCGTGTGTTCAACCACCGTGTGTTCAACCCACCGTGTGTTTCAACCCACCGTGTGTTCAACCCACCGTGTGTTCAACCCACCGTGTGTTTCAACCCACCGTGTGTTCAACCCACCGTGTGTTCAACCCACCGTGTGTTCAACCCACCGTGTGTCAAACCCACGTGTGTTCAACCCACCGTGTCAACCCACCGTGTGTTCACCCACCGTGTGTTCAACCCACCGTGTGTTCAACCCACCGTGTGTTCAACCCACCGTGTGTTAAACCCACCGTGTGTTCAACCCACCGTGTGTTCAACCCACCGTGTGTTCAACCCACCGTGTGTTCAACCCACCGTGTGTTCAACCCACCGTGTGTTAAACCCACCGTGTGTTCAACCACCGTGTGTTCAACCCACCGTGTGTTCAACCACCGTGTGTTCAACCCACCGTGTGTTCAACCCACCGTGTGTTAAACCCACCGTGTGTTCAACCCACCGTGTGTTCAACCCACCGTGTGTTCAACCCACCGTGTGTTCAACCCACCGTGTGTTCAACCCACCGTGTGTTCAACCCACCGTGTGTTCAACCCACCGTGTGTTCAACCCACCGTGTGTTCAACCACCGTGTGTTCAACCCACCGTGTGTTAAACCCACCGTGTGTTCAACCCACCGTGTGTTAAAACACCGTGTGTTAAACCCACCGTGTGTTTAACCCACCGTGTGTTTAACCCACCGTGTGTTAAACCCACCGTGTGTTCAACCCACCGTGTTTCAACCCACCGTGTGTTAACCCACCGTGTGTTCAACCCACCGTGTGTTAAACCACCGTGTGTTCAACCCACCGTGTGTTCAACCCACCGTGTGTTCAACCCACCGTGTGTTCAACCCACCGTGTGTTAACCCACCGTGTGTTCAACCCACCGTGTGTTCAACCCACCGTGTGTTCAAACCCACCGTGTGTTCAACCCACCGTGTGTTTAACCCACCGTGTGTTCAACCCACCGTGTGTTCAAACCCACCGTGTGTTCAACCCACCGTGTGTTCAACCCACCGTGTGTTCAACCCACCGTGTGTTCAACCCACCGTGTGTTCAACCCACCCCCGTGTGTTCAACCCACCGTGTGTTCAACCCACCGTGTGTTCAACCACCGTGTGTTCAACCCACCGTGTGTTCAACCCACCGTGTGTTCAACCCACCGTGTGTTAACCCACCGTGTGTTCAACCCACCGTGTGTTCAACCCACCGTGTGTTCAACCCACCGTGTGTTCAACCCACCGTGTGTTCAACCCACCGTGTGTTCAACCCACCGTGTGTTTAAACCACCGTGTGTTCAACCCACCGTGTGTTCAAACCACCGTGTGTTAAACCCACCGTGTGTTCAACCCACCGTGTGTTCAACCACCGTGTGTTCAACCCACCGTGTGTTAACCCACCGTGTGTTCAACCCACCGTGTGTTCAACCCACCGTGTGTTCACCCACCGTGTGTTCAACCCACCGTGTGTTCAACCCACCGTGTGTTCAACCCACCGTGTGTAAACCCACCGTGTGTTCAACCCACCGTGTGTTCAACCCACCGTGTGTTCAACCCACCGTGTGTTCAACCCACCGTGTGTTCAACCCACCGTGTGTTCAACCCACCGTGTGTTCAACCCACCGTGTGTTTCAACCCACCGTGTGTTCAACCCACCGTGTGTTCAACCACCGTGTGTTTAACCCACCGTGTGTTAAACCCACCGTGTGTTCAACCCACCGTGTGTTCAACCCACCGTGTGTTCAACCCACCGTGTGTTCAACCCACCGTGTGTTCAACCCACCGTGTGTTCAACCCACCGTGTGTTCAACCCACCGTGTGTTCAACCCACCGTGTGTTCAACCCACCGTGTGTTCAACCCACCGTGTGTTCAACCCACCGTGTGTTAAACCCACCGTGTGTTCAACCCACCGTGTGTTCAACCACCGTGTGTTCAACCCACCGTGTGTTCAACCCACCGTGTGTTCAACCCACCGTGTGTTCAACCCACCGTGTGTTCAACCCACCGTGTGTTCAACCCACCGTGTGTTCAACCCACCGTGTGTTCAACCCACCGTGTGTTCAACCCACCGTGTGTTCAACCACCGTGTGTTCAACCCACCGTGTGTTAAACCCACCGTGTGTTCAACCCACCGTGTGTTCAACCCACCGTGTGTTCAACCCACCGTGTGTTCAACCCACCGTGTGTTAAACCCACCGTGTGTTCAACCCACCGTGTGTTCAACCCACCGTGTGTTCAACCCACCGTGTGTTAACCCACCGTGTGTTAACCCACCGTGTGTTCAACCCACCGTGTGTTCAACCCACCGTGTGTTCAACCCACCGTGTGTTCAACCCACCGTGTGTTAAACCCACCGTGTGTTCAACCCACCGTGTGTTCAACCCACCGTGTGTTCAACCCACCGTGTGTTCAACCCACCGTGTGTTCAACCCACCGTGTGTTAAACACACCGTGTGTTCAACCCACCGTGTGTTCAACCCACCGTGTGTTCAACCCACCGTGTGTTCAACCCACCGTGTGTTCAACCCACCGTGTGTTCAACCCACCGTGTGTTTAAACCACCGTGTGTTCAACCCACCGTGTGTTCAACCCACCGTGTGTTAACCACCGTGTGTTAAACCCACCGTGTGTTCAACCCACCGTGTGTTCAACCCACCGTGTGTTCAACCCACCGTGTGTTCAAACCCACCGTGTGTCAAACCACCGTGTGTTCAACCCACCGTGTGTTCAACCCACCGTGTGTTCAACCCACCGTGTGTTCAACCCACCGTGTGTTCAACCCACCGTGTGTTCAACCCACCGTGTGTTCAACCCACCGTGTGTTCAACCCACCGTGTGTTCAACCCACCGTGTGTTCAACCCACCGTGTGTTCAACCCACCGTGTGTTCAACCCACCGTGTGTTCAACCCACCGTGTGTTCAACCCACCGTGTGTTTCACCCACCGTGTGTTCAACCCACCGTGTGTTAAACCCACCGTGTGTTAACCCACCGTGTGTTCAACCCACCGTGTGTTCAACCCACCGTGTGTTCAACCCACCGTGTGTTCAACCCACCGTGTGTTCAACCCACCGTGTGTTCAACCCACCGTGTGTTCACCCACCGTGTGTTCAACCCACCGTGTGTTCAACCCACCGTGTGTTCAACCCACCGTGTGTTCAACCCACCGTGTGTTCAACCCACCGTGTGTTCAACCACCGTGTGTTCAACCCACCGTGTGTTCAACCCACCGTGTGTTCAACCCACCGTGTGTTCAACCCACCGTGTGTTCAACCCACCGTGTGTTCAACCCACCGTGTGTTAAACCCACCGTGTGTTCAACCACCGTGTGTTCAACCCACCGTGTGTTCAACCACCGTGTGTTCAACCCACCGTGTGTTCAACCCACCGTGTGTTCAACCCACCGTGTGTTAAACCCACCCGTGTGTTCAACCCACCGTGTGTTCAACCCACCGTGTGTTCAACCCACCGTGTGTTCAACCCACCGTGTGTTCAACCCACCGTGTGTTCAACCCACCGTGTGTTCAACCCACCGTGTGTTCAACCCACCGTGTGTTCAACCCACCGTGTGTTCAACCCACCGTGTGTTCAACCCACCGTGTGTTCAACCCACCGTGTGTTCAACCCACCGTGTGTTAAACCCACCGTGTGTTCAACCCACCGTGTGTTCAACCACCGTGTGTTCAACCCACCGTGTGTTCAACCCACCGTGTGTTCAACCCACCGTGTGTTCAACCCACCGTGTGTTCAACCCACCGTGTGTTCAACCCACCGTGTGTTCAACCACCGTGTGTTCAACCCACCGTGTGTTAACCCACCGTGTGTTCAACCCACCGTGTGTTAAACCCACCGTGTGTTCAACCACCGTGTTCCTTGTGTTCAACCCACCGTGTGTTCAACCCACCGTGTGTTCAACCCACCGTGTGTTCAACCCACCGTGTGTTCAACCCACCGTGTGTTCAACCCACCGTGTGTTCAACCCACCGTGTGTTAAACCACCGTGTGTTCAACCCACCGTGTGTTCAACCCACCGTGTGTTAAACCCACCGTGTGTTAAACCCACCGTGTGTTTACCCACCGTGTGTTTAACCACCGTGTGTTCAACCCACCGTGTGTTCAACCCACCGTGTGTTCAACCCACCGTGTGCCCACCGTGTGTTCAAACCCACCGTGTGTGTTCAACCCACCGTGTGTTCAAACCCACCGTTGTTCAACCCACCGTGTGTTCAACCCACCGTGTGTTCAACCCACTGTGTTTAAACCCACCGTGTGTTCAACCCACCGTGTGTTCAACCCACCGTGTGTTCAACCCACCGTGTGTTCAACCACCGTGTGTTAAACCCACCGTGTGTTCAACCCACCGTGTGTTCAACCCACCGTGTGTTCAACCCACCGTGTGTTCAACCCACCGTGTGTTCAACCCACCGTGTGTTCAACCACCGTGTGTTCAACCCACCGTGTGTTAAACCCACCGTGTGTTCAACCCACCGTGTGTTCAACCCACCGTGTGTTAAACCACCGTGTGTTCAACCCACCGTGTGTTCAACCCACCGTGTGTTCAACCCACCGTGTGTTCAACCCACCGTGTGTTCAACCCACCGTGTGTTAAACCCACCGTGTGTTCAACCCACCGTGTGTTCAACCCACCGTGTGTTAAACCCACCGTGTGTTCAACCCACCGTGTGTTCAACCCACCGTGTGTTCAACCCACCGTGTGTTTAACCCACCGTGTGTTAAACCACCGTGTGTTAAACCCACCGTGTGTTCAACCCACCGTGTGTTCAACCCACCGTGTGTTCAACCCACCGTGTGTTCAACCCACCGTGTGTTCAACCACCGTGTGTTCAACCCACCGTGTGTTCAACCCACCGTGTGTTCAACCCACCGTGTGTTCAACCCACCGTGTGTTTCAACCACCGTGTGTTCAACCCACCGTGTGTTCAACCCACCGTGTGTTCAACCCACCGTGTGTTCAACCCACCGTGTGTTAACCCACCGTGTGTTCAACCACCGTGTGTTCAACCCACCGTGTGTTAACCCACCTGTGTGTTCAACCCACCGTGTGTTCAAACCACCGTGTGTTCAACCCACCGTGTGTTCAACCCACCGTGTGTTAACCCACCGTGTGTTCAACCCACCGTGTGTTAACCCACCGTGTGTTTAACCCACCGTGTGTTCAACCCACCGTGTGTTCACCCACCGTGTGTTCAACCCACCGTGTGTTCAACCCACGTGTGTTCAACCCACCGTGTGTTCAACCCACCGTGTGTAAACCCACCGTGTGTTCAACCCACCGTGTGTTCAACCCACCGTGTGTTCAACCACCGTGTGTTCAACCCACCGTGTGTCAACCCACCGTGTGTTCAACCCACCGTGTGTTCAACCACCGTGTGTTCAAACCCACCGTGTGTTCAACCCACCGTGTGTTCAACCCACCGTGTGTTCAACCCACCGTGTGTTAACCCACCGTGTGTTCAACCCACCGTGTGTTCAACCCACCGTGTGTTCAACCCACCGTGTGTTCAACCCACCGTGTGTTCAACCCACCGTGTGTTTAACCACCGTGTGTTCAACCCACCGTGTGTTCAACCCACCGTGTGTTCAACCCACCGTGTGTTAACCCACCGTGTGTTCAACCCACCGTGTGTTCAACCACCGTGTGTTCAACCCACCGTGTGTTCAACCCACCGTGTGTTCAACCCACCGTGTGTTCAACCCACCGTGTGTTCAACCCACCGTGTGTTTCAACCCACCGTGTGTTCAACCCACCGTGTGTTCAACCCACCGTGTGTTCAACCCACCGTGTGTTCAACCCACCGTGTGTTCAACCCACCGTGTGTTCAACCCACCGTGTGTTTAACCCACCGTGTGTTCAACCCACCGTGTGTTCACCCACCGTGTGTTCAACCCACCGTGTGTTCAACCCACCGTGTGTTCAACCCACCGTGTGTTCAACCACCGTGTGTTCAACCCACCGTGTGTTCAACCCACCGTGTGTTCAACCCACCGTGTGTTCAACCCACCGTGTGTTCAACCCACCGTGTGTTAAACCCACCGTGTGTTCAACCCACCGTGTGTTTAACCCACCGTGTGTTTCAACCCACCGTGTGTTAAACCCACCGTGTGTTCAACCCACCGTGTGTTCAACCCACCGTGTGTTCAACCCACCGTGTGTTCAACCCACCGTGTGTTCAACCCACCGTGTGTTCAACCCACCGTGTGTTCAACCACCGTGTGTTCAACCCACCGTGTTTTCAACCCACCGTGTGTTAAACCCACCGTGTGTTCAACCCACCGTGTGTTCAACCCACCGTGTGTTCAACCCACCGTGTGTTCAACCCACCGTGTGTTCAACCACCGTGTGTTCAACCCACCGTGTGTTCACCCACCGTGTGTTCAACCCACCGTGTGTTCAACCCACCGTGTGTTCAACCCACCGTGTGTTCAACCCACCGTGTGTTCAACCCACCGTGTGTTCAACCCACCGTGTGTTCAACCCACCGTGTGTTTAACCCACCGTGTGTTCAACCCACCGTGTGTTCAACCCACCGTGTGTTCAACCCACCGTGTGTTCAACCCACCGTGTGTTCAACCCACCGTGTGTTCAACCCACCGTGTGTTCAACCCACCGTGTGTTCAACCCACCGTGTGTTCAACCCACCGTGTGTTCAACCCACCGTGTGTTCAACCCACCGTGTGTTCAAACCACCGTGTGTTCAACCCACCGTGTGTTCAACCCACCGTGTGTTCAACCCACCGTGTGTTCAACCCACCGTGTGTTTCAACCCACCGTGTGTTAACCCACCGTGTGTTCAACCCACCGTGTGTTCAACCCACCGTGTGTTCAACCCACCGTGTGTTCAACCCACCGTGTGTTAAACCACCGTGTGTTCAACCCACCGTGTGTTCAACCCACCGTGTGTTCAACCCACCGTGTGTTCAACCCACCGTGTGTTAAACCCACCGTGTGTTCAACCCACCGTGTGTTCAACCACCGTGTGTTCAACCCACCGTGTGTTCAACCCACCGTGTGTTCAACCCACCGTGTGTTTAACCCACCGTGTGTTCAACCCACCGTGTGTTCAACCCACCGTGTGTTCAACCCACCGTGTGTTCAACCCACCGTGTGTTAAACCTACCGTGTGTTCAACCCACCGTGTGTTCAACCACCGTGTGTTCAACCCACCGTGTGTTCAAACCACCGTGTGTTCAACCCACCGTGTGTTCAACCACCGTGTGTTCACCCACCGTGTGTTCAACCCACCGTGTGTTCAACCCACCGTGTGTTCAACCCCCCGTGTGTTCAACCCACCGTGTGTTCAACCCACCGTGTGTTCAACCCACCGTGTGTTCAACCCACCGTGTGTTCAACCCACCGTGTGTTCAACCCACCGTGTGTTCAACCCACCGTGTGTTCAACCCACCGTGTGTTCAACCCACCGTGTGTTCAACCCACCGTGTGTTCAACCCACCGTGTGTTCAACCCACCGTGTGTTCAACCCACCGTGTGTTCAACCCACCGTGTGTTCAACCCACCGTGTGTTCAACCCACCGTGTGTTCAACCCACCGTGTGTTCAACCCACCGTGTGTTCAACCCACCGTGTGTTCAACCCACCGTGTGTTCAACCCACCGTGTGTTCAACCCACCGTGTGTTCAACCCACCGTGTGTTCAACCCACCGTGTGTTCAACCCACCGTGTGTTCAACCCACCGTGTGTTCAACCCACCGTGTGTTAAACCCACCGTGTGTTAAACCCACCGTGTGTTAACCCACCGTGTGTTAACCCACCGTGTGTTCAACCCACCGTGTGTTCAACCCACCGTGTGTTCAACCCACCGTGTGTTCAACCCACCGTGTGTTCAACCCACCGTGTGTTCAACCCACCGTGTGTTCAAACCACCGTGTGTTCAACCCACCGTGTGTTCAACCCACCGTGTGTTCAACCCACCGTGTGTTCAACCCACCGTGTGTTAAACCCACCGTGTGTTCAACCCACCGTGTGTTCAACCCACCGTGTGTTCAACCCACCGTGTGTTCAACCCACCGTGTGTTCAACCCACCGTGTGTTCAACCCACGTGTGTTCAACCACCGTGTGTTCAACCCACCGTGTGTTCAACCCACCGTGTGTTCAACCCACCGTGTGTTCAAACCACCGTGTGTTCAACCCACCGTGTGTTTAACCCACCGTGTGTTAAACCACCGTGTGTTCAACCCACCGTGTGTTCAACCCACCGTGTGTTAAACCACCGTGTGTTAAACCCACCGTGTGTTCAACCCACCGTGTGTTCAACCCACCGTGTGTTCAACCCACCGTGTGTTCAACCCACCGTGTGTTCAACCCACCGTGTGTTCAACCCACCGTGTGTTAACCCACCGTGTGTTCAACCCACCGTGTGTTAAACCCACCGTGTGTTCAACCCACCGTGTGTTCAAACCACCGTGTGTTCAACCCACCGTGTGTTCAACCCACCGTGTGTTCAACCCACCGTGTGTTAAACCCACCGTGTGTTCAACCCACCGTGTGTTCAAACCACCGTGTGTCAACCCACCGTGTGTTAAACCCACCGTGTGTTCAACCCACCGTGTGTTCAACCCACCGTGTGTTCAACCCACCGTGTGTTCAACCCACCGTGTGTTCAACCCACCGTGTGTTCAACCCACCGTGTGTTAACCCACCGTGTGTTAACCACACCGTGTGTTCAACCCACCGTGTGTTCAACCCACCGTGTGTTCAACCCACCGTGTGTTCAACCCACCGTGTGTTCAACCCACCGTGTGTTCAACCCACCGTGTGTTCAACCCACCGTGTGTTAAACCCACCGTGTGTTCAACCCACCGTGTGTTCAACCCACCGTGTGTTCAACCCACCGTGTGTTCAAACCCACCGTGTGTTCAACCACCGTGTGTTCAACCCACCGTGTGTTCAACCCACCGTGTGTTAAACCCACCGTGTGTTCAACCCACCGTGTGTTCAACCCACCGTGTGTTCAACCCACCGTGTGTTCAACCCACCGTGTGTTCAACCCACCGTGTGTTCAACCCACCGTGTGTTCAACCCACCGTGTGTTCAACCCACCGTGTGTTCAACCCACCGTGTGTTCAACCCACCGTGTGTTCAACCCACCGTGTGTTCAACCACCGTGTGTTCAACCCACCGTGTGTTCAACCCACCGTGTGTTCAACCCACCGTGTGTTCAACCCACCGTGTGTTCAACCCACCGTGTGTTCAACCCACCGTGTGTTCAACCCACCGTGTGTTCAACCCACCGTGTGTTCAACCCACCGTGTGTTCAACCCACCGTGTGTTCAACCACCGTGTGTTCAACCCACCGTGTGTTCAACCCACCGTGTGTTCAACCCACCGTGTGTTCAACCCACCGTGTGTTAAACCCACCGTGTGTTCAACCCACCGTGTGTTCAACCCACCGTGTGTTCAACCCACCGTGTGTTCAACCCACCGTGTGTTAAACCACCGTGTGTTCAACCCACCGTGTGTCAACCCACCGTGTGTCAACCCACCGTGTGTTCAACCCACCGTGTGTTCAACCACCGTGTGTTCAACCCACCGTGTGTTCAACCCACCGTGTGTTCAACCCACCGTGTGTTCAACCCACCGTGTGTTAAACCACCGTGTTACCCCCGTGTGTTCAACCCACCGTGTGTTCAACCCACCGTGTGTTCAACCCACCGTGTGTTCAACCCACCGTGTGTTCAACCCACCGTGTGTTCAACCCACCGTGTGTTAAACCCACCGTGTGTTCAACCCACCGTGTGTTCAACCCACCGTGTGTTCAACCCACCGTGTGTTTAACCCACCGTGTGTTCAACCCACCGTGTGTTAACCCACCGTGTGTTCAACCCACCGTGTGTTCAACCCACCGTGTGTTCAACCCACCGTGTGTTCAAACCCCCCGTGTGTTCAACCCACCGTGTGTTCAACCCACCGTGTGTTCAACCCACCGTGTGTTCACCCACCGTGTGTTCAACCCACCGTGTGTTCAACCCACCGTGTGTTCAACCCACCGTGTGTTCAACCCACCGTGTGTTAAACCCACCGTGTGTTCAACCCACCGTGTGTTAACCCACCGTGTGTTCAACCCACCGTGTGTTAAACCCACCGTGTGTTCAACCCACCGTGTTGTTCCACCGTGTGTTCAACCCACCGTGTGTTCAACCCACCGTGTGTTCAACCCACCGTGTGTTCAACCCACCGTGTGTTCAACCACCGTGTGTTCAAACCACCGTGTTCAACATTGTGTTCAACCCACCGTGTGTTCAACCCACCGTGTGTTCAACCCACCGTGTGTTTAACCCACCGTGTGTTAAACCCACCGTGTGTTAAACCCACCGTGTGTTCAACCCACCGTGTGTTAAACCCACCGTGTGTTCAACCCACCGTGTGTTTAACCCACCGTGTGTTTCAACCCACCGTGTGTTCAACCCACCGTGTGTTCAACCCACCGTGTGTTCAACCCACCGTGTGTTAAACCCACCGTGTGTTAAACCCACCGTGTGTTCAACCCACCGTGTGTTCAACCCACCGTGTGTTCAACCCACCGTGTGTTCAACCCACCGTGTTTTGTGTTCAACCCACCGTGTGTTCAACCCACCGTGTGTTCACCCCACGTGTGTTACCGTGTGTTAAACCCACCGTGTGTTCAACCCACCGTGTGTTCAACCCACCGTGTGTTCAACCCACCGTGTGTTCAACCCACCGTGTGTTCAACCCACCGTGTGTTCAACCCACCGTGTGTTCAACCCACCGTGTGTTCAACCCACCGTGTGTTCAACCCACCGTGTGTTCAACCCACCGTGTGTTAACCCACGTTCCCCCACCGTGTGTTTAACCCACCGTTGTTCCCCCGTGTTCACCCCCCGTGTGTTCAACCCACCGTGTGTTCAACCCACCGTGTGTTCAACCCACCGTGTGTTCAACCCACCGTGTGTTCAACCCACCGTGTGTTCAACCCACCGTGTGTTCAACCCACCGTGTGTTAAACCACACCCACCGTGTGTTAAACCCACCGTGTGTTCAACCCACCGTGTGTTCAACCCACCGTGTGTTCAACCCACCGTGTGTTAAACCCACCGTGTGTTCAACCCACCGTGTGTTCAAACCACCGTGTGTTCAACCCACCGTGTGTTCAACCCACCGTGTGTTCAACCCACCGTGTGTTCAACCCACCGTGTGTTCAACCCACCGTGTGTTCAACCCACCGTGTGTTCAACCACCGTGTGTTCACCCACCGTGTGTTCAACCCACCGTGTGTTCAACCCACCGTGTGTTAAACCCACCGTGTGTTCAACCCACCGTGTGTTCAACCCACCGTGTGTTAACCCACCGTGTGTTAAACCCACCGTGTGTTAACCCACCGTGTGTTCAAACCACCGTGTGTTCAACCCACCGTGTGTTTAACCCACCGTGTGTTCAACCCACCGTGTGTTCAACCCACCGTGTGTTCAACCCACCGTGTGTTCAACCCACCGTGTGTTCAACCCACCGTGTGTTCAACCCACCGTGTGTTCAACCCACCGTGTGTTCAACCCACTGTGTTTCAACCCACCGTGTGTTAAACCCACCGTGTGTCAACCCACCGTGTGTTCAACCACCGTGTGTTCAACCCACCGTGTGTTCAACCCACCGTGTGTTCAACCCACCGTGTGTTCAACCCACCGTGTGTTCAACCCACCGTGTGTTCAACCCACCGTGTGTTAACCCACCGTGTGTTTAACCCACCGTGTGTTCAACCCACCGTGTGTTAAACCCACCGTGTGTTCAACCCACCGTGTGTTCAACCCACCGTGTGTTAAACCCACCGTGTGTGTTCAACCCACCGTGTGTTCAACCCACCGTGTGTTCAACCCACCGTGTGTTCAACCACCGTGTGTTTAAACCCACCGTGTGTTCAACCCACCGTGTGTTAAACCCACCGTGTGTTCAACCCACCGTGTGTTCAACCCACCGTGTGTTCAACCCACCGTGTGTTCAACCCACCGTGTGTTCAACCCACCGTGTGTTCAACCCACCGTGTGTTCAACCCACCGTGTGTTCAACCCACCGTGTGTTCAACCCACCGTGTGTTCAACCCACCGTGTGTTCAACCCACCGTGTGTTCAACCCACCGTGTGTTCAACCCACCGTGTGTTCAACCCACCGTGTGTTCAACCCACCGTGTGTTAAACCACCGTGTGTTCAACCCACCGTGTGTTCACCCACCGTGTGTTAAACCCACCGTGTGTTAACCCACCGTGTGTTTAACCCACCGTGTGTTCAACCCACCGTGTGTTCAACCCACCGTGTGTTCAACCCACCGTGTGTTCACCCACCGTGTGTTCAACCCACCGTGTGTTCAACCCACCGTGTGTTCAACCCACCGTGTGTTCAACCCACCGTGTGTTCAACCCACCGTGTGTTCAACCCACCGTGTGTTCAACCCACCGTGTGTGTTAAACCACCGTGTGTTCAACCCACCGTGTTTCACCCACCGTGTGTTCAACCCACCGTGTGTTAAACCCACCGTGTGTTAAACCCACCGTGTGTTCAACCCACCGTGTGTTCAACCCACCGTGTGTTCAACCCACCGTGTGTTCAACCCACCGTGTGTTTCAACCCACCGTGTGTTCAACCCACCGTGTGTTCAACCCACCGTGTGTTCAACCCACCGTGTGTTCAACCCACCGTGTGTTCAACCCACCGTGTGTTCAACCCACCGTGTGTTCAACCCACCGTGTGTTCAACCCACCGTGTTTTTAACCCCCCCGTGTGTTCAACCCCCCGTGTGTTCAAACCCACCGTGTGTTAAACCCACCGTGTGTTCAACCCACCGTGTGTTCAACCCACCGTGTGTTCAACCCACCGTGTGTTCAACCACCGTGTGTTCAACCCACCGTGTGTTCAACCCACCGTGTGTTCAACCCACCGTGTGTTCAACCCACCGTGTGTTCAACCCACCGTGTGTTCAACCCACCGTGTGTTTAACCCACCGTGTGTTCAACCCACCGTGTGTTTAACCCACCGTGTGTTCAACCCACCGTGTGTTCAACCCACCGTGTGTTCAACCCACCGTGTGTTCAACCCACCGTGTGTTCAACCCACCGTGTGTTAAACCCACCGTGTGTTCAACCCACCGTGTGTTCAACCCACCGTGTGTTCAACCCACCGTGTGTTCAACCCACCGTGTGTTAAACCCACCGTGTGTTCAACCCACCGTGTGTTCAACCCACCGTGTGTTCAACCCACCGTGTGTTCAACCCACCGTGTTTCAACCCACCGTGTGTTCAACCCACCGTGTGTTCAACCCACCGTGTGTTCAACCCACCGTGTGTTCAACCCACCGTGTGTTCAACCCACCGTGTGTTCAACCCACCGTGTGTTCAACCCACGTGTGTTTCAACCCACCGTGTGTTAAACCCACCGTGTGTTCAACCCACCGTGTGTTCAACCCACCGTGTGTTCAACCCACCGTGTGTTCAACCCACCGTGTGTTCAACCCACCGTGTGTTCAACCCACCGTGTGTTAAACCACCGTGTGTTCAACCCACCGTGTGTTCAACCCACCGTGTGTTCAACCCACCGTGTGTTCAACCCACCGTGTGTTCAACCCACCGTGTGTTCAACCCACCGTGTGTTAAACCACCGTGTGTTCAACCACCGTGTGTTCAACCCACCGTGTGTTCAACCCACCGTGTGTTAAACCCACCGTGTGTTAACCCACCGTGTGTTCAACCCACCGTGTGTTCAACCCACCGTGTGTTCAACCCACCGTGTGTTCAAACCCACCGTGTGTTAAACCCACCGTGTGTTCAACCCACCGTGTGTTAAACCCACCGTGTGTTCAACCCACCGTGTGTTCAACCCACCGTGTGTTCAACCCACCGTGTGTTCAACCCACCGTGTGTTCAAACCACCGTGTGTTCAACCCACCGTGTGTTAAACCACCGTGTGTTCAACCCACCGTGTGTTCAACCCACCGTGTGTTCAACCCACCGTGTGTTAAACCCCGTGTGTTAAACCCACCGTGTGTTCAACCCACCGTGTGTTCAACCCACCGTGTGTTGTTAACCCACCGTGTGTTCAACCCACCGTGTGTTAAACCACCGTGTGTTAACCCACCGTGTGTTAACCCACCGTGTGTTCAACCCACCGTGTGTTCAACCACCGTGTGTTCAACCCACCGTGTGTTCAACCCACCGTGTGTTCAACCCACCGTGTGTTCAACCACCGTGTGTTCAACCCACCGTGTGTTCAACCCACCGTGTGTTAAACCCACCGTGTGTTCAACCCACCGTGTGTTCAACCCACCGTGTGTTCAACCCACCGTGTGTTTAACCCACCGTGTGTTCAACCCACCGTGTGTTAAACCACCGTGTGTTAAACCACCGTGTGTTCAACCCACCGTGTGTTCAACCCACCGTGTGTTCAACCCACCGTGTGTTCAACCCACCGTGTGTTCAACCCACCGTGTGTTCACCCCACTACCCCTGTGTGTTCAACCCACCGTGTGTTCAACCCACCGTGTGTTCAACCCACCGTGTTTCAACCCACCGTGTGTTCAACCCACCGTGTGTTCAACCCACCGTGTGTTAACCCACCCTGTGTGTTCAACCCACCGTGTGTTCAACCACCGTGTGTTCAACCCACCGTGTGTTCAACCCACCGTGTGTTAAACCCACCGTGTGTGTTCAACCCACCGTGTGTTCAACCCACCGTGTGTTCAACCCACCGTGTGTTCAACCCACCGTGTGTTCAACCCACCGTGTGTTCAACCCACCGTGTGTTCAACCCACCGTGTGTTCACCCACCGTGTGTTCAACCCACCGTGTGTTCAACCCACCGTGTGTTCAACCCACCGTGTGTTCAACCCACCGTGTGTTCAACCCACCGTGTGTTCAACCCACCGTGTGTTCAACCCACCGTGTGTTCAACCCACCGTGTGTTCAACCCACCGTGTGTTCAACCCACCGTGTGTTCAACCCACCGTGTGTTCAACCCACCGTGTGTTCAACCCACCGTGTGTTCAACCCACCGTGTGTTCAACCCACCGTGTGTTCAACCCACCGTGTGTTCAACCACCGTGTTTTCAACCCACCGTGTGTTCAACCCACCGTGTGTTCAACCCACCGTGTGTTCAACCCACCGTGTGTTCAACCCACCGTGTGTTCAACCCACCGTGTGTTCAACCCACCGTGTGTGTTCAACCCACCGTGTGTTCAACCCACCGTGTGTTCAACCCACCGTGTGTTCAACCCACCGTGTGTTCAACCCACCGTGTGTTCAACCCACCGTGTGTTCACCCACCGTGTGTTCAACCCACCGTGTGTTCAACCCACCGTGTGTTCAACCCACCGTGTGTTCAACCCACCGTGTGTTCAACCCACCGTGTGTTCAACCCACCGTGTGTTCAACCCACCGTGTGTTCAACCCACCGTGTGTTCAACCCACCGTGTGTTTCAACCCACCGTGTGTTCAACCCACCGTGTGTTCAACCCACCGTGTGTTCAACCCACCGTGTGTTCAACCCACCGTGTGTTCAACCCACCGTGTGTTCAACCCACCGTGTGTTCAACCCACCGTGTGTTCAACCCACCGTGTGTTCAACCCACCGTGTGTTCAACCCACCGTGTGTTCAACCACCGTGTGTTCAACCCACCGTGTGTTCAACCCACCGTGTGTTCAACCCACCGTGTGTTCAACCCATTTTTTCCCACCTGTGTTCACCCACCGTGTGTTCAACCCACCGTGTGTTCAACCCACCGTGTGTTCAACCCACCGTGTGTTCAACCCACCGTGTGTTCAACCCACCGTGTGTTCAACCCACCGTGTGTTCAACCCACCGTGTGTTCACCCACCGTGTGTTCAACCACCGTGTGTTCAACCCACCGTGTGTTCAACCCACCGTGTGTTCAACCCACCGTGTGTTCACCCACCGTGTGTTCAACCCACCGTGTGTTCAACCCACCGTGTGTCAACCCACCGTGTGTTCAACCCACCGTGTGTTCAACCCACCGTGTGTTAAACCCACCGTGTGTTAACCCACCGTGTGTTAAACCACCGTGTGTTCAACCCACCGTGTGTTCAACCCACCGTGTGTTCAACCCACCGTGTGTTCAACCCACCGTGTGTTCAACCCACCGTGTGTTCAACCCACCGTGTGTTCAACCCACCGTGTGTTCAACCCACCGTGTGTTTCAACCCACCGTGTGTTCAACCCACCGTGTGTTCAACCCACCGTGTGTTTAAACCCACCGTGTGTTAAACCACCGTGTGTTCAACCCACCGTGTGTTAAACCCACCGTGTGTTCAACCCACCGTGTGTTCAACCCACCGTGTGTTCAACCCACCGTGTGTTAACCCACCGTGTGTTCAACCCACCGTGTGTTCAACCCACCGTGTGTTCAACCCACCGTGTGTTCAACCCACCGTGTGTTCAACCCACCGTGTGTTTAACCCACCGTGTGTTCAACCCACCGTGTGTTCAACCCACCGTGTGTGTTCAACCCACCGTGTGTTCAACCCACCGTGTGTTCAACCCACCGTGTGTTCAACCCACCGTGTGTTCAACCCACCGTGTGTTCAACCCACCGTGTGTTCAACCCACCGTGTGTTCAACCCACCGTGTGTTCAACCCACCGTGTGTTCAACCCACCGTGTGTTCAACCCACCGTGTGTTCAACCCACCGTGTGTTTAAACCACCGTGTGTTCAACCCACCGTGTGTTCAACCCACCGTGTGTTCAACCCACCGTGTGTTCAACCCACCGTGTGTTCAACCCACCGTGTGTTCAACCCACCGTGTGTTCAACCCACCGTGTGTTCAACCCACCGTGTGTTAAACCCACCGTGTGTTCAACCCACCGTGTGTTCAACCCACCGTGTGTTCAACCCACCGTGTGTTCAACCCACCGTGTGTTCAACCCACCGTGTGTTCAACCCACCGTGTGTTCAACCCACCGTGTGTTCAACCCACCGTGTGTTCAACCCACCGTGTGTTCAACCCACCGTGTGTTCAACCCACCGTGTGTTCAACCCACCGTGTGTTCAACCCACCGTGTGTTCAACCCACCGTGTGTTCAACCCACCGTGTGTTCAACCACCGTGTGTTCAACCCACCGTGTGTTCAACCCACCGTGTGTTCAACCCACCGTGTGTTCAACCCACCGTGTGTTCAACCCACCGTGTGTTCAACCCACCGTGTGTTCAACCCACCGTGTGTTCAACCCACCGTGTGTTCACCCACCGTGTGTTCAACCCACCGTGTGTTCAACCCACCGTGTGTTCAACCACCGTGTGTTCAACCCACCGTGTGTGTTGTTAACCCACCGTGTGTTCAACCCACCGTGTGTTCAACCCACCGTGTGTTAAACCCACCGTGTGTTCAACCCACCGTGTGTTCAACCCACCGTGTGTTCAACCCACCGTGTGTTCAACCCACCGTGTGTTCAACCCACCGTGTGTTCAACCACCGTGTGTTCAACCCACCGTGTGTTCAACCCACCGTGTGTTCAACCCACCGTGTGTTAAACCCACCGTGTGTTCAACCCACCGTGTGTTCAACCCACCGTGTGTTCACCCACCGTGTGTTCAACCCACCGTGTGTTTAAACCCACCGTGTGTTCAACCCACCGTGTGTTCAACCCACCGTGTGTTCAACCCACCGTGTGTTCAACCCACCGTGTGTTCAACCCACCGTGTGTTCACCCACCGTGTGTTAAACACCCGTGTGTTCAACCCACCGTGTGTTCAACCCACCGTGTGTTCAACCCACCGTGTGTTCAACCCACCGTGTGTTCAACCCACCGTGTGTTCAACCCACCGTGTGTGTGTTCAACCCACCGTGTGTTCAACCCACCGTGTGTTCAACCCACCGTGTGTTCAACCCACCGTGTGTTCAACCCACCGTGTGTTCAACCCACCGTGTGTTCAACCCACCGTGTGTTCAACCCACCGTGTGTTCAACCCACCGTGTGTTTAACCCACGTGTGTTAAACCCACCGTGTGTTCAACCCACCGTGTGTTCAACCCACCGTGTGTTAAACCCACCGTGTGTTCAACCCACCGTGTGTTCAACCCACCGTGTGTTCAACCCACCGTGTGTTCAACCACCGTGTGTTCAACCCACCGTGTGTTTAAACCACGTGTGTTTCAACCACCGTGTGTTCAACCCACCGTGTGTTCAACCCACCGTGTGTTCAACCCACCGTGTGTTAAACCCACCGTGTTTAACCCACCGTGTGTTCAACCACCGTGTGTTCAACCCACCGTGTGTTCAACCCACCGTGTGTTCAACCCACCGTGTGTTAACCCACCGTGTGTTCAACCCACCGTGTGTTAAACCCACCGTGTGTTTAAACCCACCGTTGTGTTAACCCACCGTGTGTTCAACCCACCGTGTGTTAACCCACCGTGTGTTAACCCACCGTGTGTTCAACCCACCGTGTGTTCAACCCACCGTGTGTTCAACCCACCGTGTGTTCAACCCACCGTGTGTTCAACCCACCGTGTGTTCAACCCACCGTGTGTTAAACCCACCGTGTGTTCAACCCACCGTGTGTTCAACCCACCGTGTGTTCAACCACCGTGTGTTCAACCCACCGTGTGTTCAACCCACCGTGTGTTTCAAACCACCGTGTGTTAAACCCACCGTGTGTTCAACCCACCGTGTGTTCAACCCACCGTGTGTTCAACCCACCGTGTGTTCAACCCACCGTGTGTTCAACCCACCGTGTGTTCAACCACCGTGTGTTCAACCCACCGTGTGTTCAACCCACGTGTGTTTAAACCCACCGTGTGTTAAACCCACCGTGTGTTCAACCCACCGTGTGTTCAACCCACCGTGTGTTCAACCCACCGTGTGTTCAACCCACCGTGTGTTTAAACCACCGTGTGTTCAACCCACCGTGTGTTCAACCCACCGTGTGTTCAACCCACCGTGTGTTCAACCCACCGTGTGTTCAAACCCACCGTGTGTTCAACCACCGTGTGTTCAACCCACCGTGTGTTCAACCCACCGTGTGTTCACCCACCGTGTGTTCAACCCACCGTGTGTTCAAACCACCGTGTGTTCAACCCACCGTGTGTTCAACCCACCGTGTGTTCAACCCACCGTGTGTTCAACCCACCGTGTGTTCAACCCACCGTGTGTTCAACCCACCGTGTGTTCAACCCACCGTGTGTCAACCCACCGTGTGTTCAACCCACCGTGTGTTTCAACCCACCGTGTGTTCAACCCACCGTGTGTTCAACCCACCGTGTGTTCAACCACCGTGTGTTCAACCCACCGTGTGTTCAACCCACCGTGTGTTCAACCACCGTGTGTTCAACCCACCGTGTGTTCAACCCACCGTGTGTTCAACCCACCGTGTGTTCAACCCACCGTGTGTTCAACCCACCGTGTGTTCAACCCACCGTGTGTTCAACCCACCGTGTGTTCAACCCACCGTGTGTTCAACCCACCGTGTGTTCAACCCACCGTGTGTTCAACCCACCGTGTGTTCAACCCACCGTGTGTTTCAACCCACCGTGTGTTCAACCCACCGTGTGTTCAACCCACCGTGTGTTCAACCCACCGTGTGTTCAACCCACCGTGTGTTCAACCCACCGTGTGTTCAACCCACCGTGTGTTCAACCCACCGTGTGTTCAACCCACCGTGTGTTCAACCCACCGTGTGTTCAACCCACCGTGTGTTCAACCCACCGTGTGTTCAACCCACCGTGTGTTCAACCCACCGTGTGTTAAACCACCGTGTGTTAAACCCACCGTGTGTTCAACCCACCGTGTGTTCAACCACCGTGTGTTCAACCCACCGTGTGTTCAACCCACCGTGTGTTCAACCCACCGTGTGTTCAACCCACCGTGTGTTCAACCCACCGTGTGTTCAACCCACCGTGTGTGTTCAACCCCCAACCCACCGTGTGTTCAACCACCGTGTGTTCAACCCACCGTGTTTTCAACCCACCGTGTGTTAAACCCACTGTGTGTTCAACCCACCGTGTGTTCAACCCACCGTGTGTTCAACCCACCGTGTGTTCAACCCACCGTGTGTTAAACCCACCGTGTGTTCAACCCACCGTGTGTTCAACCACCGTGTGTTCAACCCACCGTGTGTTCAACCCACCGTGTGTTCAACCCACCGTGTGTTCAACCACCGTGTGTTAAACCCACCGTGTGTTCAACCCACCGTGTGTTCAACCCACCGTGTGTTCAACCCACCGTGTGTTCAACCCACCGTGTGTTCAACCCACCGTGTGTTCAACCCACCGTGTGTTAAACCCACCGTGTGTTCAACCCACCCCCCGTGTGTTCCCCACCCCCTGTGTTCAACCCACCGTGTGTAAACCCACCGTGTGTTCAACCCACCGTGTGTTCACCCACCGTGTGTTCAACCCACCGTGTGTTCAACCACCGTGTGTTAAACCCACCGTGTGTTCAACCCACCGTGTGTTCAACCCACCGTGTGTTCAACCCACCGTGTGTTCAACCCAGTGTGTTCAACCCACCGTGTGTTCAACCCACCGTGTGTTAAACCCACCGTGTGTTCAACCCACCGTGTGTTCAACCCACCGTGTGTTCAACCCACCGTGTGTTAAACCCACCGTGTGTTAACCCACCGTGTGTTCAACCCACCGTGTGTTCAACCCACCGTGTGTTCAACCCACCGTGTGTTCAACCCACCGTGTGTTCAACCCACCGTGTGTTCAACCCACCGTGTGTTCAACCCACCGTGTGTTCAACCCACCGTGTGTTCAACCCACCGTGTGTTAAAACACCGTGTGTTCAACCCACCGTGTGTTCAACCCACCGTGTGTTCAACCCACCGTGTGTTCAACCCACCGTGTGTTCAACCCACCGTGTGTTCAACCCACCGTGTGTTCAACCCACCGTGTGTTCAACCCACCGTGTGTTCAACCCACCGTGTGTTTAACCCACCGTGTGTTCAACCCACCGTGTGTTCAACCCACCGTGTGTTCAACCCACCGTGTGTTAACCCACCGTGTGTTCAACCACCGTGTGTTCAACCCACCGTGTGTTCAACCCACCGTGTGTTCAACCACCGTGTGTTCAACCCACCGTGTGTTCAACCCACCGTGTGTTCAACCCACCGTGTGTTCAACCCACCGTGTGTTCAACCCACCGTGTGTTCAACCCACCGTGTGTTCAACCCACCGTGTGTTCAACCACGTGTGTTCAACCCACCGTGTGTTCAACCCACCGTGTGTTCAACCCACCGTGTGTTCAACCCACCGTGTGGTGTGTTCAACCCACCGTGTGTTCAACCCACCGTGTGTTAAACCCACCGTGTGTTTCAACCCACCGTGTGTTCAACCCACCGTGTGTTCAACCCACCGTGTGTTCAACCCACCGTGTGTTCAACCCACCGTGTGTTCAACCCACCGTGTGTTCAACCCACCGTGTGTTCAACCCACCGTGTGTTCAACCCACCGTGTGTTCAACCCACCGTGTGTTAAACCCACCGTGTGTTTAACCCACCGTGTGTTCAACCCACCGTGTGTTCAACCCACCGTGTGTTAAACCCACCGTGTGTTCAACCCACCGTGTGTTCAACCCACCGTGTGTTCAACCACCGTGTGTTCAACCCACCGTGTGTTCAACCCACCGTGTGTTCAACCCACCGTGTGTTCAACCCACCGTGTGTTCAACCCACCGTGTGTTCAACCCACCGTGTGTTAAACCCACCGTGTGTTCAACCCACCGTGTGTTCAACCCACCGTGTGTTCAACCCACCGTGTGTTCAACCCACCGTGTGTTCAACCCACCGTGTGTTCAACCCACCGTGTGTTCAACCCACCGTGTGTTCAACCCACCGTGTGTTCAACCCACCGTGTGTTCAACCCACCGTGTGTTCAACCCACCGTGTGTTCAACCCACCGTGTGTTCAACCACCGTGTGTTCAACCCACCGTGTGTTCCACCGTGTGTTCAACCCACCGTGTGTTCAACCCCACCGTGTGTTCAACCCACCGTGTGTTAACCCACCGTGTGTTCAACCCACCGTGTGTTCAACCCACCGTGTGTTCAACCCACCGTGTGTTCAACCCACCGTGTGTTCAACCCACCGTGTGTTAACCCACCGTGTGTTAAACCACCGTGTGTTCAACCCACCGTGTGTTCAACCCACCGTGTGTTCAACCCACCGTGTGTTCAACCCACCGTGTGTTCAAACCACCGTGTGTTCAACCACCGTGTGTTAACCCACCGTGTGTTCAACCCACCGTGTGTTCAACCCACCGTGTGTTAAACCCACCGTGTGTTCAACCCACCGTGTGTTTAACCCACCGTGTGTTCAACCCACCGTGTGTTCAACCCACCGTGTGTTCAACCACCGTGTGTTCAACCCACCGTGTGTTAACCCACCGTGTGTTAAACCCACCGTGTGTTCAACCCACCGTGTGTTCAACCCACCGTGTGTTCAACCCACCGTGTGTTAAACCCACCGTGTGTTCAACCCACCGTGTGTTCAACCCACCGTGTGTTCAACCCACCGTGTGTTCAACCCACCGTGTGTTCAACCCACCGTGTGTTCAACCCACCGTGTGTTCAACCCACCGTGTGTTCAACCCACCGTGTGTTCAACCCACCGTGTGTTTAAACCCACCGTGTGTTCAACCCACCGTGTGTTCAAACCCACCGTGTGTTCAACCCACCGTGTGTTCAACCCACCGTGTGTTCAACCCACCGTGTGTTTAAACCCACCGTGTGTTCAACCCACCGTGTGTTCAACCCACCGTGTGTCAAACCCACCGTGTGTTCAACCCACCGTGTGTTCAACCCACCGTGTGTTCAACCCACCGTGTGTTCACCCACCGTGTGTTCAACCCACCGTGTTTCAACCCACCGTGTGTTCAACCCACCGTGTGTTCAACCCACCGTGTGTTCAACCCACCGTGTGTTCAACCCACCGTGTGTTCAACCCACCGTGTGTTCAACCCACCGTGTGTTCAACCCACCGTGTGTTCAACCCACCGTGTGTTCAACCCACCGTGTGTTCAACCCACCGTGTGTTTAACCCACCGTGTGTTAACCCCACCGTGTGTTCAACCCACCGTGTGTTCAACCCACCGTGTGTTCAACCCACCGTGTGTTCAACCCACCGTGTGTTCAACCCACCGTGTGTTCAACCCACCGTGTGTTAAACCCACCGTGTGTTCAACCCACCGTGTGTTTACCCACCGTGTTTCAACCCACCGTGTGTTTCAACCCACCGTGTGTTCAACCCACCGTGTGTTCAACCCACCGTGTGTTCAACCCACCGTGTGTTCAACCCACCGTGTGTTCAACCCACCGTGTGTTCAACCCACCGTGTGTTAAACCACCGTGTGTTCAACCCACCGTGTGTTCAACCCACCCGTGTGTTAAACCCACCGTGTGTTCAACCCACCGTGTGTTCAACCCACCGTGTGTTCAACCCACCGTGTGTTAAACCCACCGTGTGTGTTAAACCACCGTGTGTTCAACCCACCGTGTGTTCAACCCACCGTGTGTTCAACCCACCGTGTGTTCAACCCACCGTGTGTTTAAACCACCGTGTGTTTTCAACCCACCGTGTGTTAAACCCACCGTGTGTTCAACCCACCGTGTGTTCAACCCACCGTGTGTTCCACCGTGTGTTTCAACCCACCGTGTGTTCAACCCACCGTGTGTTCAACCCACCGTGTGTTCAACCCACCGTGTGTTCAACCCACCGTGTGTTAAACCCACCGTGTGTTCAACCACCGTGTGTTCAACCCACCGTGTGTTCAACCCACCGTGTGTTTAACCCACCGTGTGTTAACACCGTGTGTTCAACCCACCGTGTGTTCAACCCACCGTGTGTTAAACCCACCGTGTGTTCAACCCACCGTGTGTTCAACCCACCGTGTGTTCAACCCACCGTGTGTTAAACCCACCGTGTGTTCAACCCACCGTGTGTTCAACCCACCGTGTGTTCAACCCACCGTGTGTTCAACCCACCGTGTGTTCAACCCACCGTGTGTTCAACCCACCGTGTGTTCAACCCACCGTGTGTTCAACCCACCGTGTGTTCAACCCACCGTGTGTTCAACCCACCGTGTGTTTAACCCACCGTGTGTTCAACCCACCGTGTGTTAACCCACCGTGTGTTCAACCCACCGTGTGTTCAACCCACCGTGTGTTCAACCCACCGTGTGTTCAACCCACCGTGTGTTCAACCCACCGTGTGTTCAACCCACCGTGTGTTCAACCCACCGTGTGTTCAACCCACCGTGTGTTCAACCCACCGTGTGTTCAACCACCGTGTGTTCAACCCACCGTGTGTTCAACCCACCGTGTGTTTCAACCCACCGTGTGTTCAACCACCGTGTGTTAAACCACCGTGTGTTCAACCCACCGTGTGTTCAACCCACCGTGTGTTCAACCCACCGTGTGTTCAACCCCCACCGTGTGTTCAACCCACCGTGTTTCAACCCCCGTGTGTTCAACCCACCGTGTGTTCAACCCACCGTGTGTTCAACCCACCGTGTGTTCAACCCACCGTGTGTTCAACCCACCGTGTGTTCAACCCACCGTGTGTTAAACCCACCGTGTGTTCAACCCACCGTGTGTTCAACCCACCGTGTGTTAAACCACCGTGTGTTAACCCACCGTGTGTTTAACCCACCGTGTGTTAACCCACCGTGTGTTCAACCCACCGTGTGTTCAACCCACCGTGTGTTCAACCCACCGTGTGTTCAACCCACCGTGTGTTCAACCCACCGTGTGTTCAACCCACCGTGTGTTCAACCCACCGTGTGTTCAACCCACCGTGTTTCAACCCACCGTGTGTTTAAACCCACCGTGTGTTCAACCCACCGTGTGTTCAACCCACCGTGTGTTCAACCCACCGTGTGTTCAACCCACCGTGTGTTTAAACCACCGTGTGTTCAAACCCGTGTGTTCAACCCACCGTGTGTTCAACCCACCGTGTGTTACACCCATGTGTGTACCCACCGTGTGTCACAACCACCGTGTGTTCAACCCACCGTGTGTTCAACCCACCGTGTGTTCAACCCACCGTGTGTTCAACCCACCGTGTGTTAAACCCACCGTGTGTTCAACCCACCGTGTGTTCAACCCACCGTGTGTTCAACCCACCGTGTGTTCAACCCACCGTGTGTTCAACCCACCGTGTGTTAAACCCACCGTGTGTTCAACCCACCGTGTGTTCAACCCACCGTGTGTTCAACCCACCGTGTGTGTTCAACCCACCGTGTGTGGTTCAACCACCGTGTGTCAACCCACCGTGTGTTCAACCCACCGTGTGTTCAACCCACCGTGTGTTCAACCCACCGTGTGTTCAACCCACCGTGTGTTCAACCCACCGTGTGTTCAACCCACCGTGTGTTCAACCCACCGTGTGTTCAACCCACCGTGTGTTCAACCACCCGTGTGTTAACCCTACCGTGTGTTAACCCACCGTGTGTTAAACCACCGTGTGTTCAACCCACGTGTGTTAAACCCACCGTGTGTTCAACCCACCGTGTGTTCAACCCACCGTGTGTTCAACCCTACCGTGTGTTCACCCACATGTGTGTTCAACCCACAGTGTGTTCAACCCACCGTGTGTTAAACCTACCGTGTGTTCAACCCACCGTGTGTTCAACCCACCTGTGTTCAACCCACCGTGTGTTCAACCCACCGTGTGTTACAACCTACCGTGTGTTCAAACCCCACCGTGTGTTCAACCCACCGTGTGTTCAACCCACGTGTGTTCAACCACCGTGGTGTTCAACCACCGTGTGTTAAACCCACCGTGTGTTCAACCCACCGGTGTTCAACCCACGTGTGTTAAACCCACCGTGTGTTAAACCCACCGTGTGTTCAACCCACCGTGTGTTCAACCCACCGTGTGTTAAACCCACCGTGTGTTCAACCCAACCGTGTGTTAAACCCACCGATTGTTAATCCCACCGTGTGTTAAACCCACCGTGTGTTAAACCCCACCGTGTGTTCAACCCACCGTGTGTTCAAACCCACCGTTGTGTTCACCCCACGGTGGTTCAACCCACCGTGTGTTAAAACCCACGTGTGTTAAACCCACCGTCTGTTAACCCACCGTAGTGTTCAACCACCGTGTGTTCAACCCACCGTGTGTTCAACCCACCGTGTGTTCAACCCCACGTGTGTTTAATATCGATAAGCCACGTGTGTTAAACCCACCGTGTGTTCAACCCACCGTGTCGTTCAACCAACCGTGTGTTCAACCCACCGTGTGTTAACCCACCGTGTGTTCAACCCACCGTGTGTTCAACCCACCGTGTGTTCAACCCACCGTGTGTTCAAACCCACCGTGTGTTAAACCCACCGTGTGTTCAACCCACCGTGTGTTCAACCCACCGTGTGTTCAACCCACCGTGTGTTCAACCCACCGTGTGTTCAACCCACCGTGTGTTCAACCCACCGTGTGTTAAACCCACCGTGTGTTCAACCCACCGTGTGTTCAACCCACCGTGTGTTCAACCCACCGTGTGTTCAAACCCACCGTGTGTTCAACCCACCGTGTGTTTAACCCACCGTGTGTTCAACCCACCGTGTGTTAAACCCACCGTGTGTTCAACCCACCGTGTGTTCAACCCACCGTGTGTTCAACCCACCGTGTGTTCAACCACCGTGTGTTCAACCCACCGTGTGTTCAACCCACCGTGTGTTAAACCCACCGTGTGTTCAACCCACCGTGTGTTCAACCCACCGTGTGTTAAACCCACCGTGTGTTAAACCCACCGTGTGTTCAACCCACCGTGTGTTTCAACCCACCGTGTGTTCAACCCACCGTGTGTTCAACCCACCCCCGTGTGTTCAACCCACCGTGTGTTCAACCCACCGTGTGTTCAACCCACCGTGTGTTCAACCCACCGTGTGTTCAACCCACCGTGTGTTCAACCCACCGTGTGTTCAACCCACCGTGTGTTCAACCCACCGTGTGTTCAACCCACCGTGTGTTAACCCACCGTGTGTTCAACCCACCGTGTGTTCAACCCACCGTGTGTTAAACCCACCGTGTGTTCAACCCACCGTGTGTTCAACCCACCGTGTGTTCAACCCACCGTGTGTTCAACCCACCGTGTGTTTAAACCACCGTGTGTTCAACCCACCGTGTGTTCAACCCACCGTGTGTTCAACCCACCGTGTGTTCAACCCACCGTGTGTTAAACCCACCGTGTGTTCAACCCACCGTGTGTTCAACCCACCGTGTGTTCAACCCACCGTGTGTTAAACCCACCGTGTGTTCAACCCACCGTGTGTTCACCCACCGTGTGTTCACCCACCGTGTGTTAAACCCACCGTGTGTTCAACCCACCGTGTGTTCAACCCACCGTGTGTTAAAACCCACCGTGTGTGTTCAACCCACCGTGTGTTCAACCCACCGTGTGTTCAACCCACCTGTACCATTGTCCCACGTGTGTTCAACCCACCGTGTGTTCAACCCCCGTGTGTTTAACCCACCGTGTGTTCAACCCACCGTGTGTTCAACCCACCGTGTGTTCAACCCACCGTGTGTTAAACCCACGTGTGTTTAAACCCACCGTGTGTTAACCCACCGTGTGTTCAACCCACCGTGTGTTCAACCCACCGTGTGTTCAACCCACCGTGTGTTCAACCCACCGTGTGTGTTAACCCACCGTGTGTTTAAACCCACCGTGTGTTCAACCCACCGTGTGTTTAAACCACCGTGTGTCAACCCACCGTGTGTTCAACCCACCGTGTGTTCAACCCACCGTGTGTCAAACCCACCGTGTGTTCAACCCACCGTGTGTTAACCCACCGTGTGTTCAACCCACGTGTGTTCAACCCACCGTGTTGTTCACAACCACCGTGTGTTAACCCACCGTGTGTTCAACCCACCGTGTGTTAAACCCACCGTGTGCACCCACCGTGTGTTTCAACCCACCGTGTTTCAACCCACCGTGTGTTCAACCCACCGTGTGTTAAACCCACCGTGTGTTAACCCACCGTGTGTTAACCCACCGTGTGTTCAACCACCGTGTGTTCAACCCACCGTGTGTTCAACCCACCGTGTGTTCAACCCACCGTGTGTTTCACCCCACCGTGTGTTCAAACCCATGTGTTAAACCACCGTGTGTTCAACCCACCGTGTGTTCAACCCACCGTGTGTTCAACCCACCGTGTGTGTTCAACCCACCGTGTGTTCAAACCCACCGTGTGTTCAACCCACCGTGTGTTCAACACCCACCGTGTGTTCAACCCACCGTGTTCACCCACCGTGTGTTAACACGTGTGTTTCACACGTGTGTCAACCCACCGTGTGTTCAACCCACCGTGTGTTCAACCCACCGTGTGTTCAACCCACCGTGTGTTCACCCACACCGTGTGTTCAACCACCTGTGTGTTCAACCCACCGTGTGTGTTCAACCCACCGTGTGTTCAACCCACCGTGTGTTTCAACCCACCGTGTGTTAAACCACCGTGTGTTCAACCCACCGTGTGTTCAACCCACCGTGTGTTCAACCCACCGTGTGTTCAACCCACCGTGTGTTCAACCCACCGTGTGTTCACCCACCGTGTGTTCAACCCACCGTGTGTTCAACCCACCGTGTGTTCAACCCACCGTGTGTTCAACCCACCGTGTGTTCAACCACCGTGTGTTTCAACCCACCGTGTGTTCAACCCACCGTGTGTTCAACCCACCGTGTGTTCAACCCACCGTGTGTTAAACCCACCGTGTGTTAAACCCACCGTGTGTTTAACCCACCGTGTGTTCAACCCACCGTGTGTTCAACCCACCGTGTGTTCAACCCACCGTGTGTTCAAACCCACCGTGTGTTCAACCCACCGTGTGTTCAACCACCGTGTGTTCAACCCACCGTGTGTTTAAACCACCGTGTGTTCAACCCACCGTGTGTTCAACCCCACCGTGTGTTAAACCCACCGTGTGTTCAACCCACCGTGTGTTAAACCCACCGTGTGTTCAACCCACCGTGTGTTCAACCCACCGTGTGTTCAACCCACCGTGTGTTCAACCCACCGTGTGTTCAACCCACCGTGTGTTAAACCCACCGTGTGTTCAACCCACCGTGTGTTCAACCCACCGTGTGTTCGACCCACCGTGTGTTCGACCCACCGTGTGTTAAACCCACCGTGTCTTCAACCCAGCGTGTGTTCAACCCACCGTGTGTTCAACCCACCGTGTGTTAAACCCACCATGTGTTCAACCCACCGTGTGTTCAACCCACCGTGTGTTCAACCCACCGTGTGTTCAACCCACAGTGTGTTAAACCTACCGTGTGTTCAACCCACCGTGTGTTCAACCCACCGTGTGTTAACCTACCGTGTGTTAAACCCACCGTGTGTTCAACACACCGTGTGTTTAACCCACCGTGTGTTCAACCCACCGTTTGTTAAACCCACCGTGTGTTAAACACACCGTGTGTTAAACCCACCGTGTGTTAAACCCACCGTGTGTTCAACCCACCGTGTGTTCAACCCACCGTGTGTTCAACCCACCGTGTGTTCAACCCACCGTGTGTTCAACCCACCGTGTGTTCAACCTATCGTGTGCTCAATCCACCGTGTGTTCAATCCACCGTGTGTTCAACCCACCGTGTGATCAACCCACCGTGTGTTCAACCCACCGTGTGTTAAACCCACCGTGTGTTCAACCCTACCGTGTGTTAAACCCACCGTGTGTTTCAACCCACCGTGTGTTCAACCCACCGTGTGTTCAACCCACCGTGTGTTAAACCCACCATGTGTTAAACCCACCGTGTGTTAAACCCACCGTGTGTTAAACACACCGTGTGTTAAACCCACCATGTGTTCAACCCACCGTGTGTTCAACCCACCGTGTGTTAAACCCAGCGTGTGTTCAACCCACCGTGTGTTAAACCCACAGGATGTTAAACCCACCGTGTGTTAAACCCACCGTGTGTTAAACCCACCGTGTGTTCAACCCACCGTGTGTTCAACCCACCGTGTGTTAAACCCACCGTGTGTTAAACCCACCGTGTGTTCAACCCACCGTGTGTTCAACCCACGGTGTGTTAATCCTACCGTGTGTTCAACCCACCGTGTGTTCAACCCACCGTGTGTTCAACCCACCGTGTGTTAGACCTACCGTGTGTTCAACCCACCGTGTGTTCAACCCACCGTATGTTCAACCCACCGTGTGTTCAACCCACCGTGTGGTCAACACACCGTGTGTTAAACCCACCTTATGTTCAACCCACCGTGTGTTCAGCCCACCGTGTGTTAAACCCGGCGTGTGTTCAACCCACCGTGTGTTAAACCCACCGTGTGTTAAACCCACCGTGTGTTAAACCCACCGTGTGTTCAACCCACCGTGTGTTCAACCCACCGTGTGTTCAACCCACCGTGTGTTTAACCCACCGTGTGTTAAACCCACCGTGTGTTCAACCCACCGTGTGTTAAACCCACCGTGTGTTCAACCCACCGTGTGTTCAACCCACCGTGTGTTCAACCCACCGTGTGTTCAACCCACCGTGTGTTCAACCCACCGTGTGTTCAACCCACCGTGTGTTCAACCCACCGTGTGTTCGACCCACCGTGTGTTCGACCCACCGTGTGTTAAACCCACCGTGTCTTCAACCCAGCGTGTGTTCAACCCACCGTGTGTTCAACCCACCGTGTGTTAAACCCACCATGTGTTCAACCCACCGTGTGTTCAACCCACCGTGTGTTCAACCCACCGTGTGTTCAACCCACAGTGTGTTAAACCTACCGTGTGATCAACCAACCGTGTGTTCAACCCACCGTGTGTTAAACCTACCGTGTGTTAAACCCACCGTGTGTTCAACACACCGTGTGTTCAACCCACCGTGTGTTCAACCCACCGTTTGTTAAACCCACCGTGTGTTAAACCCACCGTGTGTTAAACCCACCGTGTGTTAAACCCACCGTGTGTTCAACCCACCGTGTGTTCAACCCACCGTGTGTTCAACCCACCGTTTGTTCAACCCACCGTGTGTTCAACCTATCGTGTGTTCAATCCACCGTGTGTTCAATCCACCGTGTGTTCAACCCACCGTGTGATCAACCCACCGTGTGTTCAACCCACCGTGTGTTCAACCCACCGTGTGTTCAACCCTACCGTGTGTTAAACCCACCATGTGTTCAACCCACCGTGTGTTCAACCCACCGTGTGTTCAACCCACCGTGTGTTCAACCCCAACCCACCGTGTGTTAAACCTTCCGTGTGTTCAACCCACCGTATGTTCAACCCAACGTGTGTTCAACCCATCGTGTGTTCAACCCACCGTGTGTTAAACCTACCGTGTGTTCAACCCACCGTGTGTTCAACCCACTGTGTGTTCAACCCACCGTGTGTTAAACCTACTGTGTGTTCAACCCACCGTGTGTTCAACCCACCGTGTGTTCAACCCACCATGTGTTAAACCCACCGTGTGGTCAACCCACCGTGTGTTCAACACACCGTGTGTTCAACCCACCGTGTATTCAACCCACCATGTGTTCAACCCATCGTGTGTTCAACCCACCGTGTGTTAAACCTACCGTGTGTTCAACCCACCGTGTGTTAAACCCACCATGTGTTCAACCCACCGTGTGTTCAACCCACCGTGTGTTCAACCCACCGTGTGTTCAACCCCAACCCACCGTGTGTTAAACCTTCCGTGTGTTCAACCCACCGTGTGTTCAATCCACCGTGTGTTCAATCCACCGTGTGTTCAACCCACCATGTGTTAAACCCACCGTGTGTTAAACCCACCGTGTGTTAAACCCACCGTGTGTTAAACACACCGTGTGTTAAACCCACCGTATGTTCAACCCACCGTGTGTTCAGCCCACCGTGTGTTAAACCCGGCGTGTGTTCAACCCACCGTGTGTTAAACCCACCGTGTGTTAAACCCACCGTGTGTTAAACCCACCGTGTGTTCAACCCACCGTGTGTTCAACCCACCGTGTGTTCAACCCACCGTGTGTTTACCCCACCGTGTGTTAAACCCACCGTGTGTTCAACCCACCGTGTGTTAAACCCACCGTGTGTTCAACCCACCGTGTGTTCAACCCACCGTGTCTTCAACCCATCGTGTGTTCAACCCACCGTGTGTTCAACCCACCGTGTGTTCAACCCACCGTGTGTTCAACCCACCGTGTGTTCAACCCACCGTGTGTTCGACCCACCGTGTGTTCGACCCACCGTGTGTTAAACCCACCGTGTCTTCAACCCAGCGTGTGTTCAACCCACCGTGTGTTCAACCCACCGTGTGTTAAACACACCATGTGTTCAACCCACCGTGTGTTCAACCCACCGTGTGTTCAACCCACCGTGTGTTCAACCCACAGTGTGTTAAACCTACCGTGTGATCAACCAACCGTGTGTTCAACCCACCGTGTGTTAAACCTACCGTGTGTTAAACCCACCGTGTGTTCAACACACCGTGTGTTTAACCCACCGTGTGTTCAACCCACCGTTTGTTAAACCCACCGTGTGTTAAACCCACCGTGTGTTAAACCCACCGTGTGTTAAACCCACCGTGTGTTCAACCCACCGTGTGTTCAACCCACCGTGTGTTCAACCCACCGTGTGTTCAACCCACCGTGTGTTCAACCTATCGTGTGTTCAATCCACCGTGTGTTCAATCCACCGTGTGTTCAACCCACCGTGTGATCAACCCACCGTGTGTTCAACCCACCGTGTGTTAAACCCACCGTGTGTTCAACCCTACCGTGTGTTAAACCCACCGTGTGTTCAACCCACCGTGTGTTCAACCCACCGTGTGTTAAACCCACCATGTGTTAAACCCACCGTGTGTTAAACCCACCGTGTGTTAAACACACCGTGTGTTAAACCCACCATGTGTTCAACCCACCGTGTGTTCAACCCACCGTGTGTTAAACCCAGCGTGTGTTCAACCCACCGTGTGTTAAACCCACAGGATGTTAAACCCACCGTGTGTTAAACCCACCGTGTGTTAAACCCACCGTGTGTTCAACCCACCGTGTGTTCAACCCACCGTGTGTTAAACCCACCGTGTGTTAAACCCACCGTGTGGTCAACCCACCGTGTGTTCAACCCACCGTGTGTTAAACCCACCGTGTGTTAAACCCACCGTGTGTTCAACCCACCGTGTGTTCAACCCACCGTGTGTTAAACCCACCGTGTGTTCAACCCACCGTATGTTCAACCCACCGTGTGTTCAACCCACCGTGTGGTCAACACACCGTGTGTTAAACCCACCTTATGTTCAACCCACCGTGTGTTCAGCCCACCGTGTGTTAAACCCGGCGTGTGTTCAACCCACCGTGTGTTAAACCCACCGTGTGTTAAACCCACCGTGTGTTAAACCCACCGTGTGTTCAACCCACCGTGTGTTCAACCCACCGTGTGTTCAACCCACCGTGTGTTTAACCCACCGTGTGTTAAACCCACCGTGTGTTCAACCCAGCGTGTGTTAAACCCACCGTGTGTTCAACCCACCGTGTGTTCAACCCACCGTGTGTTCAACCCACCGTGTGTTCAACCCACCGTGTGTTCAACCCACCGTGTGTTCAACCCACTGTGTGTTCAACCCACCGTGTGTTCGACCCACCGTGTGTTCGACCCACCGTGTGTTAAACCCACCGTGTCTTCAACCCAGCGTGTGTTCAACCCACCGTGTGTTCAACCCACCGTGTGTTCAACCCACCATGTGTTCAACCCACCGTGTGTTCAACCCACCGTGTGTTCAACCCACCGTGTGTTCAACCCACAGTGTGTTAAACCTACCGTGTGATCAACCAACCGTGTGTTCAACCCACCGTGTGTTAAACCTACCGTGTGTTAAACCCACCGTGTGTTCAACACACCGTGTGTTCAACCCACCGTGTGTTCAACCCACCGTTTGTTAAACCCACCGTGTGTTAAACCCACCGTGTGTTAAACCCGCCGTGTGTTAAACCCACCGTGTGTTCAACCCACCATGTGTTCAACCCACCGTGTGTTCAACCCACCGTGTGTTCAACCCACCGTGTGTTCAACCTATCGTGTGTTCAATCCACCGTGTGTTCAATCCACCGTGTGTTCAACCCACCGTGTGATCAACCCACCGTGTGTTCAACCCACTGTGTGTTAAACCCACCGTGTGTTCAACCCTACCGTGTGTTAAACCCACCATGTGTTCAACCCACCGTGTGTTCAACCCACCGTGTGTTCAACCCACCGTGTGTTCAACCCCAACCCACCGTGTGTTAAACCTTCCGTGTGTTCAACCCACCGTGTGTTCAACCCACCGTGTGTTCAACCCATCGTGTGTTCAACCCACCGTGTGTTAAACCTACCGTGTGTTCAACCCACCGTGTGTTCAACCCACCGTGTGTTCAACCCACCGTGTGTTAAACCTACTGTGTGTTCAACCCACCGTGTGTTCAACCCACCGTGTGTTCAACCCACCGTGTGTTAAACCCACCGTGTGGTCAACCCACCGTGTGTTCAACACACCGTGTGTTCAACCCACCGTGTATTCAACCCACCATGTGTTCAACCCATCGTGTGTTCAACCCACCGTGTGTTAAACCTACCGTGTGTTCAACCCACTGTGTGTTAATCCCCAACCCACCGTGTGTTAAACCCACCGTATGTTCAACCCACCGTGTGTTCAGCCCACCGTGTGTTAAACCCAGCGTGTGTTCAACCCACCGTGTGTTAAACCCACCGTGTGTTAAACCCACCGTGTGTTAAACCCACCGTGTGTTCAACCCACCGTGTGTTAAATCCACCGTGTGTTCAACCCACCGTGTGTTCAACCCACCGTGTGTTCAACCCACCGTGTGTTCAACCCACCGTGTGTTCAACCCACCATGTGTTCAACCCACCGTGTGTTCAACCCACCGTGTGTTCAACCCACCGTGTGTTCAACCCACCGTGTGTTCGACCCACCGTGTGTTAAACCCACCGTGTGTTAAACCAACCGTGTCTTCAACCCAGCGTGTGTTCAACCCACCGTGTGTTCAACCCACCGTGTGTTAAACCCACCATGTGTTCAACCCACCGTGTGTTCAACCCACCGTGTGTTCAACCCACCGTGTGTTCAACCCCAACCCACCGTGTGTTAAACCTTCCGTGTGTTCAACCCACCGTGTGTTCAACCCACCGTGTGTTCAACCCACTGTGTGTTCAACCCACCGTGTGTTAAACCTACTGTGTGTTCAACCCACCGTGTGTTCAACCCACCGTGTGTTCAACCCACCGTGTGTTAAACCCACCGTGTGGTCAACCCACCGTGTGTTCAACACACCGTGTGTTCAACCCACCGTGTATTCAACCCACCATGTGTTCAACCCATCGTGTGTTCAACCCACCGTGTGTTAAACCTACCGTGTGTTCAACCCACCGTGTGTTAAACCCACCATGTGTTCAACCCACCGTGTGTTCAACCCACCGTGTGTTCAACCCACCGTGTGTTCAACCCCAACCCACCGTGTGTTAAACCTTCCGTGTGTTCAACCCACCGTGTGTTCAATCCACCGTGTGTTCAACCCACCGTGTGTTCAACCCACCATGTGTTAAACCCACCGTGTGTTAAACCCACCGTGTGTTAAACCCACCGTGTGTTAAACACACCGTGTGTTAAACCCACCGTATGTTCAACCCACCGTGTGTTCAGCCCACCGTGTGTTAAACCCGGCGTGTGTTCAACCCACCGTGTGTTAAACCCACCGTGTGTTAAACCCACCGTGTGTTAAACCCACCGTGTGTTCAACCCACCGTGTGTTCAACCCACCGTGTGTTCAATCCACCGTGTGTTTACCCCACCGTGTGTTAAACCCACCGTGTGTTCAACCCACCGTGTGTTAAACCCACCGTGTGTTCAACCCACCGTGTGTTCAACCCACCGTGTGTTCAACCCACCGTGTGTTCAACCCACCGTGTGTTCAACCCACCGTGTGTTCAACCCACCGTGTGTTCAACCCACCGTGTGTTCAACCCACCGTGTGTTCGACCCACCGTGTGTTAAACCCACCGTGTCTTCAACCCAGCGTGTGTTCAACCCACCGTGTGTTCAACCCACCGTGTGTTAAACCCACCATGTGTTCAACCCACCGTGTGTTCAACCCACCGTGTGTTCAACCCACCGTGTGTTCAACCCACAGTGTGTTAAACCTACCGTGTGATCAACCAACCGTGTGTTCAACCCACCGTGTGTTAAACCTACCGTGTGTTAAACCCACCGTGTGTTCAACACACCGTGTGTTTAACCCACCGTGTGTTCAACCCACCGTTTGTTAAACCCACCGTGTGTTAAACCCACCGTGTGTTAAACCCACCGTGTGTTCAACCCACCGTGTGTTCAACCCACCGTGTGTTCAACCCACCGTGTGTTCAACCCACCGTGTGTTCAACCCACCGTGTGTTCAACCTATCGTGTGTTCAATCCACCGTGTGTTCAATCCACCGTGTGTTCAACCCACCGTGTAATCAACCCACCGTGTGTTCAACCCACCGTGTGTTAAACCCACCGTGTGTTCAACCCTACCGTGTGTTAAACCCACCGTGTGTTCAACCCACCGTGTGTTCAACCCACCGTGTGTTCAACCCACCGTGTGTTAAACCCACCATGTGTTAAACCCACCGTGTGTTAAACCCACCGTGTGTTAAACACACCGTGTGTTAAACCCACCATGTGTTCAACCCACCGTGTGTTCAACCCACCGTGTGTTAAACCCAGCGTGTGTTCAACCCACCGTGTGTTAAACCCACAGGATGTTAAACCCACCGTGTGTTCAACCCACCGTGTGTTAAACCCACCGTGTGTTCAACCCACCGTGTGTTCAACCCACCGTGTGTTAAACCCACCGTGTGTTAAACCCACCGTGTGTTCAACCCACCGTGTGTTCAATCCACGGTGTGTTAAACCTACCGTGTCTTCAACCCACCGTGTGTTCAACCCACCGTGTGTTCAACCCACCGTGTGTTAGACCTACCGTGTGTTCAACCCACCGTGTGTTCAACCCACCGTATGTTCAACCCACCGTGTGTTCAACCCACCGTGTGGTCAACACACCGTGTGTTAAACCCACCGTATGTTCAACCCACCGTGTGTTCAGCCCACCGTGTGTTAAACCCGGCGTGTGTTCAACCCACCGTGTGTTAAACCCACCGTGTGTTAAACCCACCGTGTGTTAAACCCACCGTGTTTTCAACCCACCGTGTGTTCAACCCACCGTGTGTTCAACCCACCGTGTGTTTAACCCACCGTGTGTTAAACCCACCGTGTGTTCAACCCACCGTGTGTTAAACCCACCGTGTGTTCAACCCACCGTGTGTTCAACCCACCGTGTGTTCAACCCACCGTGTGTTCAACCCACCGTGTGTTCAACCCACCGTGTGTTCAACCCACCGTGTGTTCAACCCACCGTGTGTTCGACCCACCGTGTGTTCGACCCACCGTGTGTTAAACCCACCGTGTCTTCAACCCAGCGTGTGTTCAACCCACCGTGTGTTCAACCCACCGTGTGTTAAACCCACCATGTGTTCAACCCACCGTGTGTTCAACCCACCGTGTGTTCAACCCACTGTGTGTTCAACCCACAGTGTGTTAAACCTACCGTGTGATCAACCAACCGTGTGTTCAACCCACCGTGTGTTAAACCTACCGTGTGTTAAACCCACCGTGTGTTCAACACACCGTGTGTTCAACCCACCGTGTGTTCAACCCACCGTTTGTTAAACCCACCGTGTGTTAAACCCACCGTGTGTTAAACCCACCGTGTGTTAAACCCACCGTGTGTTCAACCCACCGTGTGTTCAACCCACCGTGTGTTCAACCCACCGTGTGTTCAACCCACCGTGTGTTCAACCTATCGTGTGTTCAATCCACCGTGTGTTCAATCCACCGTGTGTTCAACCCACCGTGTGATCAACCCACCGTGTGTTCAACCCACCGTGTGTTAAACCCACCGTGTGTTCAACCCTACCGTGTGTTAAACCCACCGTGTGTTCAACCCACCGTGTGTTCAACCCACCGTGTGTTCAACCCACCGTGTGTTAAACCCACCATGTGTTAAACCCACCGTGTGTTGAACCCACCGTGTGTTAAACACACCGTGTGTTAAACCCACCGTGTGTTCAACCCACCGTGTGTTCAACCCACCGTGTGTTAAACCCAGCGTGTGTTCAACCCACCGTGTGTTAAACCCACAGGATGTTAAACCCACCGTGTGTTAAACCCACCGTGTGTTAAACCCACCGTGTGTTCAACCCACCGTGTGTTCAACCCACCGTGTGTTAAACCCACAGTGTGTTAAACCCACCGTGTGTTCAACCCACCGTGTGTTCAACCCACGGTGTGTTAAACCTACCGTGTGTTAGACCTACCTATGTTCAACCCACCGTGTGTTCAACCCACCGTATGTTCAACCCACCGTGTGTTCAACCCACCGTGTGGTCAACCCACCGTGTGTTCAACACACCGTGTGTTCAACCCACCGTGTATTCAACCCACCATGTGTTCAACCCATCGTGTGTTCAACCCACCGTGTGTTAAACCTACCGTGTGTTCAACCCACCGTGTGTTCAACCCACCGTGTGTTCAACCCACCGTGTGTTCAACCCACAGTGTGTTAAACCTACCGTGTGTTCAACCAACCGTGTGTTCAACCCACCGTGTGTTCAACCCACCGTGTGTTAAACCCACCGTGTGTTAAACACACCGTGTGTTAAACCCACCGTGTGTTCAACCCACCGTGTGTTCAACCCACCGTCTGTTAAACCCAGCGTGTGTTCAACCCACCGTGTGTTAAACCCACAGGATGTTAAACCCACCGTGTGTTAAACCCACCATGTGTTCAACCCACCGTGTGTTCAACCCACCGTGTGTTCAACCCACCGTGTGTTAAACCCACCGTGTGTTCAACCCACCGTGTGTTCAACCCACCGTGTGTTCAACCCACCGTGTGTTCAACCCACCGTGTGTTCAACCCACCGTGTGTTCAACCCACCGTGTGTTCAACCCACCGTGTGTTCAACCCACCGTGTGTTCAACCCACCGTGTGTTCAACCCACCGTGTGTTAAACCCACCGTGTGTTAAACCAACCGTGTCTTCAACCCAGCGTGTGTTCAATTCACCGTGTGTTCAACCCACCGTGTGTTAAACCCACCGTGTGTTCAACCCACCGTGTGTTCAACCCACCGTGTGTTCAACCCACCGTGTGTTCAACCCACAGTGTGTTAAACCTACCGTGTGATCAACCAACCGTGTGTTCAACCCACCGTGTGTTAAACCTACCGTGTGTTAAACCCACCGTGTGTTCAACCCACCGTGTGTTCAACCCACCGTGTGTTCAACCCACCGTTTGTTAAACCCACCATGTGTTAAACCCACCGTGTGTTAAACCCACCGTGTGTTAAACCCACCGTGTGTTCAACCCACCGTGTGTTCAACCCACCGTGTGTTCAACCCACCGTGTGTTCAACCCACCGTGTGTTCAACCTATCGTGTGTTCAATCCATCGTGTGTTCAATCCACCGTGTGTTCAACCCACCGTGTGTTCCACCCACCGTGTGATCAACCCACCGTATGTTCAACCCACCCTGTGTTCAACCCACCGTGTGTTCCACCCACCGTGTGTTGAACCCACCGTGTGTTCAACCCACCGTGTGTTCAACCCACCGTGTGTTCAACCCACCGTGTGTTCAACCTATTGTGTGTTCAACCCACTGTGTGTTCAACCCATTGTGTGTTCCACCCACCGTGTGTTCAACCCACCGTCTGTTCCACCCACCGTGTGATGCACCCACCGTGTGTTCAACCCACCGTGTGTTCAACCCACCGTGTGTTCCACCCACCGTGTGTTCAACGCATCGTGTGTTGAACCCACCGTGTGTTGAACCCACCATGTGTTCAACCCACCGTGTGTTCAACCCACTGTGTGTTCAACCTATCCTGTATTGAATCCACCGTGTGTTCAACCCACCGTATGTTCCACCCACCGTGTGATCAACCCACCGTGTGTTCAACCCATCCTGTGTTCAACCCACTGTGTGTTCCACCCACCGTGTGTTCAACGCATCATGTGTTGAACCCACCGTGTGTTCAACCCACCGTGTGTTCAACCCACCGTCTGTTCAACCTATCGTGTGTTCAACCCACCGAGTGTTCCACCCACCGTGTATTCAACCCACTGGTGTTCCACCCACCGTGTGTTCCACCCACCGTGTGTTCAACCCACCGTGTGTTCAACCCACTGTGTGTTCCACCCACCGTATGTTTTACCCACCATGTGTTCAACCCACCGTGTGTTCAACCCACCGTGTGTTGTTCAACCCACCGTGTGTTCAACCCACCGTGTGTTCATCCCACCGCGTGTGCAACCCATTGTGTGTTCAACCCACCGTGGGTTCGATCCACCGTGTGTTCAAGCCACCGTGTGTTCAACCCACCGTGTGGTCAACCCACCAAGTGTTCAGCCCACCGTGTGTTCAACCCGATGTGTGTTCAGCCCGATGTGTGTTCAACCCACCACGTGTCCAGCCCACCATGTGTTCAACCCACCATGTATTCAACCCACCGTGTGTTCAACCCACCGTGTGTGCAACCCACCGTCTGCACAACCAACCGTGTGTACAACCGACCGTGGGTTCAACCCACCGTGTGTTGTTCAACCCACCTTGGGTTTAATCCACCGTGTGTTCAATCCACCGTGTGTTCAACCCACTGTATGTTCAACCCAACACGTGTGTTGAACCCACCGTGTGTTCAACCCACCGTGTGTTCAACCCACCGTGTGTTCAACCCGCCGTGTGTGCAACACACCGTGTGTCCAACCCACCGTGTGTCCAACCCACCGTGTGTTCAACCCACCGTGTGTTGAACCCACAGTGTGTTCAACCCACAGTGTGTTCAACCCAACCCACCGTATGTTCCACCCACCGCGGGCTCAAACCACCGTGAGTTCCACCCACCGTGTGTTGAACCCACCGTGTGTTCAACCCACCGTGTGTTCAACCCACCGTGTTTTCAACCCGCCGTGTGTTCCACCCACCGTGTGTTTAACCCACCATATGTTCAACCCACCATGTGTTCAACCCACCGTGTGTTCAACCCACCGTGTGTTGTTCAACCCACCGTGTGTTCAGCCCACCGTGTGTTCAACCCACCGTGTGTACAACCCACCATGTGTTCAACCCACCGTGGGTTCAACCCACCGTGGGTTCAACCCACTGTGTGTTTAACCCACTGTGTGTTCAATCCACCGTGTGTTCAACCCGCCGTGTGTTCCACCCACCGTGTGTTCAACCCACTGAGTGTTCAACCCACCGTGTGTTCAACCCACCGTGTGTTCAACCCACCACGTGTTAAACCCACCACGTGTTCAACCCACAAAGTGTTCAACCCACCATGTGTTCAACCCAACATGTATTCAACCCACCATGTTTTGTTCAACCAACTGTGTGTTCAACCCACCGTGTGTTAAACCCAGCGTGGGTTCAACCCACCGTGGGTTCAGTCCACCGTGTGCTCAACCCACTTTGTGTTCAATCCACCGTGTGTTCAACCCACCATGTGTTCAACCCACGGTGTGTTCAGGCCACCGTGTCTTCAACCCACCGTGTGTGCAACCCAACGTGTGTTCAACCCACCGTGTGTTCAACCCACCGTATATGTTCAACCCACCGTCTGTTCAACCCATTGTTTGTTCAACCCATCATGTGTTCAACCCACCGTGTGTTCAACCCACCGTGTGGTCAAGCCACCGTGTGTTCAGCCCACCGTGTTTTCAACCCACTGTGTGTTCATCCCACCGTGTCTTCAACCCACCGTGTGTTCAACCCACCGTATGTTCAACCCAAGACATGTGTTCAACCCACCGTGTGTTCAACCCACCGTGTGTTCAACCCATCGTGTGTTCAACCCACCATGTGTTCAACCCACCATGTGTTCAACCCACCATGTGTTCAACCCACCATGTGTTCAACCCACCGTGGGTTCAACCCACCTTGGGTTCAATCCACCGTGTGTTCAACCCACCGTGTGTTCAACCCACCGTATGTTCAACCCACCACATGTGTTCAACCCACCGTGTGTTCAACCCACCGTGTGTTCAACCCACCGTGTGTTCAACCCACCGTGTGTTCAACCCACCATGTGTTCAATCCACCATGTGTTCAACCAACCGTGTGTCCAGCCCACCGTGTATTCAACCCACCGTGGGTTCAACCCAACGAATTGCTGCGAGCCGACCTTCTGCCGGTACTCCTCCTCCTGGTGCTCCTGAGCCTCCTCGTCGTCGAAGGTGAGCTCGGCGTAGGCGTCGACCGAGACCGGCGTCTTCGGAGTGCGCCCGGTCTGTTCCTCGTTGAGAAACCGCCTACGCAGCTTCTTGGCGTAGCCCTGCTGGTGGAGCCACAGCTTCCTCGCTGACGTGTCGTGTACGATCTCCAGCCCAAGGTACTTCTGCACCGGCGAGATCTCCCGCAGCTCGAAGGTGTCCTCCAGCAGCTCCTTGGCTTGCTGCAAGCGAACGCAATGTCCGGCCTCGTCGTCGGTTGCCGCGAACTGCAGCAAGCCAGCCTTCTGCCGATACTCCTCCTCCTCGCGCTCCTGGGCCTCTTCGTCGTCGAACGTCAGCTCAGCGTATGCGTCGACAGAGACCGGCGTCTTCGGGACTCAACCGCATTGCTCCTCGTCGATGAAGCGCCTGCGCGGCTTGTCAGCGTAGCCCAAGGTACTTCACCACCGGCGAGATCTCACGCAGCTCGAAGGCGGCCTCCAGCAGCTCCTTCAGCATCGCGGTGCTGCTGCTGGCGGCGAGCAGGTCGTCGACGTAGACCAGCACCCAGCAGGTCACCCCGCCGTCGCCGACCTTGAAGTAGAGCGCCTCGTCGACCTGGCTCTTTTTCCAGCCAGCGCCCAGCAGCACTCCATCGAGAGCCCTATACCATTGCAGCGGCGACTGCTTCAGCCCGTATAGGCTCTTCGGCGTGTGTTCAACCCACCGCGTGTTCAACAACACGGCAGTGGGTGGAACATACGGTGGGTTGAACACACGGTGGGTTGAACAAACGGTGGTTTGAACACGCGGTGGGTTGAACACGCGGTGGGTTGAACACACGGTGGGTTGAACGCAAGGTGGGTTGAACACATGCCAAAGAGCCTATACGGGCTGAAGCAGTCGATGCTGCAATGGTATAGGGCTCTCGATGGATTGCTACTAGGCGCTGGCTGGAAGACGAGCCAGGTCGACGAGGCGCTCTACTTCAAGATCGGCGACGGCGAATGTTATGCTCTCGGAGGTGGGTTGAACACACGGTGGGTAGAACACACGGTGGGTTGAAGACACGGTTGAAGATACGCTGTCCCGATATGTGCGAGCGGGATACGCTGACCGTGTGTCCATGTCCACTCCTCCTCTCGCGATCCGCATTTCTCCCCTCCCCACCGTTCCCACTCCCCATTCCCCCCTTCCTCCCCGCTGTCCCATCTCCCACCTTCCAACCTCCACTGTTTCCCCTTTCCCGTCTTCCGTGTCCATCCGGTCTCTGCCACTCGCTCCAGCTTTTGAGGCGCCTCAAAATTCCCTTTCCATCTAGTCTCCGCCACTCGCTACGGCCTCTTCCACTCGCCAGTCTCAGGGGGAGTGGGGAGTGCAACTAGTGCCCATGGCGTACCCGCCCCCGCTGTAGCAGTGCGCAATCTGACTTTTGAGACGTCTCAAAACCCGCCCCTGCTGTAGCAGTGCGCAATCTGGTGGAGCAGGCGCAGTACGCACGCACAACTCTGCTCCATCATGCTAATGCTGCCAACTACCATTCTCCCCCTCCCATTCCCCCCCTCCCGTTTCCCCCCTCCCATACCCCCCCTCCCATTTCCCCCTTTCTCCCCACATCCCCTCCCTTTCCCTCCTTCAGTGTCCGCCACGCATTGAGGTCTCTTCCGCTCACCTGTCTCAGGGGGGAGTGGAGAGCGCATCAGCACCCATGGGCTGCCGGCCCAGCGCTGTGGTAGCAGTGCGCAGCCTGGTGGAACCGGCGCAGCACGCGCAGCGCAGCTCTGCTCCATCATGCCCCGCTCGCACCACCGCCGCAAGGGGTACCCTGGTCGACTTACCACCGATGCTGATGGCCGTGAGTCACAGGGGTGGGGGGAGGGAGGAGGGTGGTGAGGGAGGATTGTAGGAATGGGGAGTTGTGCGTGAGCAAGGTTGGACGGGGCATGGCAGTGAGTGTGCATGGGAGACGAGAGAGGAAGAAGCGGTAGGTGGAGGTATGGCGTGTCACGACACACCACCAAAGCGGACTTTGTTTCTCATCGCTTCTCTTCTCGCTGCCCCCTCACTATAGGTGTGGCTGGGTTACTCACATGTTCGTTTTGCAAGTGGGGTGCTGGTGATGCTGTGCATGTATTGATAAATGAGAATTTTTTTGTAACAAAAAAAAATACAGATTGTGGTTCGACTTGAAGAGGGGTTTGCTGTAAAGGAGACATTCTCCTTTACCTTTCGGCAGGTCCTCGGGACCTACCACCTAGTCTCATTTGCAGTTTTCACTTCTCTAGTTCCCACCAGCACACACTAAACCCTTCCTATGCCCAGATCTGGGCATAGGAGCACCTTGTTAGAAGACGTTATTGCTGTCCGTTTTAATAGCATGACTGGCGGACTTGTCTCCGCTGTTGGCGGAAGGCCTCCCCCTTCTCGAATGAATTTACGGAGCAGTGGTCGTGGTGGTTCTCCGCAACGTGATGGGGATCGGGACTCCTCTTCACGTCGTGAGCGTTCTCGCTCTCCCCGTGGCGGAAATTCTGCTGCTGTTACTGCTCTAGATTTATTGAATCGTGCACGACAGGCTCCTCCTCGAAGCCCGAGAGCTGCAGGAGGAGATCGTGACGGATCTTCCCGTCGGGATTTTCCTCCCGGATTTCACGGCGAACGACGTGCGGACGGGTTACGTGGAGGCAAAACGAACGCACCTGACGGAAATGTCGCGCCCATTCCCGAGGAAGCCCCAGCAACGGCCGAAAACGCCACGCGCGCGGCACCCTTTGGTCCTGCGCGTGGCGATCGTAATGATCGCAACCCTGCGCGTGTGGACCGTAATCATGAGGGTCCTGCGCGTGGGGCCGGCGATCGCGATCTCGGTCAAGATCGCAATCTTGACCGCCGCGCGGATCGCCAGGATCAGGACCAATGGCGAGAATCTCGACGCCCAGATCCTGCACCTCGCCCGGCGAATCCGTGCGCTTCTCAGGATTGTCGAATCTCGCCTTCTGCAGCAGCGGATTTTGCCGAGATTCTCGCGCGTCTTGACCCGGCAGCCCAGCGAAACCTTCAGCGAATCTTCACGGGAGCTGCTGGCAAACGCGTTTCAGTGCACTCCACTGCATCTACAGCGCCCCGCGCAGCAGAAAATTATTCCGCTCGTTATACCAACAATGAAATTCCTGCCACCGCCAACAACGAAGCCATACATCACGTCATCGGCCTCCTCGCTGCTCTCCAGCGCGGAAATAACGGCGATCCCGCACCGCCTTCAGGACCTGATCGTCCCGCAGCAGCAGCGGCAGCACCACGCTCTCGCCTCCCCCCTCCGGCCAACGAACCCGATGGCGACGACGCGGGCGACAACGCACCCATCGAGAATTCGGATGAAGGTAATGCAGCCCGTCCCAAACCCAGCTCTGCCAGCTTCAGCCTTGCTCCCATCCCCCCTGCTCGCCCTCAGCTGCGTTCCTCCTTAGTGAAAAGTGATGGTATCCGCACGCAACTTTTTAGTTTCGAGCGTATTCAAGCTATTGCACGTCACGCCATTTCTGTTTTGCCTTCTAGCGGCGGCGAGCAAGCCGCCGACTACCTCCAGCAAATAGTTGACGAAACGGAGGAAAATATTCATTTTCTCTTTACCGCCGACCAACGTGGTTTTGAGGTGGCCAATATGGCCTTAAAGATTAAATATGGCGAAGTGGTGGAAGATAAGAATGTAAAGGCTGCCACTCAAATCGTGGCAACTAACAAAAAGAGACCTAGTCGCCCCACCCATGCGAGCTCCCGTAGCGACCCTCCCCCTCGTGGTCGAGGCCAAGGAGAGCGTAATTGGAACACGTGGTGCCGTGACGGTGACGGGCGTTGTTTCTTCTGTCGCGAACCCGGACATGGGATCGCGGATTGCCCCCAGCGTGGCCAGGGCGCCAATAGGCCCACTAAGATTGTGTGAAGATCTATGTATGATTATGCCGTTATAATTTTTCAGATCTACGAGCAATTGTCTTATTTAAAAATGATTGCCCCCCCTTTTTACTGTACCGATACGATTCTACTTTAAAAAAAAAAAAAAGGAGAGAGAGAGAGAGAGAGAGAGAGAGAGAGAGAGAGAGAGAGAGAGAGAGAGAGAGAGAGAGAGAGAGAGAGAGAGAGAGAGAGAGAGAGAGAGAGACAGAGAGAGAGAGAGAGAGACAGAAAGAAGATGAAGAAAGAGGGAGGAAGAGAAGGGGTTCAAGAGAGAGAGAGAAGAAAGGAAGGCAGGAGGTAATGCAAAAGAGATGAAAAAAAAAAAAAACATAACAAAACAAAACAAAAAGAGAGAAGAAGATGATAAGATACGATTACGTGGCCTCAACACTCACCCTTCTTCGTACGCTCCTCCCTGCACCCCTTACCAGAGTTGGACGTCATCGCCGCTCTCGACACTTCACCCACTGGCACACCTTTCATGCATGGTCGCCTTGGTGCATGCGCCAGCTGGTGGGCCGCCTGGTGTGATAGCCGCTTCATCATGTCAGTAATCACATCCGGCTACCGTCTTCCGTGGGCATCCTCGGAGCCCACTCCCCACCACGCGACAAACCACTCGGGTGCCATTCAATTTACCGCATTTGCGGTCGAGGCAGTCACCGAGCTACTAGCGACAGGAGCGGCCCGAATGGTGCCCCCGTCGGAACCCCTCACATGCGTCAGCCCTTTAAATGTAGTCGTCCAACCTTCAAAAAAGAGGCTCATATTGGACCTTCGACACGTGAATACATTCTTGTCTGTCCCACGATTTCGTTACGAGGGCCTTAACCGGGTGCCCGACTTGGTGCATCGAGACGATTGGCTATTCACCATCGATCTGAAGGCCGGATACCACCATGTGGACATCCACCCCGCATATTGGCAGTTTCTTGGTTTCACCCTCCAAGGACAACTCTATCAGTTCCTATCCCTGCCTTTTGGGTTGGCCACTGCGCCGTTTGTCTTCACCCAACTAATCAAGCAGCTCGCAAAGCGCTGGCGCAGCAAAGGCATTCGACTTATCCCATATGTTGACGACATCCTTTTTATAAATGCCACTCGAGCCGAGGCCCTTCGCAATCGAGCTATCATCTTGGCCGACCTCACAGCGGCCAGATTCGTCGCCAACTCAAAAAAATCGCAGCTCGAGCCAAGTCAGTGCCTCAAATTCCTAGGACTCAGACTGGACACGCGCACAACATCTTTCTCCGTTGACGCTGATCGACGAGAGCGATTGCTTGTCGAGCTCCAACAGACTTGCACGCTTTGCGAGCGGGGGCGGTGCATCCCGGTCCGACGCGTCGCTCGCATTACTGGCATGCTTGCCTCTATGGTGCTCGCCCTCGGCACCCTCGCGCGTGCCTTTTCGCACAATCTACTTTTACAAATCTCGGATTGCTCATCCTGGGGAGACTCAGTCCTCTTGAACGCGGAGTCAATTGACGAGTTGCGCTTTTGGCTCTCCCAGTTCAATGTGTTCAACGGTTCGTGTTTTCACAATCCATATCTATACGACATCGTGATGTATGTGGACGCGAGCGACAGCGCTTGGGGGGCTTGCTATTCCGCACCCGATGGTTGCGTCGGATCGCTTTCATCACACTTACCTCAGGCTCTTGTCGCCTCGTCCAGCATGCTTCGCGAACTCAAGGGGATTCTCTGGGCCCTCTCCTCCTTTGCTGACGAGGTTCAGCGCTGCCACATCCTTCTGCGCAGCGACAGTCAGGCAGCCTATTACATTTTGAGGAAAGGGGGCTCACGTCGTTCCGAGCTGACAATTGTATGCCGGGCCATCATTCAGCTCTATGTGCATCACAAGATTCGACTGACGGTCCAATGGATCCCGCGCGAGCTCAATACCGAGGCTGATACATTGTCAAAACTGGAACTTCACGACGACTACTCTCTCGCGCGTCCTTGGTTCCTTTTGCTCGAGAGGCGTTGGGGGCCTCATTCCATTGACCTGTTTGCCTCACCCACCAATGCACAGCTGGCTCGTTATTGCTCCCTGGAGTTTTCGCGAGCGGCCCTCGCGCAGGATGCATTTTCAATTAGTTGGTTGGGGGAAAATTGTTACGCGTTTCCACCACCACCCCTTATTCCCGCCGTTCTCGCCCACGCTCGCCGCTCAAGAACCTCCCTCACCCTAGTGATCCCTTGCTGGCCTAGTGCCTTTTGGTGGCCTCTTCTACACCCAGACTGTTGGGCTAGTGATATCACCGCAACCCTTAGTCTTGCCTCTGGTTCCGACTGTTTGTGTGTTGGAAGTGATCCTTGGGCATTTCGTGGGGCTGGACTTCCTAACTCTCCTATGTACGCCCTTCGAATAATATTCGCTAATAATTAATGCTTTTCGTTACGCAGGTCACCAGCTCGCCCCCCTGCTCTTGGACCTCTTGACGCTCACCGTTGATCTCCGTGCTCAGTCTACAATTCGCACGTACGAGCCATATTGGCGGCAATATCGCGCGTTTTGTACCATGCACGCTCTTCCTTTACTTCCTTCAAGTGATTTGACCGCGGCGTTATTCCTACTGCTCTCGATCCGCAATGGCGCCCCTATTTCGGCTATCCGTTCGACATGTTCCGCCATTTCGTGCGCCCATTGGCTCGTTGGCGAACCGTCTCCTGTTCGCGGGCCACTCTCTAGCCAAGTGAAAGAGTATGCACAACGTCATTGCGGATGACCATCGAAGGCTAAAGAGCCTGTACCCCCAGAAAAAATATACGATATCTGCGACATATATTTTTCGTCATCCGACCCGGCCACATTCCAGTGGGGGCTGATCCCTCTTCTCATGTTTTCGGCCTTCTTACGCTTCTCTGACCTGATTTCCCTCCAGTGGCATCAGATTGAGTTTGACAGGGACTGCATGTGGCTATTTATTCCTCGCTCCAAGACGGACCAAGCTGGCAGAGGTGCTTGGGTCCCAGTGGCAGCATCCTCTGCCCGCCACTGCCCTGTCTCTCGTGTCCAACAGTTTCTTTTCCTCGCGGGCTACTCTCAAGATTCTACCGGCCCTCTTATCCGCGTGTTCCAACCGGGTGCCGGGGCTTCCCCTTCCGACCGTTCCCCTTCGTATGCTACCGTGCGGGGCTGGTGCCGCGATGGCTTTGCCCGCGTCGGCCTTAACCCGGATCTCCTCGGCACTCATTCCTTCCGTAAATCGGCGGCAACTGTAGCTGTCGACGTCAGAGTGCCGGACAGACTCTTCAAAGCCCTTGGTTGGTGGCGTAGTGATAGGGCTAAGGAGCTATATATTACACAACTCGATCGCGAGCTTGTCGATGCCTCTCGCGTACTACAGGACCCTCTCCGATCTAGCCTGACGGATCGGTACTTGACCACATTCGAGAGGGGTCGCCGCCGACCTCTCCCCTGATGTCTCGTTCGACCTATGACGACTGCACTGCACACTCCTCTGAAAGTCGTGTCACAATATGAGAATTTTTTTGTAACAAAAAAATTTACAGATTGTGGTTCGACTTGAAGAGGGGTTTGCTGTAAAGGAGACATTCTCCTTTACCTTTCGGCAGGTCCTCGGGACCTACCACCTAGTCTCATTTGCAGTTTTCACTTCTCTAGTTCCCACCCTCCTCTCCCCTATACCCTGGATCGCTTGTGCGTATCTTGTTCCCGTTTAGAACACCATATGTATTCCATATTATCGAGTGTGATGTATATTGAGATGTGAAATGCTATGACGACTGCACTGCACACTCCTCTGAAAGTCGTGTCACAATTTGCTGAACGTGTACTAATGGGAGAAGTTATTGTGTAATTTTGGGTGGTGGTGTGGTGGTCATTGCCAACCCAAATCAACCCCCAGATTATGATTCACTCCTGTAGGATAACTCTTCCCTTCCCTTCCCACATGCTTTCTGAAGGGCTTGTGTGCCAAATACTCTTCTGAACTCAAACCGGTACTAGCTGGATTGCCTAAAGTTTTACAGAAGGTGCATGCCAAGCTATGGTAACACATTTCCAATTTCATTCACCATTGTCTTTCCATTTTTGGATTCACGAGACAGACGAATCTGTACTGGGGTCACAAAAACAGTGCAGAATTTCCTAGCTGATGTCAGATCAGAACACCTGCCTTCACATCAAAGCCTGCACTGGCCTTCACAACCCTGCTAACCACCATCGAAATCCCTCAACTCCTCCAAACTCCACCCTACGCTCCAGCCTCCACCAAGGCAAATTTTATCAGTGTAAATAACCCTGATACCCTGATTATCAGGGTGGTTTTGGGTAGTCACACTGATGACCTAGGGTAATTTATTCGGGAGCTAGAATTTTCCTGATATGCCAGTGTTTACACTGATGGCTCAGGGTTACCGATTCTTAACGAGATTTACCCTGAAGCGAGTACCATACCCCCCACCCCCCCCCCCCCCCCCTCCCCTTCCCCCTAACACCCTCGCCCCCAATTCGCCCTCGCACTTCCTGTCCCACTAAATACCGGTAGAAAAGACAAGCTATAGGAAAACTCATGATGGAGTGGCCCGGTTAGAACTTCAGTAGAAACACTTCATTAGGGTATTGAAAATTGTTACACTGTGGCATAAGTAATTTTTTTAGAAACTATGGAAAACCCTGATGGAAAAGAATTTTCCGAAGGGGTCACACTGATAATCAGAGTTTTGCAAAGGTGCAGGACTGATGATAAGGGTTGCTTAAAACCAAAAATTAGCCCTGGCCTCCACCCCCCTCTAGCTGATCCCCCACCCCACTCCAGCTGACCCTCCAACCACTGTTGTCAAATACACCTCGAGGCTTCACTCTTAGGTCCAGCAGCGCCTTCACCTGGAAGCCTCGCGAGCGGCGGCCTGGTACCGTCATCGCCCGGATATAAGACAGTGTCGAATTGAAGACATGGGGTGTCGTTAAAACGGGTGTTTCTTATAGATGGGTGTTCCTGATTATTGTTGGGCTGAGGTGCCCTAGGATCTTTGTAGAGCTTAAAGTCTGAGTAGGATTGTAATAGCGGAAGCGTTTGAATGAAAGTCCTTGAACCACCTTGCGCTAATATGTGAGGGCAAAGTAAGTTGATTAAACAAGCAAATACAAAGGTTTATATAAGAGTACAAGGAATACGAATAGATAAGTTTAAACCGTTTTACTGTTGCGATTCGATACAGTGCGACTCGGGCAACTGCTCAATGTCGAGTCAGTTGTGTGTCCTTGCTGTCGTACTGTATTTGTCAAGTCGAAGGTCACTGACCTTTGACCTTCGCGTAACCTCCGAGCGGTTACCCTAACCTCCGAGGGTTGACTCGCGATGCTTCGATTTGGACTGCTTCGCTAGTGTCCTGAGTTTCAACACGACAGAGGCGCTTAAGACTTATTATTCCCAACACTCCCCTTCGCTTCTGGAGTGTCGCTGATGGTGACGTGGCCTTGTCCAGTCAGCAGCATGCAGTACTCGAACTTCTGTTTTCCGAGTTTCTTGGTCAAATAATCGGCTGCCATCTCGGACGTGGGACAGTAGGATAATTCGAGTTTCCCTTTCTCGATCTCGTCCTTCACGAAGAAGTATTGCAGAGCGATATGCTTCGTTCTGTTCGCGAATCCGCTTTTGTTGGCGATGCGAATTGCAGATTGGTTGTCGCAGAACAGGGTGAAGTTGGGTAACTCAGCTAACTTTGCTTCTTCCAGCAGCTCGCGAAGGTAGAGTCCTTCCTTGGTGGCTGAACAGAGGGCGATATATTCTGCTTCAGCTGAAGAGAGAGCGATTAGTTCCTGCTTACTCGACTGCCATGAGATAGGTCCGATAGGCTCGAGACGATAGACGTAGCCAGTGCGAGAGCGCCTGTTATCAGAATCGCCGGCATGGTCAGCATCGACGTAGCCGATTAGTTTCGTCGTCGTAGCTTCGCCCTTGTAGTAAGTCAGGACGATCGTCGATGTGCTCACGAAGTAGTGTAGTGCGCGATCGAGCTCCGCCAGGTGCTCTGCTTCGGGTTTCTTGAGATAGGTGGCGAGTTGGCTTGCGGGGTAGGATAGATCCGGGCGACAGGTGACGGCTGCGAAGAGGAGGCAGCCCAGTTTCCTCTGGTAGTCTCGTATTCCGGCAGCTTTGAGTGGAGCAGAATTTCCTTTGTCGCTTCCTGCCGTGTGGCGGTATGGCGTGGCGATAGCGGTAGGTGTGAGCGAGAAGCGCTTGGCGATGGTGTCGGCGTATTTCTCGGCGCTGAGGTAGATAGCATTTTCCTCTTCGCGGATGTTGAGCCCGAGGTACTGGGTGACGGTGGAGGAGACGGTGAGCGTGAGGTCCTTCTGCAGCTCCCCTTCGAACCAGGTAGTGACGTCGTCGGTGGAGCCGATGTAGAGCAAGTCGTCGACATAGACGATCAGTAGGATGTAGTCTGCGCCTTTGGTGAGACGATACATTCCTTGGTCGTGAGGCAGTTGGCGGAATCCGATGCGAGTGAGGCGGGTGTGTAGGTGCTGTTGCCACAGTCGCGGAGCTTGTTTGATTCCGTAGAGCGATTTCAGTAGTTTGCAGACCTGATTGGGGTTTCCGTGGGTACCGTGGGGGAGTTCGACGAAGATTTCGGCGTCGACGGGTGCGTAGAGGAATGCGTTGGCGACGTCAATTTGTCGCAGCTTCTTCTTCTTCATGGCGGCGACGGCGAGAAGAATTCGGAGAGAGGTATGTCGACTAACTGGGGCGAAAGTCTCGGTGAAGTCTCGTCCTTGCTCCTGGTCGAATCCACGCACGACCCAGCGTGCTTTGAACTTCTTGATTGTGCCGTCGGCTTTTGTTTTGATGCGGAAGACCCATTTCCCGGTGAGAATGGTCTTGTTCCATGCCACGCTTGCGGGAACGACCTTCCAGGTGTTGCGTTCCTCTAATGCCTTCAATTCTCTGTCCATGGCTTCACACCATTTCTCCCTATGTTCCCCCCCCAGAGCCTGCTGAACTGTCGCAGGCTCTTTAGGAAGTGCGTTGCCGTGGACTGCGGTGACGAGACCAAGGATTTGCAGTCCAGTCTGTGAGTATTGGGGGAGTGTTGGGTCCTCGGGATAAGCTGCTTCGTCTCCCGCTTCTGGATCGGGTATGAAATTTGGCCCTATCCTTTCTGCTTCGTTTGTATTGACTGTCGCAGGTGTTACGTAACCGTTGTCGGCGAAGTGGTAGAAGACTTCGGCGTTGACACTGTCGCGAGGATTTTCTTCGTCCATGGGCACGTCGACGGAGCAGTACGGGAGAGGTCCGGCTTCTTCCGATGCGTTGTCTACGTTCTGTTCATCCCAGTCTGCTTCGTCCGCTGCTGAGGCGAAGGCTCGGTCACCACGAAAGCCACCTGTGGGGTCCTGATTCTCGTGCAAGTTGGCGAGGTACGTTTGAAGGGTGAGTCGCTCGTAGAAGATCACATCACGTGCTGCTACTGTTTCCTTTGAGTGGACATCGAATTTTCCACGCGTTGTAATTTTTCTCGATGCCGAGGTGTAGTCCCCACTGTGCCCGTTGCGGAAATCTTACCGCTCGTGCTTCTGGGGGTCGGTACTGTACCATGCACCCGAAAACTCGTAACATTTTTGTGCTGCCCTGCTTTCCTGTCCACAACAGATGCGGTGATGCGTTATTCGGGAGTGACGACGACAACAGCAAGTTGTGCAGCATGACAGCATGGTCCATTGCTGCTGGCCACTGGTGGTTGGGTAGCCGCATGCCACGTAGCAGCTTGCGCATGCTATTCTGCAGAGTCCTGTTCATTCTTTCTGCCACACCTTGCTGCTGATGGGCATAGGGAAGGGAGAGGAGTTGCTTGATTCCCCTTTCCGCCAGGTACTGCTTGAAGCGCTGAGAGGTGTATTCGCCACCTCCGTCTGACTGGAAGCTTTTCAGCTGTGTTCCTGATTCCCTCTCTGCTATCGGTAGCCAGGCAGCGAACGCTGCGAGTGCCATGTTGCGGCTGGGTAGGTTTCGATGCCAGACGTATCGAGTGGCGGCGTCGATGAAGGTGATCGTGTAATTGTAGGTGACTTGTCCTGGTTCTCGATTGAAGAGGATGTCGCTGTATACTTTTTCGAGTGGTGCGTATGCAGGTGCGCTCGGGTTGTGGTGAGAAGAGAACGGTTGATGTGGTAAGTCGGCTTCGGGGCAGATGAGGCAAGTCCCTCGTGCACGTTGAAGTTCTCTGCCATCAGGTAGTAGTAGTGAGTCCTTGTCTAGGACTCCTGCTCGTATTGTGTTATTTAACACCGTATTGCTTGGATGTCCTGTACGTGCGTGCCAGATGTCTTCAGGGGCGCGATGTCCGGGTGAGCGTTGATACGCGTCGGAGTTGGAGTAGAAGCTGGCGACGAATTTGGCGCTTCGGTGGAATTCTCGTTGAGTCGGGGTCAGCTGCTGTGCGGGTGTTGGTGGTGCTTCGTCGACGATGACTGGTGTCGTTGTACGTGCTGCTGCGGATGTTGTTTCTGCTGCTGCCGATGTTGTCTCTCCTGCTGTCGTTGTTGTCTCTGCTGCAGCTGATGTTGTCTCTCCTGCTGTCGTTATTGTCTCTGTTGCTGCTGATGTTGTCTCTGCTGCTGCCGTTTGTTGAATCGTTGCTAATGCTCGTGTTCGTTCTGCTTCAGGGATGGTGTGCGAGTACCAGAAACCTCCCGGGCTGAAGTCGAGATCGAGATCCGGAGGATGTGTCCAGTCAGTGAAGTTGACGATGGCGTCGCTGTCTGCAGTGCCCAGGTCGGGGACGAAATCAAGAACGAAGACGTTGTTCTTCAACACTGCTCTTCCGATGTAGAGGCCGCCCTTCCCGTGGTATAACTTAAACTCCTGGGTGGTGCTGTCGGCTTCCAAGTGAATCACTTTCGCCATCAGCTGGCTAACACTCAGTAAGTTATAACCGAGTCCTTCTGCGATGAGTACCTTTGACATGTGCAGTATGACGTTTGTCTCTCTTGATTGAAGCTGAACTACTCCTTGTCGTCGTGTGCGCAGGTTCTGGTTGTTGGCGACCGGGATGACTACTTCTCGCTGGAGTCGATGTTCGCGTTGTACGAAGCGTCCGGAGGAGCACATGTGTTGTCCGCAGCAACTATCCTAGAACCAGGCATCGCTTTGGGCGATGGCGGCGTACGTTGGATTCGGCTGGAGTGACTCGCGGCGAGGCGTCCTGTTGTCGAGCTCTTCTTCCGGTGAGTAGTGGGGTGGTGACTCGGTTGTGCACGAATCCGTTATCTTCACCATGCAATTGACAATGCTTCTTGTTCCTTGTGCAGGTTGTCCAGTTGAAGTTGTTGAGGCTTGGATTGTGGTCGTCGGATTTGCTTGCGTTGAAGCAACTTGGGAGCTTGAAGGCCGTAGTTGTCGCTGTGGTGTTGTCTGACGAGACGGGCAATGCGTGCGAGGATGGCCCGAAGTCTTGCAGATGTGGCAGAACGGAGGTACCGTCTTTACTTGTTGCTGTTGTCGATTGTTGTTGCCGTTGTATCGTCGCTGAGTGTGAAACGCAAACTCCGGTGCTAATGCTTTCTTCTTGTGTCTTTCTTCTTGCAGGTCCATGTCCTGCTGCTCAGCATGAATTTCGGCACAGAGTGCCGCTTCGGAGATCCTCCCATGTGCTCGTAATATGGCGCGAGTGGAGCGCCAGTGGGGGCCGAGACCGCCGATGACCACCGTGACAAAGGCGTCTTCTGAAATCGACCCGCCGCATCGAAGAAGCTTGTCGCGCAGTTCGCGGCAGCGGCTGATATAAGCCATGCCTTTCTCGCCTGGTTTCATTTCAATCGTTGTCAGCTGCGCCATTAACCTGCTTTGATTTACGCTGTCTGTTGCTTGATACAGGTTCTTCAGGTGGTTGTACGCGAGCTCCGCGGAGTTGCCGTAGCCTAGGTAAGTCCTGATGTTCTGCTGCTGGGTTGGGGTGATGTTCTTCAGCAGAATCGTGTACGCCATCATCGATTGATATGTATACTGCTGCTTCTCATATTGTGTCCCGTTTGTCGGATATGGCAGGGACCCGTCGAAGAAGCCAAGAATCTGTGCTCCTTCCATCATCAGTTCAAACTCGAACGACCAGGTAAAGAAATCTTTGCCGTCGAAAGGCTTTGTCGTTTGTAGTTTTAGGACGTGCGCGAATTGCGATTGGACTTGTAACGCGTCCAATGTCCTTTCTTGTCCCGATGCAGGTTGCGGTTGCGGCATGAAGCTGACGGAGCCACGTTGGGGCTCGTACGGCGCAAAGGTAGGCTGCTGTTGTTGTTGTTGAATACCGCGTGCGTAGGATGAGCCATCGAGGCTCATAGGAGTCACGTTGTTGTTGTTGCTGTTGTTTGACTGCGCAGGTACTCCTTGCTGGTGCTGCTCGTAGAAGGACGGGAAGGAGAAGAACTTCTCCATCATGCTTGGATCGAAGCCTGCAGGAGTTTCCGTGGACCCAGCTGCTGGTCTCGTGGTAGTTCCTTCCTCTGTCTGTAGGCCAGAGGCAGGAGGTGGAGTAGGAGTAGTGCCTGGAGAGCCGTTGGAGGAGCTCCTCTCCTTCCTTGCAGACATGTCTTCTTGTATTTGAGTGTTAAAAGGAAAAATAACTTTAAACTCTAACCGCTCTCATACCATGTTGGGCTGAGGTGCCCTAGGATCTTTGTAGAGCTTAAAGTCTGAGTAGGATTGTAATAGCGGAAGCGTTTGAATGAAATGAGAAGAAGTGAACAAGAATGGAATGACTATGAATGAAGTGAGTACATATAGGAAACCCTAATTGGGTTGTACCCTCTATGGGATACCCCACTATAGCCTACACAAGTAAGTAAGCTATAATGTTCTGACACACCCCCATAGGCAAAGTGGGGGAGAACAAGGGGTCACAAGACCAGTCAAGCAAAGCAAAGCAAAGCTCAGGGTGGATCACAAAGTCACCACACATTCCGAGCACAAGTTCAATGGCCAGAAGGCCAGTTCACATGCAAGATCACATATATAGATATACAAGAGTCTAAGCAAGCAAGAGCAAGAGTATATATATGTGAAAGTACAAGCAAGGTCAAGAAGTGAGCAAGTGAGGCAAGACAGGCACAAGACCCAGCTGCGTGCAGAAACGCTGATGATCACAAGGTGCAAGTGCCTTGGTGAAGACATCAGCAGTGTTGGCCTCAGAGGCCACGTATGCAAGTCGCAACTGTCCACGCTGCTGTAGCTCACGAGCAAGAAAGTAGCAGAGAGCAATGTGCTTTGTCCTGTGCTCCAGTCGCTGCTCTCGACACAAGGCCAGCATGGCCTTGTTGTCTACGTACAGGACTGGAGGAGAACGAGGCGGCTCTCCAAGGTCGGTCAGCAGGTAGGTGAGCCAGCGAAGCTCCTGGGCAGCCATAGCCCCGGCGTAGATCTCAGCCTCACAACTGGAGCCGAGAATAGAAGACGAGCGGGTGGCCCACCACGAAACAGAGCCGGAACCAAGACTGAAGGTGTAACCCTGTGACGACCGCTGCGTAGCCTGGTCGTCAGCCCAGGAAGCGTCCGCATGCCCAGTGAGGACCACTGGACTCCGCCCTCCAAGCACTAGCCCCATGCCCGACGTACTGCACAAGTAGCGCAACACCCTCGTCGCTGCAGCCATGTGCTCTGGTCGATGTCTCCCAGGAGCAACATAGCGTGCGAGAATGCTAAGAGGGTATGCAAGGTCAGGTCGAGTGCAGGTCATCAGGTACATGAGGCAGCCAACAAGCTCTGGATACGGGCCACTCGACTCTACTGACTCATCCGAAGGCAGAGCTGAGAGCGAGTGGCGAGTAGGCAGAGGAGTGGCCTGAGGCGAGGAGTACGTGAAGCCGAAGCGCTGAAGGACCTGCTGCACCATGTGTGACTGAGTCAGGGTAATGGTGCGGCGTGCTCTGTCCCGGGTGATCTGCAAGCCAAGGTAGCTGCGCAGTTCACCCAGGTCAGTGCACGTGTGTCTCTTCTGCAGCTCGGACTTCACGTAGGCGAGTCCAGCAGTGTCAGCTGTGGCAAAGACCAAGTCGTCGACGTACACGAGGATGTAGAACGGCGGCAGAGAGGTGTCGGTGCGCAGAAACAGCGACGGGTCTGCAGTGGAAGGAGCAAACCCAAGTGCCGCCAGCGTAGTCCTCAGTGTGTCATGCCACTCACGCGGCGCCTGGCGGAGACCGTAGACTGGACGCCGGAGACTCCGCAGGGTACCAGGAGGGAAAGACCCAGTGAAGCCAGGTGGGCGGCGCAGCCAGATCTCCTCGTGCAGGCTGCCCTGCAAGAAAGCAGTGCTGAAGTCGAGAGAGTGCAGCTCGTAGTCACGGTGAGCAGCAACGTGCAGCAGTACCCGAAGAGTGGTCATCTTCGGGGTGGGGGAGAAGGTCTGAAAGTAGTCAACTCCCTGCCGCTGACTGAAGCCACAAGCCACGTAACGCGCCTTGAAGACAGGCGGAGAACCCAGTGGCCGCTTCACCCTGAAGATCCACATGCCACTGACGATGTTCGCCCCAGGAGGGGGGACAGCGTCAACGTAGGTGCCTGTGGACTTCCAGGAAGCCATCTCTGCATCCATAGCTGCCTGCCACTGAGAGGAGTAGGGACCCTCTATCGCCTCCGCGTAAGAGCGCGGAGTCGGGATGTCAAGTGCATCCGGGTCTCCCTCAGGGGTAAGCAGTACGGACACGAGATGAGGTGAAGCAGCGGCCAGACACTGGAACTCCTCCTACCTGACCTCAAGGACGTCCGTGCCAAGGGTACACTCACCCCCGACGGACGAAGGACAGGCAAACTCAGACTCAGCGACAAGACTAGCAGCGTAGTCTAGACGACAGCGAGCAGCAAAGTCGACGAGCTCAGTAACAAGGGCAGACGCAGCAGTAGACTCGAAAGAAGGGTCAGTGACGGCAGTAGCAAGGAGACGCGTGACAGTAGGACTGGCAGCACGAAGAGAGTCCGACTCCGGGTCGGCAAGAGCAGGAAGAGAGGAAGCAGGAGGAGAAGGCAAAGGGGCACGCAGAGGAGCAGTAGACGGACGCAGAGACATCCGGTGCGTGCCAGAGCCTAGGCTCAGCACCCACAGCAGCACCAGAGTCACCAGTGACCTCGACAGGCTCGACCGCGTCTACCTGGGACACCCCTGAAGGGGCAGGACTCTGAGGGGGAGGGGGGTCTACCGGGGGGGGACCTGGTACCAAGAAGAGCGGGGGTGGGGGGAGGGACGGAGTGCGGTAGGGGAAGAGGCGGTAGTAGGGTACCGACGCGTCGAGCGTGACGTCCTGGGAGGACATAACACGGCGAGAGGTGGGGTGGTAGAACTGCCACCCAGGGGCGTCGGGGGGGAACCCCAGGAAGACGCAGGGAGCAGCGCGAGGGGACAGCTTGTCCGCAGACAAGTCGCGGACAAACGCCCGAGATCCCCAGACCCAGAACGCCGACGCATCGCCAACCTTCCCCGTCCACAGCAGGGCTGGGGAGGTCTCCGGCCTGGAGACCCTGGGGTGGAGGTTGATCTGATGCGCCGCGTACCTGACCGCAAACGGCCACAGAAAATGGGGGGCAGCCGCATGCATCATAGACGTACGAGCGACGTCCATGGCCATGCCAATGCGGCGCTCTGCAATCCCATTTTGTTGCGGTGAGTCCGGAAGCGTGAAGGTCTGACGGATGCCTCGCGCACGACAGTAGGCACGCAGAAGGCCAGAGGAGAACTCTCCGCCTCTGTCCGAGTGCAGACGCAACACAGGAAAGTCCGAGCCAAAGCTCTGCCTGAGCTGGAGACGAGCTGCGCGGATCCAGTCGATCAGCACCTCAGTGACATCACCCTTGCTGCGCAAGGGGAAGACTGTGGTGTAACGCGAGTAGTCGTCAACCACCAACAGGAAGTAGCGCTCGTGACCTAGTCCACGGACGCGGGCAGGGCCCCACACGTCCATGTGAAGCGTCTGCAACGGAGCCTCTGTCGGAGGAAACTGGGAGGAGTGAGGGGCAGCACGCTGGCGCCCCTCGACACAGGGGACACAGGCAGGGCCAGGGCCCTGAGGAAGGGGAGGGAGGGACCGGGGGAGACCAGACACAAGAAGACAGGAGGCCATGCCTCTGAGCCGAAGCAGAGAGGGGTGACCCAGGCGGTGGTGCCAGAGGAGAGTCTCGTGAGACAGGCGACGACACGAACAGGGGGCAGACTCAGGACCAGACCTGGACGCTGCAGCAAACACCTGACCTGACGAAGGGACCCTACCAGACTCAGGAACTGGAGGAGAAGCAGTGGTCAGAGTGTACAGGCTCGACCCTGGCTGACGTGTAAACGTAGCCAGGTGACGACCTGTGCTAGCCTCTGTGCAGTGCGTCACTCGCTGACGAGCAGGGGTGAACTGGTGGACTCCCGCATCCTGTAGGTCAGCACCACTCACCAAGTTCGTAGAGAATGAGGGGAGGTAGAGACCAGACAGGGTGCCAGAGGGAGCCGCCGGACACGGGAGGACGGTGGAGAAGCGAGACAGGACAGGACCCCCAGAGGGGTCAGCCAAGGACACCGCAACAGGCCGACTAAGTGGCGTGAGTGTGGTGCGGTCCCGAAAGAAGGAGCGAGACGCTCCAGAGTCAAGGGTGAAGGTGTGGGAGGCCGAAGCCGACGCAGTACCTGAGAGCGCAGACTCACTAGTACCTGAGAGAGCAGCCTCACCCGTACCTGAGAGCACAGACGCACTGGCACCTAGAGGAGAAGCCTCGCTGGCACCTAGAGCAGCAGTACCAATGCCCGGGTCGGGCGGGAAACACCGGTAACAGTCACCCTCATCACTAATGGTCACAGCATACATGGCAGCAAGGATAGCATCAAAGTCAAGATCAAAGATAGCTACACCAGCCCTAGACAGCTCTCCCCAGCGGGGGATCTCCGCGGCCTCCGGGAACTGCTGGCGCCAAGCGTCCGTCAGGCGGCCAAAGCAGCGCTGGGCGGTGTGGGTACCCCCACACTGCTCTCCAGCGCGGTCGCTAGTGCGAAGAACGTAGGTGCAGGGACCAAAACCCCCACCACGCTGACGCTGCGTGTACCACTCACGGAGCTGCTGAGGGGTGGGGACGTCGCGAGAACGCTGCTGCTGCTGCTGCTGCTGCTGCTGCTGCTGGCGCTGACCACCCCCAGTGCTGCTCCGCTGCGAAGCGCCACTCCGACCACCTCCACCACCGCCACCCCCGCCTCCGCCTCCACCGCCGCCGCCTCCGCCACCTCCGCTCCCACCGCCACCGCCGCCGCCACCCCCGCCTCCACTGCCGCCACTAGCACCCCCACCCCCGCCACCACCTCCACCGCCACCCCCACTCCCTCCGCCGCCTCCACCTCCACCTCCACCGCCCCCGCTGGCCCCACCCGCTCCCTTGCCCCCCTTGCCCTTGCCAGGGCGGCGTCTCCCGCTAGGGGCAGACGCCGCACCGACCGACTCAAGACCAACGAGGTCGGCCGCACCGGCAGAGGCGACAGAGGGCAAGAGAGGGGAAGGAGAACACCCCTCAAAGATGGGGGCGCGGGGGTCACCTCGAGAGGCTCCTACAGCGACTATGCTCTTCTCCGCCGCTAGGAGGGCCTTCTTGAGGCTGTCGACTGTGAGAGTGGTGGGACAGACCGCGAGGAAGTGGTCCCGGACTACACGAAGGGAGTCAGGGAGGCGAGTGACTAGAAAGTAGAGAGTGATGTACATGGGGGGGGGGTTCTTGGCGCAGAAGTCAGCAGGAAGCGCAGCGCGGTAGCGGGTGTCACTAGTGCGGAGGTGCGTAATGAGATCAACGAATGTGGGAAAGGCGGCAAGGTCAGGGAAGAGGAAGGGGAGCATGAGGCGGCTCAGTGCAGCAGTGGCAGGGGAGGAGTAGCGCGCAACTACAGCGTCGTACAAGGTCTGGGCACTCTTGTACTGACTAAAGTGCGCGCGCTCAGCGGTAGGCAGGTGGCGACGCACAGCAAGACGTGCAGCAGCGTCGCGTGTGGCCCACTGGGAGCGGACAGTGGGGTCAGCATCAGCAGCAGGGGCAGGGACGGCGCCAGAGGTGAGGTCAAAGAGAGAAAGACCGTCCGCCCTATCGCACTGTAAGAACAGCTGGAGGTCGTCTACCCAGACCTCAAAGTCAATGGCGCGACCCTCAGCGTCAAAAGCTAGGACACTAGGGGTAGCCATGACGACAGACTAGCAGTGCAAGCAGTGTGGGAAGGGAACGCAGTAGCAGTGGGGCTGTGCTCACCAGACAGGGCAGGTCGGGCGGCTCGGCAGCAGTGCGGCTCGGCTGCGGGGCGGCTCGGCGGCTGCTACTGGGCGGCTCGGCGGCCGGTGGCTCGGCGGCTGCTGCTGGGCGGCTCGGCTGCTACGGGGCGGCTCGGCGGCCCGGCGGTTCGGCGGCTGGTGCTGGGCAGCTCGGCTGGACTGCGGCTCGGCGGCTGCTGCTGGGCGGGTCGGCTGCTCCGTTACCGGGCGGCGTAGCAAAGAAGGTGAGGGCGGCGGGGCCGCGTAGGTGAGGGCGGCGGGGCCGCGAAGGTAAGGGCGGCGGGGCCGCGAAGGTGAGGGCGGCGGGGCCGCGAAGGTAAGGGCGGTGGGGCCGCGAAGGTGAGGGCGGCGGGGCCGCGAGGGTACGGACGGCTGCGCCGCGGAGGTAAGGGCGGCGGGGCCGCGTAGGTGAGGCGGCTGGGCCGCGACGTGAGGGCGGCGGGGCCGCGACGTAAGGGCGGCGGGGCCGCGACGTGAGGGCGGCGGGGCCGCAAAGGTGAGGCGGCGGGGCCGTAACGTGAGGGCGGCGGGGCCGCGACGTAAGGGCGGCGGGGCCGCGTAGGTGAGGCGGCGGGGCCGCGACGTAAGGGCGGCGGGGCCGCGACGTAAGGGCGGCGGGGCCGCGACGTAAGGGCGGCGGGGCCGCGACGTAAGGGCGGCGGGGCCGCGTAGGTAAGGGCGGCGGGGCCGCGACGTAAGGGCGGCGGGGCCGCGACGTAAGGGCGGCGGGGCCGCGACGTAAGGGCGGCGGGGCCGCGACGTAAGGGCGGCGGGGCCGCGACGTAAGGGCGGCGGGGCCGCGTAGGTAAGGGCGGCGGGGCCGCGACGTAAGGGCGGCGGGGTCGCGTAGGTAAGGGCGACACGAAGGGTCGCTAAAAAAAAGAACGCGAGCCTCGGGGCGCGCTTTGGAGGGCCCTATGAACAGTCCCTAGGAGGGGACCTGCTCTGATTCCATGAGAAGAAGTGAACGAGAATGGAATGACTATGAATGAAGTAAGTACATATAGGAAACCCTAATTGGGTTGTACCCTCTATGGGATACCCCACTATAGCCTACACAAGTAAGTAAGCTATAATGTTCTGACATGAAAGTCCTTGAACCACCTTGCGCTAATATATGAGGGCAAAGTAAGTTGATTAAACAAGCAAATACAAAGGTTTATATAAGAGTACAAGGAATACGAATAGATAAGTTTAAACCGTTTTACTGTTGCGATTCGATACAGTGCGACTCGGGCAACTGCTCAATGTCGAGTCAGTTGTGTGTCCTTGCTGTCGCGCTGTATTTGTCAAGTCAAAGGTCGCTGACCTTTGACCTTCGCGTAACCTCCAGGCGGTTACCCTAACCTCCGAGGGTTGACTCGCGATGCTTCGATTTGGACTGCTTCGCTAGTGTCCTGAGTTTCGACACGACAGAGGCGCTTAAGACTTATTATTCCCAACACTAGACACCCTGGAAAATCAGTTTTTTTTTTACCAACTCCACTAACCACTCAGCCATGAATCTATCCCAACAATTATAAGACAACTGTCGGTGTGTACAAGTTAAGCCAGTATAGGGATTAGGGGCAATCTTATGACTAGGGGGTATCTTCTAAACGGTTTTTTGTCCATTTATAAGAATTATAAGACACCCTAAACCGTCCCAATTACAAGACACAGCAAGCTTTTTTTCTAATGTATAAGATAAGACATATATGTCTTCTATCCGGGCGATGACGGTATCCTAATTTCTAGTGTAAAAGATGAGACAGACATATACGCCTTATATCCGGGCAATGACGGTAACGTCAGCCGCATTCAGCGACTGCTTACTAGCAAAGCGCTGCATGCATTAAGAAAAGCCCATAGCGAGGCAGCGATCACTGTAGGTTGCCAATTACTGCCTTGGTGAAGTCGGAGGTGCCCGAGGAGCCACCCAGGTCGCGCGTGAGGAAGCGGCCGGCTTCAATGGTGGCCATGACGGCGGCGTCTATGCGGTCGGCATGCGCACCCAGCCCCATGTGGCGCAGCATCATCACCGCACTCAGCAGCAGCGCCGTCGGGTTCGCCAGGTTCTGCCATGTGCCGGCGCGAGGGGAGGGCGGGTGAGGATTGTTGAGAGGGTGAGGGGAGGGGAGGGGTTGGAAGGAAATCGTTTGGGGAGTGGAGGGAAGGGAGGGGGTGGGAGAGGGGATCATTGGGAGGGTGAGGAGAGGGGATCATTGGGAGGGTGAGGAGAGGGGATCATTGGGAGGGTGAGGAGAAGGGATCATTGGGAGGGTGAGGAGAGGGGAGGAAGGGGCCAGATAAGCGAGAGAGGAAGAAGAGTCCTTGGGGCCGGAAGATAGGGAAGGTGTGCTTTCCATTCAAAGCTACAACCACCGCCAGATTCCACTCACTTGACACTCTCCCACTCACTTGACACTCTCCCACTCACTTGACACTCTCCCACTCACTTGACACTCTCCCACTCACTTGACACTCTCCCACTCACTTGACACTCTCCCACTCACTTGACACTCTCCCACTCACTTGACACTCTCCCACTCACTTGACACTCTCCCACTCACTTGACACTCTCCCACTCACTTGACACTCTCCCACTCACTTGACACTCTCCCACTCACTTGACACTCTCCCACTCACTTGACACTCTCCCACTCACTTGACACTCTCCCACTCACTTGACACTCTCCCACTCACTTGACACTCTCCCACTCACTTGACACTCTCCCACTCACTTGACACTCTCCCACTCACTTGACACTCTCCCACTCACTTGACACTCTCCCACTCACTTGACACTCTCCCACTCACTTGACACTCTCCCACTCACTTGACACTCATCTTGCCCCGGCCATCCATCCTTGTGCCCACCTCACCTTGCCAGCGATGTCAGGCGCGGTGCCATGAACGGCCTCCATGAGAGCAAGCCCGTCGCGGCCGATGTTGCCCGAGGGCGTGAGGCCCAGCCCGCCGATGAGCCCCGCGGCCAGGTCGCTCACGATGTCGCCGTACAGGTTGGGCATCACCAGCACGTCAAAGTCGCGCGGCTCCCGCACCAGCTGCGCCCATTTTGGAAGGGGGGGGGGGGGGGGGGGGGTTGGGGGAGAAGGGGGATCGGGGAGGGCGGAAAAGGGGGTGGAGAGGGTGTGCGGGGAGACAGGCTGGGCATCACCAGCACATCAAAGTCCCGCGGCTCCCGCACCAGCTGCGCCCATTGGGGGGACGAGAGGGGGATGGGGGAGAGGAGGCGGGGGGGGGTTGGCAGACTAAGGATGTGCTGCTGCAGGTGGGGTTGGAGGGGGCGGAGAGGAGGTCGAGGGAATCGATGGATGTGGAGTGGAGTGGCATACACGGTGGTCACGCAGAGCCCTGTGTGCCATGCACCACACTATGTGAATCTGAAACCACCGTTGTACCAGCGCACATGCGGCCAGCATGCGGCATGCAGGCAGCACAGCAACGCCACCACCATGCACGGTACAACCATCATCGCACCATGATTGCACCATCACTCGACCATCATAAATACCAGCAGCACCCCAGCATCATGGCAGCAGCAGCATCCAACCGAGCATGCACCCTCAGCGCACATCCTGGGTGGGCGCACTGACCATCATGCAGGCGTTGTCGATGATGAGCTCCTCGTACTGCACATCGGGGTACTGCTCCGCCACCTCCCTGCAGCACTGCCGCGCCGTATGCCCCATGCCCCGTGCCCCATGCCCGCACACCAAGAGGGGAGGAGAGTGGGAAATGAAGGTGATTGGTTGGCGTTTGTGAGAGAAAGTGCGTGATGGAATTTGATAGGGAGAGAGAGCGCTTGTGATAAGAGTGGTGAGGGAAGCAGGGGAGGAATAGCAGTTACATGGTTGGGGAATGGCAGGTGCAAGGGGGGAATGGCAGGGGAAGCGGGATAAGTGGTGCAAGGGGAGGGAAATGGGATGTGAAGGGGCCGACTCACCTGCAGGAAGAGCCCGTCGCTCTTCTTCATGATGTTGGCCTTGTGGATGGCGGTGACGCGCTGCCTGTTGTGCTCGCGCGCGTACTTGAAGGCGTACTCCGCCACGCGCATGCTGCCCGCGCGCGTTATCACCTTGAGCGACTCCACCACGCCCTTCACCACCTGCGCGCGTAAGGGCCAAGGGGGGGGGAAGGGGAGGGAAGGGATGGGGGAGGGTGGGAGCGGGTAGGGTGGGGAGGGGTATGTCAGTAGGGAGTGCAATGGTGTGGCAGTAACGACTCCACCACGCCCCTCACCACCTGCCCGCGCAGAGAGGCGAATGGTGGGGGGGGGGGAGGGGTGGGGAGGGGTGGGGTGGGGTGGGTGTGTCAGGCAGCTACAGCAAGGGAGTGAGTCACCTGTCAGCAGCACCCTTGCACCAACCCACGTCCCTTCCCTCCCCACGTCCCGTCCACTACCCGCTGTGCCTATGCGCCCAATCCTCGTCCTTCGACTCCTCCTCTCCGCACCTCACCCGCTACCCCACCACCGCCCACATTGTCTTGTGGCATTCCACCCGCCTCAACCCTCGCCCGCTCGCCTCTCCCATTTTCCCCACCTTCTTTTCCTTCAGCCCCATCCCTTCCTGCCAGCCCCCCCCCCCTCCTCCCCCATCCCCCCCATCCGCTCACCGTGTGTTCCAGCCCGCTGTACTCCCCCTCCGTGTTTTCGCGAATGGTAACCAGGTCCACGTCGTCGTACCGCGTGCGGTAACCAGGAATGCTCTTGCACGGCCGCACGTTCGCGAACAACCCCAGCTCCTTGCGCAGGGTGAGGTTGAGCGACCGGAAGCCCTTCCCGATGGGCGTCGTCATGGGGCCCTTGAGCCCCACGCCGTTGCGCCGCACCGACTCCAGGGATTCGAGGGTCACGAAGCTGTTCGTGCGCGGGTCGACGGTCGTGCCGATCGCCTGCTCCTCCCACTCCACCGGCACTCCCGCCGCCGCAAACACCTGCCGGGCGCGCCGACGGCCGGGGGAGGCAGGAGGGGAAGGGGCCGAGGAGAAGGGGAGGATAAGGGTGAGAGAGGGCAAGGGACGGGGAGTTCGCGGAGGGGGTTGGCAGAAAAAGAGCGCGTTGGGATCTCTGCGCGCGCCGAACCTGCTTGACGGCCACCGCGATTTCCGGGCCGATGCCGTCGCCTGGGAAGAGCGTCACGACGCGCTTCTCCTCCTCCGAGCTTGCCGCCGCCGCCGACGACATGCCGCGCCGCCACGCGCCCCGCGCCCACTCGGCCGCCGCCGCGCCCCCTTGTGCCGGGCTCGCCGGGCTGTGCGCGCCCGATCCGACGGGCGCCGCGCCGTCGATCGCGGGCGCGAGCGAGCTCATGGCTCGCGATAGCGAGGCTGCGACGCCAGGCGACCCGTTGACGAGTCGCGCGACGCGCTTGAGGGCGACTGAAGCCATGGCGGCGATTGGTGGGCGAGAGGCTAACGTGGATCTACAGGCGAAGCGCTGGTGGATGAGATCGATCGAAGCGACGCGAATCGGTGCCGAAACGACGCGTCGATCGCAGCGGAACGGACGGTCGAAATTTGACGGATTGCGTCGACGGAGACGGAATGGCGAGACGCGGATCGATGGATGGTCGGATGGAAGCAAATGAGGGTATTTCAGAGCGGGCGGACGCGCAACGGCGGAGCGAGGCACGATGCGGGTGAAGCTAGCCTTGCGGGAAAAGCGGCGAGCGAGGAGGAACGGAAAGGCGCAAGTGGGGCGTGGCTCGGATCTACTTACGTACTCGCTCTGCTTGAAGCACTTATTAGTTGCCTTTACCCAGTTGCTGGATTGGCCCTTCCTCCCTAGCCCCTTGGTGTTCCGCGCGCGCACACTCCGCCCAGACCCGATTGCGCAGCAGAGCAGAGCACTCACAGAGACCGCGCCGTGCGAAATGAAGGCGGTCGTGTGCGACCAATGGGGGACACGTGGTCAGGAAAGTGAATGACGGATTCGCCCTTGCGTTGCGCCTCAACTTCTACTGACGAATGGGCGACGGCGTAGGGAAGTGTCTCGTGACGTGGACACTGAACGCGTTACATAGCAGTCCGTAATCCGTATGTCTAGGTGTTTTGTGGAGCTTAATTCTGCTATGATTCACACTAGACTACATGTGGGTGGATGAATCTTCTGAAACTTTGGTGAGCAAACGTTGGCATGCAACCATGGACTTCAATGAATACGTATACACTGAATAACCCAGGAGATTCTTGAACACAAACACGTGAGTGATTTCTTGAAATACGGTAAATTGCTTGTCCTCTCCTTCATATCGGCTTCACTGCCTTGCTCTTCCATACCTGCTGCCACGCTGCTGCCACACAGAAACACCAGTTGTGAAGAAGCCAAGACGCATATTGCATGCAATGCAACAAATTTCAATAAGTGAATATGGGTGAATGTGAGTGAGTGGTAAGTATCAACGAGCATCACTTGCAGCACATGTGAGCACGTGGTGGTGAAAGTGTGCAGCACATACAATCGCTGGTCACACGGTGCATCCTCCACACTCACTTGCGAGGGTGTGAAGCTGAAGCCACCCGTGACTCCTCCCACACCCCTTCTCGCTCGCTTTGCCCGTGCCCTCTGCTCCTCCTCGTCCTCTTCGTCTTCCTCTTCCTCCTCCTCCTCATCATCCTCCTCCTCTATGCCACCACGCCTCACATGCTCCTCCTCATCACTCTCCTCCCCGTCACTCTGCATGCTCACTCCTGCTGTACCAACGCCTGACACACCCAAACTGCTCCACCCACCAACCACTGCTCTTCCCCTCCCCCTTCCCCTCCCTACACCCCCTGCTGCTGCAGCTGCTGCCCCTCTGCCCCGTCCCCTTCCCCGCCCCTCCCGCTGACTCATGGGGGAGGCAGCAGTGGCGGAGCGCCGCTGGGAGGCTGCTCGCGCTGCTGATGCCTGGGGCAGCATGGAGTGGGGGAAGGGGTGGCACGGGGGAAGAAGCAGAGAGCGCGCACACAAGGAGTTATGGACTTGGGGAAACAGGCTGCAAAAGAAGAGAGCACAGAAGGTGAGGAGTGGAAGGAGAGGGAGAGCTTAAACAGAAAAGCTATCAAGTCAAGGCGCACTGACCCTGGAGCCCAGGCCCACTTCCTCCACGTCCTCATCGTCCACACCACGTGCTGAAGCCATGCCACCAGCCCCACGTGGCGCTGCCATCATGCCCTGACCGTTTTGAGCAGGCAGGTCGTCGTCCTCGATCTCCTCCTCCTCCATCGCCACCTTGGTGCTGCCCACACTCGCTGCTGCCCTCCCACCTGCTGGCGTGGCTGCTGCTGCTGGCCTGCACACACGGCAGCAGAGGCAGGGACGCACATGGGTGAGCAGAGGCAGGCTCACATGCTGCCATGCACAGCATACATTCTTCTTTGCATTGTACGCACGAGCATTGGGATACCAGGCATGGGGATGCACATCAACAACCCATGCCGTGCCTCCCTCCCATCGCACCTGCCTCGCACCTGCCTCGCAGCCCCATGCTCTCAAACGTCGCCTGCTTCATTCCCCTTCCCCCTGCTCCCCCACTGCTGCTGGCCCCCCTACCCCTCCCCCCCCCCCCCTCGCCCCCCTCTTAATGGCACCCCATCACCAGCCGCCGCTTTCGCACTGCCTCTCCCTCTCCCCCTACCTCCCCGCCCCCTTCCCCCTCTACCCTTGCTTCCCTGCTCCCATTCGTCCGCCTCCCACTCATCCCCCTCGTCCCCCCCCTCCCTCTCTTCCCCCTGCTTGGGCGCGTCCATGCTGCCACGCTGCAGTGTAGAGGCAGGCGAAAGGGTGGGGGAGGGGCGCGGGGGGGATATATGAAGGGCGGAGAAGGTGGGGAGTGGGGGGGCCGGGGAGGTGGGGAGATTGCATGGAGCACAGCGTGGCATGGCATGGAGCACAGCGTGGCATGGCATGGAGCACAGCGTGGCATGGCATGGGATGGGATGGGATGGAGTTTGCAGATTGAAAGGGCCAGGGATCAGGGCATGGATTGCACAGATGACAATTCCAAGGCATGCGACCAGAGGCACATGCCATGCCACGTGCTGCGAGTTGAACCAACATCCTGCACCCACTCGCTCGCTCGCCTGCTCCATGCATGAGCCCCTCACTCGCTCAACTGTACTCACATCGGGCATCGGCTGCGCTGCTCCTGCATCGCCAGCGCCATCGCCAGGCGCCGCCGCACCACCGCGCTTCTCCATGGCCTGCCCAGAGCACACAGCGCAGGCAGAGCAGCGTGGGGGCTTGAGGGCCGGAAAGGCGGATGCTTGGAGGAGCAGTGGGTGGGATGGCAGCAGGTGAAGGCAAGGCAAAGGGGTGCGTGCTTCATGGTTCCCTTCCCTGCAGCAAGCACCACAAATAGCCAGGAGCAAGCAAGCAAGCAAGCATCGTGTGCAACAGGTATCCCTCCCCCACCTGCAGCACGCACTGCTCCACGAGTCGCAAGATGTCCTCATCGTCCCTCAAACCCGCCCCTTCCTGCTCCTTCACCAGCCACGCCTGCACAGGATGAAGTGAAGGACCGCCGTGCCGAGATGGCAGGGGCGTGGCGGACAGGGGGGGTGTGGATGAGAAAGCGACAAAGCGAAAGAATGCGAGAGAGATGGAGTGACATAGTTAGAGGTGGTAGGCAGAGAGGAGGGAGGGGGAGAGTAGGGGGGGAGGAGAGGAGGGGGGGAGGAGAGGAGGGATATCCATGGGAAAAGGCGGCGATGGGGAGGAACGCAAGAGAGGGGCGTGAGAGAAGAGAGGCATGTGTGGGTGGAGGCAGGCAGCAGATGGTTGGTCTGCGTGTGAGAGAAGGCTGACTGACCTGGGTGTCGGAGAGGGCTGACTGACCTGGGTGTCGGAGAGGGCTGACTGACCTGGGTGTCGGAGAGGGCTGACTGACCTGGGTGTCGGAGAGGGCTGACTGACCTGGGTGTCGGAGAGGGCTGACTGACCTGGGTGTCGGAGTGAGCTGACTGACCTGGGTGTCGGAGAGGGCTGACTGACCTGGGTGTCGGAGAGGGCTGACTGACCTGGGTGTCGGAGAGGGCTGACTGACCTGGGTGTCGGAGAGGGCTGACTGACCTGGGTGTCGGAGAGGGCTGACTGACCTGGGTGTCGGAGAGGGCTGACCCATATGTGGTTGTGAGTGAAGGCTGACCTGGGTGTCGGAGAGGGCTGACTGACCTGGGTGTCGGAGAGGGCTGACTGACCTGGGTGTCGGAGAGGGCTGACTGACCTGGGTGTCGGAGAGGGCTGACTGACCTGGGTGTCGGAGAGGGCTGACTGACCTGGGTGTCGGAGAGGGCTGACTGACCTGGGTGTCGGAGAGGGCTGACTGACCTGGGTGTCGGAGAGGGCTGACTGACCTGGGTGTCGGAGAGGGCTGACTGACCTGGGTGTCGGAGAGGGCTGACTGACCTGGGTGTCGGAGAGGGCTGACTGACCTGGGTGTCGGAGAGGGCTGACTGACCTGGGTGTCGGAGAGGGCTGACTGACCTGGGTGTCGGAGTGAGCTGACCCATATGTGGTTGTGAGTGAAGGCTGACCTGGGTGTCGGAGAGCGAGGAGGATAGGAAGGAGGAGAAGGCGTGCTTCTCATCGCGGCCCACAAACCCATGCAGCGCCTCCGCCAGCCCCCCCAGCGACAGCACCTCCAGTTTCTTTGAGGGGGAAGGCGGGAGAGGGAAGGGGGGAAGGTGCGCCGGGAGAGAAGAGGGAGGAGAGGTGAGAGATGGAGGTGGGAGGTGAGGAGGGGGAGAGGATGGAGGGGGAGAGGATGGAGGGGGAGAGGATGGAGGGGGAGAGGATGGAGCGGGAGAGGAGTGGAGCGATGGAAGATGGAGAGGGGCACATGAGCAGATGGAGAGGGGCACATGAGCAGATGGAGAGGGGCACATGAGCAGATGGAGAGGGGCACATGAGCAGATGGAGGAGGGAGGCGGATGCGGACAGCAGGGCCATCCATGCTGCCCTCCAATCACCACCACCACGTGGCCTATCAACCACCACGTGGCCTATCAACCACCACGTGGCCTATCAACCACCACGTGGCCTATCAACCACCACGTGGCCTATCAACCACCACGTGGCCTATCACCCACCACGTTGCTATCTCGCAGCAGCTGCTCGATGTTGCTCGGATTCAACTCGTCCTGCTGCACCACACTTGATGGAGAAAGCCCCACCCCACCATCACCACCCACCATCACCACCCACCATCACCCATCAGCACCCACCACGTTGCTATCCCTGAGCAGCTGCTCGATGTTGCTCTGATTGAGCTCGTCCGGCTGCACCACCCTCTCCTCGCCCACCTCCACAACGGCTGAGGGTACACGCGCAGCAGGCAGGCACAACAGGAGCACCAAGGATGAGGTGTTAGGAGTGGGAGCACGTGCAGTGCAGGTGCACAAGGTTTCTCTGCCAGCGGGTACTTCCCCTTGCTCCCACCCCCCGCCACTGCCCACCCGCCACCCTAAGCCCCGCCATGCTCTGCCCTCCGCCACTCCCCCAGCAGCACCATGCAAGCAGCACCATGCAAGCAGCACCATGCAAGCAGCACTCACTGGTGGAGGGCTTCCTGGTGGGCGCCTTGAAGAACATGAGCATGTCGTGAGGGTTCGCCACCTGCATACATGCACGCACATGTGCACCGCATAGATGGATGCGTGAATGTGTCACGCGCACATGCACACATGCACACATGCCCACGTGCACACGTGCACACATGCACGCATACACACACGCCATACACCACACCATCCCAACGCAACACAGGGTACAAGACAAGACAATACAGCCGTTCTACACGAACACAGTCCTCAGCCCATCCCATGCAATTATCACTCCCCACCCCACCACATTGCCCCCCACCATGCCGTGCCACACCATACCCCCACCTTGCCTTGCCGCACCGCGCCCCACTGTGCCCCATGCGCCATGCGCCATGCACCTGCACCCACCTTGCCCACAAACTGTTGCCCAAAGCGCTGCGAGTTGATGGTGGAGAAGCCCGAGTAGTCCACCTGGGGGGGAGAGGTGGAAGGGGGGAGGGGGGAGGGTGGAGGGTGGAGGGGGTGGGTGGAGGGGGGAGGGTGGAGGGTGGAGGGCGGAGGGGGTGGGTGGAGGGGGGAGGGTGGAGGGTGGAGAAAGGGGGAAATGGGAGAAGGGCGGAGGAGAGTGGCAAAAGAGGGAGGGGAAACGGAGGCGGTCAGGGAGCAGGAGGTGGAGGGGTCAGGGAAGGATGAAGGCGATGGTCGTTGTACAAAGCACGCTGCACAACTTGCCCTCGCCTCGCCTTCACGTTGCTTCCACACAAAAGAGCAATTCTTGCACTCGCCTATACCAAGAGTGACTCACGCGAATGCGTATGAGCGGCAGCGGCACCGGAACCTCCCTGCTCCCCTCTCTGCCGCCCCCATCCAGCAGCCCCTCTGGCAGCTGTGCTGCTCGCCTCGCCCTGTAGCTGCTCTCTGCCTTGGCTATCATGCGCTGCACCTGAGGGGGGGGAGGTATGCATGGGGAGGCACGCATGGGGAGGCACGCATGGGGAGGCACGCATGGGGAGGCACGCATGGGGAGGCACGCATGGGGAGGCACGCATGGGGAGGCACGCATGGGGAGGCACGCATGGGGAGGCACGCATGGGGAGGCACGCATGGGGAGGCACGCATGGGGAGGCACGCATGGGGAGGCACACATGGGGAGGCACGCATGGGGCATGGGAGGAGAGGTGAGAGGGGGGGAATGTGTCACGAGCGCAAGCAGCGATCAAATCAGCCCTGCCACCGTCTCACCCCGCCCCCCTGCCAGCGATCAAATCAGCCCCCCTGCTCTGCGCTGCACAGTGCTCGCCTCTCCCTGAAGCTGCGCTCCGCCTGTGCTATCATGCGCTCCGCCTGTGCTATCATGCGCTCCGCCTGTGCTATCATGCGCTCCGCCTGTGCTATCATGCGCTCCGCCTGTGCTATCATGCGCTCCGCCTGTGCTATCATGCGCTCCGCCTGTGCTATCATGCGCTCCGCCTGTGCTATCATGCGCTCCGCCTGTGCTATCATGCGCTCCGCCTGTGCTATCATGCGCTCCGCCTGTGCTATCATGCGCTCCGCCTGTGCTATCATGCGCTCCGCCTGTGCTATCATGCGCTCCGCCTGTGCTATCATGCGCTCCGCCTGTGCTATCATGCGCTCCGCCTGTGCTATCATGCGCTCCGCCTGTGCTATCATGCGCTCCGCCTGTGCTATCATGCGCTCCGCCTGTGCTATCATGCGCTCCGCCTGTGCTATCATGCGCTCCGCCTGTGCTATCATGCGCTCCGCCTGTGCTATCATGCGCTCCGCCTGTGCTATCATGCGCTCCGCCTGTGCTATCATGCGCTCCGCCTGTGCTATCATGCGCTCCGCCTGTGCTATCATGCGCTCCGCCTGTGCTATCATGCGCTCCGCCTGTGCTATCATGCGCTCCGCCTGTGCTATCATGCGCTCCGCCTGTGCTATCATGCGCTCCGCCTGTGCTATCATGCGCTCCGCCTGTGCTATCATGCGCTCCGCCTGTGCTATCATGCGCTCCGCCTGTGCTATCATGCGCTCCGCCTGTGCTATCATGCGCTCCGCCTGTGCTATCATGCGCTCCTCCTGTGCTATCATGCGCTCCGCCTGTGCTATCATGCGCTCCGCCTGTGCTATCATGCGCTCCTCCTGTGCTATCATGCGCTACACAGGGGGGGAGGGACACGGATGTTTTTAGAATTCTCAAATATCATGAGCTGAGGGGCACACGGGATGGATGGAGCAGGCCAGGGAGTGGACACGCGTGGGGAGGGATGGGGCACAGCAGGAGGGGAGAGGAGGTGCAAGAGCCTCACACAAGCGCAGCACTGCTCGACCTTTGAAACATCTCAATCCGCTCAAGCCAATCCGTGCACGTCAGACTAACCCCTGTACTCCCCTCCGACTCCGACGGCAGTCACACTTCCCCCTCCCTCTCTCCTCACACTGTGGCATGGCAACAGTCCCCTTCCCTCCCCCACTCCCCGCTTCTCACTGTCGCGGCAGTCAGGCTCTTCGCCACCTTCCCTCCGCCCTTTCAACTCACAGTGGCGGAGAGGAAGAGAGCCAGCTCCTCGGGGTCCCTGGCGCCACCTGGTCACACTCCCCCCCACCCCCTTCCCTTCCCTTCCCCCTCCCTGGTCTCACGGTGGCGGAGAGGAAGGCCGCCAGCTCCTCCGGGTCCCTGGCGTTCACGCCCTGCGCGTCCCTCAATGACACCTGGCGCACGAGGGGAGGGAAGAAAGACGAGGGCAGAGGAGGATCAAGGAAGGCAATGACAGGCAAGGAAGAGCGGGGAAGGGGAAAGGGGAGAGGAAGAGCGCCAGCTCCTGCGGGTCCCTGGCGTTCACTCCCTGCGCATCCCTCAACGACGCCTGGCGCCATGCTATGGTGCGAGCGGCATGGGTTGGACTCACCTCGGCATATTCGAACGGGCGTGGAGTGGTCAGGGCGATGTTTTGTGTCTCAAACTGGTTTCCCTGGCGGCATGGCGGCATCACGGTCAATGCATAGTTGCATGGTGGCATGGCATGTGTGGGGAAGGAGGAGAGGGGGGGGAGAGGGAAGAGTGGGAGAAAACAAGGAGGGCAGGGAGGAGAGTGGGAATGGTAAGGGTGAGAGGCAGAAGAGGAATAACGCGGGGATGAGGCATGGGGCACATCTCCAGCTCTAACTTGCACGCGAATGGGATGGGATGTGCGCAGGAGGGAAGTCGTGCACAAGGAGGATCAAGCCTGCCACCACACCCAGCTGCTTGCACCTCAACTCACTGCACCCAGATTCACCGCACCCAGATGCAATGCACCTAGATTCACAGATGCTATGCAGCGCACCTGGACGCGCAGGTGCAGCACGTGCTTGGGCTTGGCCTCGCCCTCCGCCAGCTGTGTCACCACCGACGACCCCGGCTGCGATATGAAGTACTTTGCTCGCGCCGGTTGCTGCTCGCATGGACGAATGGGAGTGGGGGGGGGGGGGGGGGTGAATTGAAGGAGAGCGACTTTTGAACGACTCAGAAGGCCCTCTGGCAGATGTGTGCGCACCGACGACCTGGCTGTGCTCTGCCGTACCTCGCCCACACTGGTTGCTGCTCGTGGGGCGGAAGGGAGGGGGGGGGAGAGAGCGTAGAGAGAAGAGGAGGGAAGGGGGAAGTAGAGGAGGTAGATAGGGAGGAGGGAGAGGAGGTAAGGAGGAGGAAGAGGAGGAAAGCAGGAGGGAGAGAGGGGGAGTGGGGGTACATGGATGGAGAGGGAGAGGGGCACAAAGGGAATGGCATGGGATGAGCGATGTGAAGGTGCGTGCTCCTTGTCACCTACGCATATCCTACGCACCACGCTCATCCTGCGCCTATGCGCGTGTATAGCAACGCCGCACAGAAAGAGGACGCAGCGCTCCATGCACCGAGCCACTCCACCCCACGCGCCCACCCTACACCATCCCTCCCCTCCCCTCCACACCATCCCTCCCCTCCCCTCCACAGCATCCCTCCCCTCCCCTCCACAGCATCCCTCCCCTCCCCTCCACAGCATCCCTCCCCTAACCTCCACAGCATCCCTCCCCTCCCCTCCATCCCAACCATCTTTCTCCTGGCCAGCCCCCCGCCCCTCGCCCCTCGCCTGCCATGGAACCCCATGCCCTCCCACGCCCCCCCACGGACCTCCATGACAGGCCGCCCCCATGAGCCACTTCCACTTCACCTCAGGCTCGATGCGGCACTCGTGCTCGTGCCCCCACACCACCAGGTCCAGGAAGGACGCGAAGCCTGACTCGTCCACCGTCACCACCTTCTTCACATTCGTCATGCGCACCGCCCTGGGGGGTGGAGAGACGGAAGGGAAGCCTTTTGAGACGTCTCAAAAACCGGTCATGCGCACCACCCTGGGGGGGGAGAGAGACGGAAGGGAAGGGGAAGGGGAGAAGGGAAGGAGGGGAGAGGGGAAGTTGCTGTCGTCCACCGTCACCACCTTCTTCACATTCGTCATGCGCACTGCCTTGGGGGGATTGGGTGAGGAGGGGTGAGTGAAAGCGTGATGGAGAGGAAGGAAAGATCAGGAGACGTGGCTTGCATGGATGGTGCATGGATGGTGCATGGATGGTGCATGGATGGTGCATGGATGGTGCATGGATGGTGCATGGATGGTGCATGGATGGTGCATGGATGGTGCATGGATGGTGATGGTGCATGGATGGTGCATGGATGGTGCATGGATGGTGCATGGATGGTGCATGGATGGTGCATGGATGGTGCATGGATGGTGCATGGATGGTGCATGGATGGTGCATGGATGGTGCATGGATGGTGCATGGATGGTGCATGGATGGTGCATGGATGGTGCATGGATAAAAATACGCACCAGTTGAGGCCAAGCAATCACAATTGCAATCACACTACCTGCTCTGTGACGATTACCTGCTCTGTTGAAATCACTTGCTCTGTTGAAATCACCTGCTGTGTTGAAATCACTTGCTATGTTGAAATCACCTGCTCTGTCGAAATCACCTGCTCTGTTGAAATCACCTGCTCTGTTGAAATCACCTGTTCTGTTGAAATCACCTGCTCTGTTGAAATCACCTGCTAATCACCTGTTCTGGTGCAAGACAAGAATGTTGAACCAGTCGTCCTCACTCGTGCCCGGCTCGTCCGGTCGGATCCACTGCAGCCCCTGCGGGTTCTGTGGAGAGAGCAGGGGGAGGGGGGTGATGGGGGTGATGGGGGTGATGGGGGTGATGGGGGTGATGGGGGTGACAGGGGGTGATGGGGGTGATGGGGGTGTTGGGGGGAATGGGGGGAATGGAGGGTGATGGGGGGGAGGTGGAGGGGAGAGCCTCGTGCGGTCGGATCCACTGCAGCCCCTGCGGGTTCTGCTCTGCCTCGCCTGCAGTGCGGAGAGAGGAGGGGAAGGGGGGTGATGGTGCTCCCGCCCCTTTCCTCCACGCCCCACACCCCCACGGTCCACACATCCATGAGGCAACCCCACATCCATGAGGCAACCCAACCCCACACCCACGCGGTCCCCGCACGCCCCCTCTTCGTCCCACCAGCCGTGCCCCCCTGCCCTCTGCTTCTCCCCGCCCCTCTCACATCCATGATCATCTTGAGCCGCTCGTCCCGCATGTACCCCAGCCCGTATAGTGCAATGCGGTTGGCACCCTGGGGGGGGGGGAGTGGGGGGAGGTGGGTGGGAAAACGAGGCTCAGTTGCTTGTGAGTCGACTCACGGGTCACCTCGTCCCGCATGTACCCCAGCCCGTACAGCGCTATGCGGTTCGCGCCCTGTGAAGGGGGAAGGGGGGGCAGAGGGGGAAGTGCGGGGGAAAGGCGACTCCTGAGTCAAGTCAACAGCCACCAGTCCCGCATATACCCCAGCCCGTACATTGCTATGCGGTTCGTGCCCTGAGAGGGGGAGGGAAAGGGGGAATCCTATTGGCACGTGGCGGGTGAAGAGTGGGAGGGGATGGGTTTCCCAGCCCGTAACAGCGGCATGCGGTTACCACCCTGGGGAATGGGAGGAGAGGAAGGGGGAGAGGAGAGGAAAAGCAGGGAAAGAATATGTGGCAGGTAAGCGAGAGGGGGCGTGTGGGAGGTGGTGCCACGGGCCTTGGCATGTCACAGCAAGCCCTCCTCTCCTTGCTTCATTGCCCGCCCCACCCACCTTGCTTGCTTGGACCCTCCACCACGCACCTTGTGTGTCTCGCTCTCATCTTGCGCAGCGACACGGGGTGCAGGGTGACCTGAGCGGCATCATGCGCGGGCATGCAAGTCTTGCCAAAGTAGCTAGGTGACTTCTGAGTCGACTCAAAAGTGCCCACGCACCCCGCGCAGCAGCATGCCCCACGCACCTTGCGCAGCAGCACGGGGTGCAGGGTGATCTGCGCGGCGTCATGCTCGGGCATGTTGGACTTGCCAAAGTAGTTCACCAGATTGCATGACGACAGGATGTCCACCGCTGATAGGTTGTCCTGGTGGGGATTCAGGAATGGGGTGCAGGCATGGAGGGAGGCATGGGGGCAGGCATGGAGGGAGGCATGGGGGCAGGCACGGAGGCGTGGTTGACTTGCCAGACTCTGGCTGAGCCAGAGTAGTACACCAGATTGCACAACGATAGAATGTCCACCGCTGACAGGTTGTCCTGCTGGTAATGGTAATGATAATGGTTATGGTAATGGTAATGGTAATGCTAATGCTAATGGTAGTGGTAATGGCAATGGTAGTTGTAATGGTAATGGTAGTGGTAATGATAATGGTAATGGTAATGGTAATGGTAATGGTAGTTGTAATGGTAATGGTAATGGTAATGGTAATGGTAATGGTAGTGGTAATAGTAATGGTAGTTGTAATGGTAATGGTAGTTGTAATGGTTATGGTAATGGTAGTTGTAATGGTAATGGTAGTGGTAGTTGTAATGGTACAATGGTAATGGTAGTTGTAATGGTAATGGTAGTTGTAATTGTAATGGTAATGGTAGTTGTAATGGTAATGGTAATGGTAATGGTAGTTGTAATGGTAATGACAAGGGGCCTAACAAGGCTGCATGAAACAGCCAGTCCCCTGCCTACAGGACCAGCTGCCCTGGCAGCACAGAGGGCATAGAGGAGAACACACGCATGGAGGACCAAGCAACATGACGGCAGGCCAAGGGGTAGGCGGGAGGGAGCGGTGAAGGGGTGGTGCAAGGGGCGGATACAGTGGCAGGGGCAGCAGGACATTGTTTATGTGCCACACCCAGTATCAGCCGGTTAGCAGAGATTCGCACGAGCTTACAAGACTCTGCTCATTGCGCACTCAAACTCCCCCCTTTCCCATCCACATGCCATCCGCGTCATGCGTCCATCCCATGCCATCCGCAGCAAGCACCCCTCCCACCGCCCCTCCCACCGCCCCTCCCACCGTCCCCCTCCCACCGCCCCTCCCACCGCCCCTCCCACCGCCCCTCCCACCGTCCCCCTCCCACCGCCCCTCCCACCGCCCCTCCCACCGCCCCTCCCACCGTCCCCCTCCCACCGCCCATCCCAGCGCTTCTCTCAGCGCTTCTCTCAGCGCTTCTCTCAGCGCTTCTCTCAGCGCTTCTCTCAGCGCTTCTCTCAGCGCTTCTCTCAGCGCTTCTCTCAGCGCTTCTCTCAGCGCTTCTCTCAGCGCTTCTCTCAGCGCTTCTCTCAGCGCTTCTCTCAGCGCTTCTCTCAGCGCCTCTCTCAGCGCTTCTCTCAGCGCTTCTCTCAGCGCTTTTCTCAGCGCTTCTCTCAGCACTTCTCTCAGCGGGTGCGCGTGTGTGCAGGGGATGTGATGTGACTGACGATGCCAGCGGGGTCGTCGTGGTTGCCATGCACGGTGAAGACGGGCATGCCCACGTTGTAGTGCTCGTCCTCGTAGTTCACATGCCCGAACCTGCCATGCACCACACACAGCAAGCATGCACACATGCAGCACGACAGCATGGCAGCACGGCAGTACACGCACGCAGCACGGCAACATGGCAGCACGGCAGTACACGCACGCAGCACGGCAGCATGGCAGCATGGCAGCACATGCACAGGGCCACACAGCATAGTGCAGCATCTGTGAGTCGCGTAGAAAGCCCACTGCAAGAGATAAGAGAGAAGCTGCAGAGCGTGAAAGAAAGAGACTGGGGTTACAACGGGTCGGAATAAAGACAAACGCAGGGAGTTGGCGGCTGGGAAGGGCATGAGGATGCACGAATAGGGGAAGTTGCAAGATTGGTCGCTCACGAGTTGGGGAAGTTGAGGGTTTGGTCGCTGACGACTTGGAAGCGAACAGGGTTGTCGCTGAGGCAGTAGCGGCGCAGAATGTCGATCGTGCGCACCAGCGTGGCGCGCGAGGGCTTGTTGTCGTGAAACAGATCCCCGCCCAGCAGCAGGAAATCCACCTGCGCGCTCCCATGCGTACATGTGAAGACACACGTGCACGTGAGCCTTCACGCAGAAACACGACTAATGAAACGACCCTTGCTGCACAATGGGAGAATACTCGTGCAGCGCCCAACTCACCTGCAGCGACTGGGCGAGCTTGCAGATCTCCTCAAAGGCAGTGAAGGAGTCGTGGCGGCGCACGTCGTCCTTCTCCATGAACCCCAGGTGGTTGTCAGTCGCCACTAGGATGCTGAACGCATCTTCACTGCGAGCATGGGGGAAGGAAGCATGGGTAAGAGCGCACAGGAGTCGTGGCGGCGCACGGGAAGCCCAGACGGTTTTCCGTCTTTTACCACCACGCTTAACGCCTCCTCGATGCGCTCCCGTACCGTCGCCCGAGGGAATTGCTCACTGGGAAGGGTGAAAGGGGGAATGGCACAACGGGGAAGGGCGCACAGGGAAAGTGCGCAACAGGGGAAGGGTGCAGGGCGGGCACGGGAGAAAAATTGACACGGTAAAAGAAATTTCGGTTACTAATCGAGTCTCCCTTCATTCCAAGTCGCCCGCCATTCCACAACTATCCTTCGGCTGGCATTCTTGGAGCATTGCCACAGGTGTGTTCGACAAATGCTTCGAAGGACCAAAACGTTGGCTCGTGTTGTTTCACTTGCCGCGACATTCAGTTACTGCTAATTCCATGAATCGTGACGTCACGGTCGATAGCCTCGTTTCAAAGCAGGCACGGATCCGCGCATCGGCGCGCTGTAGACCTGCGCGTGCGACTCACCCGGGCTGCGTTCCCTGCGACATGATGGCGGCTGATCGTCACTCGAGAAACCCTTGATTGGAACGGAAAAGGGAAAGTCCGGCAGGTGATACGCGAGAGAGCTACGGACGGAATCTCATGAAACAAGGTTGCAGAAGCGATTTTGAGTCGACCAAAGAAGCTTCGGACGGAATCTAATATGACGAGGTTGCAGCAGTGGCGGCGAATGCAGAGCACAGCGATCAACGCTGGGAGCTACTGGGGGGTGGTGGCGATTTCAGAGATGGTGAGACCTTTTCGAGCTCCCGAGGCATAGAAAACGCGGGAAGCGAGGGCGTCGCCCTGGAGTTGTCGTCACCATGAAGTTGCCGCAGCAGATTTGGGCTGTTGGGCCTGGTCCACAGATGTGTGAATTGCTTCGAATAATTGTAAGATCAGTTACTGTAGTGAAATTCATGTACAGCTGTTTAGGCTTAGAGGCTTTTCCTAAAAGAGTCTCATTTCTTCAACAAGTAGATTTTCCACATAAGCCATAGGTGTATCCCCTCCTCTACAGTTCCGTTTTTGGCGGGAAATCTTGCATCAAGTTGTTGTCTTTCATTTCTGTCTTATACATAATTTATTTTGTATTTTCCTGCCCGTTTGTCTTGTGACACTGATCAACGCGGCGAACCGTGCGACGAGAAGTTGAAGACAGCGTAGTCCGAATGTACATATGTGACAGAAAAACACGAATAGTCACGAAGGAAAATCGCTCTTCATGCAATTTTCCTTATATGGGACTATAAGTTCCCTTTTGCCCGGGGTTTGTGAGTTTTCCACAAAGGCCCGCAGCGCGAGTGTTTTTTAAGGAGACTCTAATCAAGAACATTTGTACACAAGTGACGAGACTGACATTATTCGCAGGTCTGACTTTGTCGCAGATCGAGAGAAGCGCCATGTGATTGGACATAGGCCAAATGTCTTACACGGATTCGTCACATTCAGCCGCATGTTCCTGCGGCTCCTAAAACCGCGACCCACCAACACTTAGCATCTCGCACGCAATTGCTGAGGGTTGAGTGAATTTGACGTGTAAAACCACCACCTCGAGATTGCTTGCTTGGCCATCGGATTTGTCCTGGTCGGTCATTCTGCTCAAGCGAGTATACAAAGCCTTTGATTTCGTTGTTGGAATCAGTGAATGCTCTGTCTGACTTACTAGGATCGCCTGTCTACGGACCCGATTTCTGCCAGCCGGCGTCCCGTCATTCGCTCTGCGTGTCGCCATGGCCACCAGCGCCTCCCTTCTCGCGCACCCCCTCGCCGTCTCCCTCCAATCCTCCGCCTTCCCGTCCGCATCCTCACCCTCCTTCGCCGGCAAGCCGCTGCCCGCTCCGTCTCTAATGCGCTCGTCCGCTTCCCCCGATCCCCTCCCCACACGCCCCCTCCGCTGCGAGGCCAGACCCGCGTCCACCGCCGCCGCCGCTGCCTCCGCGGCGACCGCCGCGGAGCGCGCGGCAGCGGTGGCGGCGGGGATGCCGTCAGCGGAGGAGATCATGGCGATCGAGCGCGACGTGGTGGTGCAGACGTACGGGCGCACGCCGCTCGTGGTGGCGGCGGGCGCGGGGAGCCGCCTGTACGACACGGCGGGGCGCGAATACATCGACATGGCGTCGGGCATCGCGGTGAACTCGCTGGGCCACGGCGATGCTGATTGGCTCGCCGCTGTCACGGATCAGGCCGCCACGCTGGCACACGTCAGCAATCTGTACTACACGTGGCCGATGGTGCAGCTGGCGCAGCGGTTGGTGAAGTCGTCGTTCGCAGATCGCGTGTTCTTCGTGAATTCGGGCACGGAGGCGAACGAGGCGGCGATTAAGTTCGCGAGGAAGTACCAGCTGGCGAAGAGCGGCGACGAGCATGCGACGGAGTTCGTCGCATTTGGTAACTGCTTCCACGGTCGCACGATGGGTGCGCTCGCGCTCACCTACAAGCCGCAGTTTCGCGCGCCGTTCGAGCCGCTCATGCCCGGCGTCGCGTTCGCCGATTACGGCGACCTCGAGGCGGCGGCGGCCGCCATCACCGCGGGGCGGACGGCGGCGGTGTTCGTGGAGCCGGTGCAGGGCGAAGGCGGCGTGTTCGCCGCCACCGCGGAGTTCCTGCGCGGCCTGCGCCGACTGTGCGACGAGCGCGGCGCGCTGCTGGTGTTCGACGAGGTGAGGGGGGCGGGGTGAGGTGGCGGTGCGAGAGGGCGACTCAAATGAATGGGGAGGGTGGATGGATGAGGGCGAGGGAACCTGACAAATGCGCAGTGCGGTCATCTCTGCAGCTTCATTGCGCCCGTCGCCGAGCTTTGCGCCCTCCTGTCACTCCCGCTCTGTTCTCTTGCCACCTGCGTGCCCATCTCGCCAACTGCGCGCATTCCTCATCTGCTCCCCTGTCCCTCCGTTTGCTCCTCTCACGCTTCCCCCCTCCTGTTTCCCACCCCCTGATTCCATCCACTCCGACCCTCCCTTGTTCCCTCATCAATCCCCCCTAATTCGCGCCTCATCACCCTCTCCTGTCCACATCGCCCCTCTCCCGCCTCGCCTCCCCGCCAACTCCCCCTTCCCCCTCTCCCCCCATGCGCGCAGATCCAGTGTGGGCTGGGGCGCACGGGGCACGTGTGGGCGCACGAGGCGTATGGCGTCACGCCCGACATCATGACACTCGCCAAGCCCCTCGCAGGTACCTACTGCCATGCATGCATTCCCTGCCTCCTAAACCCCCTGGTTTTGAGGCGCCTTAAAACGAGGCGTATGGCGTCACACACACACAAACCCCTGTGCATCCTCCTTGCCCCCTGAACCTCCCTGCCTCCCTTTGCCTCTCTGCCCCACCCCATTGCCTCTCTGCCCCACTTTATTGCCTCTCTGCCCCACCCCATTGCCTCTCTGCCCCACCCCATTGCCTCTCTGCCCCACCCTCATTGCCTCTCTGCCCCACCCTCATTGCCTCTCTGCCCCACCCTCATTGCCTCTCTGCCCCACCGCATTGCCTCTCTGCCCCACCCTCATTGCCTCTCTGCCCCATCCTCATTGCCTCTCTGCCCCACCCTCATTGCCTCTCTGCCCCCACCGCCTCTCTGCGCTGCTTACTCCTAGTCGTCATGTCTCCTGTTTCTCAACTTCACTCCCCGCCCTTCCATTCTCTCATGCTCCCTTTCTCCTCCCCACTCCCCCCATCTCCCCTCCCATGGCCTGCTCCCAGGTGGGCTGCCCATAGGAGCAGTGCTGGTGACCAATCAGGTGGCGGCAGCCATGGCACCTGGCGACCACGGCAGCACCTTTGCCGGCAACCCACTCGTGTGCCGGGCGGCACTTGCCGTCCTCGATAAGATCGCCGACCCGGCCTTCCTCGCCAGTGTGGAAGCCAAGGGAGAGCTGCTTCGGCAGCTGCTTCGGGATAGGCTCGGGGGGAACCCGCATGTGAAGGAGGTTCGGGGGCGGGGGCTGATGGTGGGGGTGGAGCTGGATGTGGCGGCGGGGCCGCTGGTGGATGCGGCGAGAGGAGAGGGTGTGCTGGTGATCACAGCAGGGAAGGGCAATGTGGTGCGCCTCGTGCCGCCCCTTGTTATTACAGAGGAGGAGATTGAGATGGCAGTTGATGGCCTTGCCAAGAGCCTACCAGCCCTAGGTTGAAAACATGGTGTAATATTTAGGCATTTGCACATTGGCACTAGTCGTAATAAATTTGGAAGTTCATTATTGTATGCACGTGTAGATGATTCGCAACACATGCTTATGACGAGGTTTCGACCACACTTGACCGTTTCCAGCTGTTGTCCTCTGCTTTTCCTTTGTTTGTCCTTATCCCTTGACTGCCCAAGTCATGACCATCAGCCAATCGTGTTCGCTCCTCGACTTTTCATGTTGAACAGTCGAACAGTCGAATTTCGTGGATCAAATTTGCCCGCGTGCGATCCCTTTATCGGAGCAGCGTGGTTACGTTGGGTCCATTCAACAGCAAACTTGAATCTAAAATCGGCCCACACTTTTTCCACCAAGAACCGTCGCGCTTTTCCGCCATTCGCCAGTAACTTTCCACTTGCCGACTGCCACCTGGGCGAGCTTGTCCGGTCCGCCCAGTCGTGGTGGAATCTTGCACGTCGCTGCCGCCAACTGGCGTGACTTCTGGGTCCAGTGCGGACAGGAGAGTCAAGACGAACTAACTGAATCCGTGCAATGCGATTGTGGGAATGGCAGGCAAGAGAGCAAGCATCATTTTTTGCCTATGGGTGAATCATCTCGCTCGTGAAAAGGAGTGAGGAGGTTGCGAAGCAGCTCGCATTTGCTTGTTCATGTAGTAGTTTTGGCCATAGTGCGTTGCGGCGGACGAAGAGGAAAGGCTAAGGGAAGCTCAAACTGCATAGCTACTTAGCTCAAAATATCTCATTTGACCCTCCATCCATCGCGCTCTCACGCGACGTTATCGGCTCCTCTGCCGTCGATCAGTCGCGGGGGTAGACACGTGCCGGTTAATCTGACAGCGAAACAGCGCGACTGCCGAGATCGCGGCCACGTCACAAGCATGTCTCTAGCGGAGCCTTCTTGCGGGGACGTCGGCGCGCAACGGTGAGCGCCGCATTTCAAGCATGAACCACATTCTCCACGCCGCACGACCGCTACTTTGTTGTCTTGCTTTTCCGCGCAATGCGGAAAAATTCTGAGCGATCTGTGTCCCGGCTTCGCAGCGCAGTTTCCTGCGCCATTTCCGGCGATCTGGAACCAGCCTAACAGCTTGACGGTTCTCCCTGCATTCTCCCCTTTCCCCCTCCCAGCCTCCCGCAAATCAGATCCGCGCATTGCGCCCGCCCGAAAGCGCGACACGCGCGCTCGCTGTCGCACCAAATGGTCGCACCGGTGGCTCAAAACGTCGCCGGAGCCGCTGATTCGTTGCAGCCGCGTCCGGACTCAGAAAGCGAGGGTTCAACCCCTTCGCATCATCCGTCGCAGCTGTGGCAGCGGCGCAACTGGCAGCCCGCCGCGTCGCTTCAGCTCGACCCTCGCCGCCAATCCTCGCCGGCTGGAAATGCGGCCTTAGGCGCGGCGCGCCTCGTAAGGAGCGCAAGTGCCGCCGGACCGGCGCTTTCCGCAGATCATGGCGGCGCTCGCTCCGATCGCGGTGCGAGCCTCCATGGAGCAGCCGTACGTCCCGAGGGAAGCGCTCGGGGAAGGCCTGCGGATTGCGGAACTGTCGGCGCGGCGGAAGGGCGCAGCGCAGGCGCGCGGCAAATGTTCGCTCGATCGCACAGCGTCTCGGGTGGCGCGGCGTCGTCGTCAAAGGGAGCCGGTGCGACGGGCGCGGGCGTCGCACACGCAGATGGCGCGTCGCAGGGTCACCACGAGGCCATCTCGCGTCCCGTCCGCGGCGCTTCCGCGTCACCGGGGTGCGTGGCCGCCATCGCCGCCATTCCCGGGGGGAGGCAGCCGGCGGGGGGGAGCAGCGAGTCGGCTGCGCGAGGCAATGGCGGAACGGGCGGGATTGTCGCCGCTGTTAGCAGCGGCGACAGTGGCGGATCCAGCGGAACTGGCGCGCACGCAGGCAGCATCGGGACGAACGCACGCGTGTTTCGGCGGAGCGCGAGCTGCGCGTTCAGTGCGGACGGACACGGCGAGGGGGATGGCGGCGAGCGCACCTTGCGGAGAGGGCAGAGTCACGTAGTTAGGGGCACCAGCAACTGCGACGGCGGTGGCGGCGGACACCGGCCTGGGGTCGTGCGCGCTGACGGCGGAGCATCAGCTGCTTCCGCCGGCGCTAGTCCAATCAGCAATCGGCGCGCTGGCGGCGCCGCGTTCCAGCGCGTGCTCTCCGTTTCGTCCCTCGAGGAGCCTTTCCTTGCCGGCGCCGCCCTCTCTCCCTCGCGCGCGTCACCAACGCGCCCCCTCGGACACGCGCGCCGCCACTCCACTTGCGTCAACTTCCGCGCTCTCAGTCCCACCACCCGCGCGCTTCCGCGGAAGACCGCGGAGGCAGAATCGGCTGGCGCAAGCTCAACCCGGGCGAAAGCGGGAGATGCTCCCCCGACTTCGCCTGTCGCCGTCACTTCCGCGCCGGTTCACGCGGCGGGATTGCCCGCGCCGGCGCCGAGCGCGGAAAACCTTCCCGGCGGTAATGCGTCGGCAACTTTTCCGCGGGGAGCGGCGGCGGGGCGCGCGGTAACTCGGCGGAGCGCGTCGCTGGCGTCGCTGGCGGAATGGCAGCACGCGGGACGAGCGGAGCCCCCCGCCGCGGAGGGCGGCGCGGGCGCGAGACGCGTCGCGTCGCCAAAGCCAGCCTACTCGTTTCCACCCCGATGCGCGTCGCTTCAGTCAAGTGACCCCAATGAGGGACTGGCGGGTGGCATTCACAGCGCGGCTCACAGGAGCAGCAGCAGCCAAGCCTTCGGCGTTGATGGCAACCGTAGCAGCAACGGCTACCATGTAACACTCGGCGGCAGCAGCAGTCACGGCGTGGCGAGCGTCAGTCCGCGACGACGCGCCATGCTGCCCCCTCCCTCTCCCACCCACCAACCGCCGTCGCAGCAGCAGGCGCGGGAGGTGCGGAAGGATGGCATGTGGCGGCCCCCGCCTATATTCACACGGATCAGCGCTGACGACGGCGATGGTGGGGACGGTGATGACGACGACGTGCCTCTAGCAGCCGTTTTCCCGTTTGTGTCACACTCGCCCAGCTCTCCGCATGTACCCCAAGCAGCGGAAACAGCAGCAGAGGCGGCAGCGGATCCAGCCTCGCGCGCCCTGACCCCTTCCCCCCGATCCCCCCTCGCCTGGTCCTCCCCGCGCCTGCACTCCCCCTCTCACCCGCTCCCCCAGTCTTCTAAAGCCCCCAGGCTGCTGCGCCCCTCCGCCTCTCCCCGCGGCCCCCCTCCGCCCTCCTCCGCCCGATCCCGCCCCACGCACGTACCCCGCTGCTCCTCCGTGCCTACCGCAGCCCTGTTGCAGGTTCGGGTGCTTGCCGGACCTCCAGCCTCGGTACGATGCTCGGGATCCCGGTCCAGTGAGTGGCAGCTGCAAGGCTCGGCGCGCGGGAAGAGTCAACTGGAGGGTTGGTCCGAGTCAGATGGGGAGAGCAGCAGAGTGAGGGAGCGGAGTGTGTATGCACGTAGTAGCAGCAGAAGTGGCAGTGGCAGCAGCAGCAGCAGCGGTGACATCGGTGCTACTCTCAGCACGTCCCTGCCCTCGCCTCCCCCAACCCTCTGCCGCCGCCAAACCACTCCCACCAACCGCCCCTCCGATGATGCTGCCTCCTCCCCTTCCACTTCCCCCTCCTCTAATTCCTCCTCCCCCTCTGACGCACTCCCCCTTGCCCTCGCGCCCCCAATGCCCTCGCGCCGAGTGACATTCAACTCAATGGTCCTTGTGCGCCGCTTCTCACCCCTGCCACAGTCCTTCTCCCCCTCCCCCTCCCCCGGCCACCTCTCCTCCGCTCCCCCCTTTACCATCACCACCAGCAGTGATGCCCCCGCCTCCCCCAATGCCCCCGCCTCCCCCGATGCCCCCGCCTCCCCCGATGCCCCTGTTTCCCCGAAATCCCCCCCCTCCCCAAGCGCCCCCGCTTCCTTGAGACCCCCCCTCTCCCCCAGCTGGCCCTTCCCCCCGCCCCCCCCGCGCGCCCTCTGCAGCAGACCTGCCCTCCCCCGCCGCCCGGAGGCACCTGGCCAAGTTTGGGCTGCTGGAGGCACTGTGAGGGCAGATGGGCGAGGTAGAGAGAGACGCTGTGAGGCACATGGGCAGCTCTAGCTGCCTCCCGCTCCCCACCGCGCCCCTCCCCTGCTGCTGCCCCGAACCTGCAACTTGTCGTCACATGGCACATGCATGAGTGGAGTGGAGAAGCACGAATCACCAGCAACTGCATCAGCAGCATGAATCATTATGAGCCATGAATTCATGGTTCAGGAATGGTATCTAATCCGAGTGTGTTGCCAGCAGCAAGATTTAGGGGTGAAGCAACTGTTTTGCTTCCAGCTCTGCTGTAGCTCGCAGGGGCTGCTGGAAGTTCCTCCCTCACATTGCTCCACCTCTCATAGTGATGCCAGTCATTGTACTTGCCCATATGCTGTAGTGTTGATTCACGTGTTACACGGCAAAAGTAATATCTTCAGCTGGACTGTAACATTGCAGTGTGAAATAAAATGAACTCACATCACACTGTCGATGATTTTCCCAAATCTTTCTTCCCCCTAGGGGGCTCTGCACTGCACTGCTGTGTGGATGGATGGAAAGCTGCAGGGAGTTGGCTGGTCACAGTACTAACATGCACAAACCTGTGGTTTGTAGTGTCTATTGAAGGCCCTATGGTCAACTATTCCAAGTGCACATCCATGTAATCCGTGTGCAATGGTGCACAGCACAAGCACTGACATCAACCCTGTGGTTAGTCTCTGGTCGGCCCTGAGATAACCCGTCATTAGCACTGCAAATAGCCCTGCGGTGAGCCCTGTGGTAACCCCTGTGATTAGCACTGTAAATAGCCCTGAGGTAACCCCTGTGATTAGCACTGTAAATATTATAATTTTTAAACACATTGATGTTTTTCAAAATTGTGTATTGTGAAAGCGAAGCTGACTGTACCGAATATTTGGCAGCGTCGAAGCGCGCTAAACGCCCTTCTCCAACTACAAAAACCGTGGGTTGGAGTTCATTCCCTCCACCCACGTTTCTCGTTTTCCAACGGCTCAATCAACATTTCCGTTCGAGTACCGTAGTTCTTTTCCCCGTCCAAGCTGGCTAGAACTCGCACCCTTCCCAGAGGCGAGTCACCCTCAACACTTCTGCAAGACATTTTCAACCACAATCGATCTACAATGGCGTCTACGCCGGCACTTAACCGCGTCAATTCGTCTGCGCCGGTTTCCGACTCCGACCGTAACGCCCGAGAAATGACGGGCGATCGCCGTAACAAGCGGCGGGCAGAGGAAGGATCGCCCGCCCCAACTGCCGTGGACGTGCTGTTGGGCGGGCTCGAGGTCAACAAAAACTCGAGCCCGCCCCAGCAGCAGCACCCCTCGGCCCCTGTGGCGCCTGTGGCGCCTGAGGCGCGTGTGGCGCAAGTGGCGACGGCGGCACCTGCAGCACCTGGGGTGCCACACGCGCCTGACGCGGAGCACACGCCGGCGCCTGTGGCTGGACCGTCGCGTCAGCGCCAGAGGCGCCGAACATCGACTTCTTCTGACGCGACGACCCCGGCGTTGACCAACGCGTTGACTCCGGACCAGGTCGCTGCGCTTCTGTCCCTGTTACAGCAACAACCCGCCAGCGTTACAGCTACGGAAATTGCACAACCCGCGGCGTCTGCATCTGCTAACAAGGAAAACGCAAAAAAAGAAAAAGGAGCGCGAGGAACAACGGCGAACCGGCACAACAAGGAAGCACCAGCCAGCATCCCACCTGCGCCAGCGGCCGACAACGACACCGACGGCTCCGACGACGATGATGGTGAGGCTCCGGTCCATACCGCAAATTTTCATTCCATGGAGCATCTTCCCCCCCTCCCCTCTACTACTAACACCACTTGGTCGGCGGCGACGTTCAACGACGAGCACGTGCGGGCGAAAGCGGAGATTCTGGAGGACATGCGGGCCTACCTGAAACACGCAGAGCACAAGCTGCAGCACGGCGACTCGGCGGGCGGACTCGAAATGGTCGTCGCCGCCCTCGACGACATTTCCGCGCGCTTCGACATGTTTCAAGTCGAAGACGCATCCGACGACCGCGTTGCCAAGCGCTACAAGATGTACCTGGAGAAAAGCCTTCTCACCTCGCGGCCGTTCAAGCAAGCCGTCGCGGACGTGGCTGCCATGGACCGAGCGGCGGGCGCTCACGCTCGCTCCCACCGTGGTGGAAACCACGGCGCCAAGGCGTTCGCCCCAAAACGTGGCCCTCCAACCTCGGGCAACTTCCAAGGCTTTCGTGGTTCGTGTTTCCGCTGCGGACAGCCAGGCCACGTCGCCAATGCCTGCCCTCGGAATGGGCATGGGGGCCAAGGACCCGCACCGGTTGTGTAAGGTTCGGGCTATGGTGAAGCGCGCCTCTAGGCGCGATGCACGGTGCACTTTTGAGTGCTTAGACCGTGGGCAGCCTAGTAGGGCTTGCGGTGGCCATGGCCAGCCCTAGGATAGGGTGGTAGAAGTTGGCCATAGGCCTAGCTTTGGGGAAGAGGAAGAATGCCTCTCGGTCCCCTAGGATAGGGTAATAAAGTATGGCCGTAGGTCTAGCTTTGGGGAAGAGGAAGAATGCCTCTCGGTCCCCCGTATGCCCCAATTGATGGGATGAGAAACATGCTAGTAGGCATGACAATGTATGACCATGAGAGATAGGGATTTTATTAAAGGCCCCTCTTGTTTGTCACGGATTAAAAAAAAAAAAAAAAAAAAAAAAAAAAGGAGGAGAAGGGGAGAGGGAGAAAAAGAGAGTACGTACGCTCCTCACTCAAACCGCCGCCATGCATGGCAAGGATGAGCAGCCCTGGTTCAACCGTTGGAAGCCCAAAAAGGGTGAGAAGGAGCAAGGGGGGGGGAGTAGGGCATAGCGATGTCGCCTAGCCCAAGTAAAGGCACGCGCGAAAAGACACGAGCTCATGACAAGCGAAGCATGCAAATGCTCAAACAACAATGGAAACACATCCAAAAAGAGAGGGAGAGAGAAAGAGCGAGAGAGAGAGAGAGAGAGAGAGAGAGAGAGAGAGAGAGAGAGAGAGAGAGAGAGAGAGAGAGAGAGAGAGAGAGAGAGAGAGCACACGAGGGAAGCATGATCATGGTCCCAAGCATCAATCCTCCAGAAAAAAAAAAAAAAAAAAAAAACGAGGGGAGGGAAAAGGAGAGAGTATGAGAAAGAGTTTGCCAAGGTGCGATCGGACGCCCTATATGGAATGACGACAAACCGTCCGTATGGTCCTCACTGTTGACGGTTCATTTTTCGCGCATGCATGTATATGTCACACGCATGAACTAATTAAGGCGTGCAACCTGATTGTTCGCGTTCATTTCCTTGCCGTACATACAGGAGCACAACAATACGAGGTGCCTCGCGACGATGGCCCGTACGAATTCGCCGTCACGGACAAAACCGTCACACGGATGTGCGGTCGGCTTCGCTCGACCTTTGCGTGGTGGAGCTCATGGTGCCCTTGCAGCCTCGTCCTATCCATCATCGCCAACGGTTACTGGCTTCCATGGAGCCACGGCCCACCACAGGCCTTTCGGGAGCGTAACCACGCTGGTGCATACGCGCATGCGTCGTTCACACGTACTGCCATCCAAGAACTCACAGAGACCGGAGCTGCAGTCGAGACAGCCGCAAGCGAGCTTACGTGCATAAGCCCACTTAACGTGGTCGAGCAGAAAGAAAAATGCAGGCTCATCCTCGACCTGAGAAAAGTCAACACGAACCTCATCGTCCCAAAATTCAAGTACGAAGGACTCAGCCGTGTGGCAGACGTGGCACGCGCTGGGGATTGGATGTTTTCTATTGATCTCAAATCCGGGTACCATCACATCGATATCCATCCTTCATGCTGGAAGTTTCTCGGTTTTGGATTCGATGGGCGCACTTACTCCTTTCGTTCATTGCCGTTCGGTCTTGCGACAGCCCCATTCATCTTCACGCAACTCATCAAGCAGCTAGCCCGTCGCTGGCGGGAGCAAGGCATCCGAGTAGTACCATACGTGGACGACATCTTATTCCTTTGCCAGTCAAAAGCTCACGCGCAGGCTACTTGCCACCGTGTAATACTGGACCTTAAAGCAGCAGGTTTGGTGATAAATGCGAAGAAATCACAGCTGTCACCATCGCAACACCTTCGATTCTTGGGTGTGGAGCTAGACACGGCCACAGGCCGATTTACCATCGGTCCCGAACGACGAGCCTCACTACATGCAACCATTCGGAACCTGTTGAGCGCAAGCAAGGCATGTCGACCCGTCTCAGTCCGCCAAGTGGCCAGAATCACAGGCATGCTCGCGTCAATGGGCGTCGCGCTGGGCGCAACAGCTCGTGCTTTCAGCCACGCCATGCTACAAGTGATCAATGACGCACCTTCATGGAAAAGCAGCGTGATCATCCCCCCAAACGCGGCTGAGGAGCTAAACTTCTGGCTCGAAGAGTTTGACAGGTTCAACGGTGCACCGTTTCACGTTCGAAACAGCTACGACGCTGTCATCCATGTGGATGCTAGCGCTCACAGTTGGGGCGCCACTTTGACCACATTTCCTGGCGGCCTCGAAGAAGCTAGCGCAACAATGCCAGAGCCGCTGCGAGCGACGTCCAGCACACGGAGGGAGATCGAAGGTGTGCTTTGGGCACTCCAAACATACTCCAGCAAGATCACGCACAAACATGTTCTTGTGCGGGTGGACAATCAGGGCGTCTTCTTCATCCTTCGCAAAGGTGGCTCGCGCAGCCCCGACCTTACCACGGCCTGCCAAGACATCATTCGACTATGCATGGAGCACGGCACGCGTCTAATCATCGAATGGATCCCACGGGAGCTAAACTCACACGCCGATGAGCTCTCAAAAGCAGTCGATCATGACGACTACTCGTTGAAGACGCCGTGGTTCCGCATCTTAGAACGGCGTTGGGGTCCCCATTCCATCGACCTCTTTGCAAACTCCCGCAACTCCCAGCTGCCACGCTTCTGCACTAAAATTCCTCATCCACAAGCCACCGCAGTCGATGCATTCTCGCTCGCATGGACATCAGAAAATAGCTTTGCGTTCCCCCCGCCCCATTTAGTTCCGGCCGTCCTCCATCACGCACAGCGCACCCGTGCATCGCTCACATTGATCATCCCACACTGGCCGGGTGCAAACTGGTGGCCACTTTTACAACCTTCCCCACGCAACTGGGCACCGTACATCCACGCGCACATTCCCTTGACACACGGCAGCCAATGCCTGGCAGCTGGAACACATTCCGCTGCTTTTTCAGGCACTGGATTACCACACAGCCCAATCATCGCACTTCGGGTGGTTTTTGACTAATTGAGAATGTACGCGCCTTGTGTCCAGATCCGCTCCCAAAGCTACACAACCAACTCATCAACATGCTCACACAATCGCGAGCGAATTCGACAATCCGTACATACGAACCGTACTGGGCCAAGTTTCGGGCCTTCTGCACAAAGGTGGATCTTCCATTTCTTCCCGCATCCGACATGACCCTCGCGCTATACTTGGTGCATGCAATCCAACGCAAAGCAACCTTGTCTGTAGTGCAGCTCACGTGCTCGGCAGTCAGCTTCGCCCATCGCATGACTGGAAGCAAATGCCCGACTGTCGGACCGTTTACCACCCAAGTGCGGGACTACGCGAAACGACACTGCCCTCGCCCTAGTCGTTTGAAGGAGCCCGTATCAATCCAACAAGTTCGGGACATGTCCGCGAACTACTTGCAGTCGGACAATCCCGCTGAATTTCAGAAGGGGTTGATCCCTATCCTCATGTACTCCGGATTTTTGCGATACTCCGACCTCGTTGCCATCCAGTGGCAAGACATCCAATTCGACGATGCAGTCATGTGGATCCTCATCCCACACTCAAAAACGGACCAGGCTGGTCGTGGAACCTGGATTCCCATCGCCGCAACGACGGACCCTTGTTGCCCCGTGCGCTGCACCCAACGCTTCCTCCAACTCGCTGGCTATGGCCCTCATTCCGAGGGGTCGTTGATTCGCGTTTTCAGCCACGCTTCAGCCAACAAGGGCCAGGCCAAGCCACCCTCGTACACAACGATCCGAAACTGGTGTAAAGAAGCATTCGCCAAAGTAGGACTTGGGGAGCAGCAGCTCGGCACGCACTCCTTCCGAAAGGGCGCGGCAACCGTAGCCGCCAACATCGGCGTGCCGGACAGAATCTTCAAAAGGATGGGCAGGTGGCGAAGTGACACCGCCAAAGAGATGTACGTCACACCATACGTCGGACATCTTATCAAGGCATCCCGCGACCTACAGGACCCGACATACGCGCTGCCCCCAGAACAGCACGCAGAGGCACTCTTACGCAACCGCAAGCCACCACTGGCCATGTCTCAGAGGCCCCAGTTGCAATGAGAACGATGCCAAATTATAAGGACAAGAAAGCAAGCTTTCTCAATATTATAATTTTTAAACACATTGATGTTTTTCAAAATTGTGTATTGTGAAAGCGAAGCTGACTGTACCGAATATTTGGCAGCGTCGAAGCGCGCTAAACGCCCTTCTCCAACTACAAAAACCGTGGGTTGGAGTTCATTCCCTCCACCCACGTTTCTCGTTTTCCAACGGCTCAATCAACATCCCCACCACCCACCCCGGACCAACTACAAGACCACAGCTGCTTGGACGGACGACTCCATAGCTAGTAATATTTGCATGTACTAGCATGTGTTTACGAACGATGCATATGTTGTAATAAGCCAGTTGCAATGAGAACGATGCCAAATTATAAGGACAAGAAAGCAAGCTTTCTCAATAACCCTGTGGTAACCCCTGTGATTAGCACTGTAAATAGCCCTGTGGTAACCCCTGTGATAAGCACTGTAAATAGCCCTGTGGTAACCCCTGTGATTAGCACTGTAAATAGCCCTGTGGTAACCCCTGTGATTTGTAAATAGCCCTGTGGTAAGCCCTGTGATTAGCACTGTAAATAGCCCTGTGGTAAGCCCTGTAGTCACCCATGTGATCAGCAGCACTGAAAATTGCCCTATGTAAGCCCTGTGGTTAGGTAGCACCTGTGATTAGCCTTGTGGTCAGCCCTGTGGTCAGCCCTGTGGTCAGCCCTGTGGTCAGCCCTGTGGTCAACCCTGTGGTCAGCCTTGTGGTCAGCCCTGTGGTCAGCCCTGTGGTCAGCCCTTTGTTCAGCCCTGTGGTTAGCCCTATGGTCAGCCCTGTGGTTAGCCCTGTGGTCAGCCCTGTGGTCAAGGCCTACACAGGGGGTGCTGAGGTGGGTGGGTCCCAGGGGGAGGCGGGTCGCAGAGGGAGGTGGGTTGCAGGGGGAGGCACGCAGAGGGGCAATCCGGGGGGGAAGGGGGTGAAAGGTGTAGGGTTGAGATGCCCCTTAGAATCCTTGGTAGGGTTAAACTCTGGGTAGAGTGATGTAGTAGCGGAAGCGTTAATGAAGAGATTCTGAACCCCCTTGCGCTAGTATGTGAGGGCAAAGTAAGTTGATTAAAACAAGCAAGTACAAGGTTTTATATAAGAGTACAAGGAATACCAAGGGATACAGTTAAGAACTGTTTTACTGTTGCTGCTGCGGTTCGATACAGTGACGACTCGGTCAATTGCTCTGTAACGAGTCAGTTGTGTGTCCTTGCTGTCGCGCTGTATTTGTCAGGTCAAAGGTCGCTGACCTTTGACTTTCGCGTAACATCCAGCGGTTACTTCAACCTCCGAGAGTTGACTCGCTGGTGCCTCGGTATGCAGTGCTTCGCTTGTGCCTTAGTGTTTCGACACGACAGAAGCGCTTAGGACCGATTGTTTCCAACAAAAAAGGGGGAGGTAGGGACAGAAGAAGAGGGGTGTGGGGGGAGTCCTATGCAGGGGGAGGGGACAGAACAGGGCAGAGGGGAAACATCAAGGGGGGGGGGGGGGGGGGGGGGGGGGGGGGAGATATTTGGGGGTTGAGGGGGAGAGGGGGGATACCAGCTGAGGCAACCTATCTAATCATATCGTGTCTGCTTCAGCTCTACCATAGGTCGTCATCCTCCGTCTTGATTCCAAACGTATCGGCTTTGGTTGTCCTGCAAGCAGACGAGAGGAGGAGGTAATGCAGAAAAGAGCTGAGCTTCTCTGCATGGTAAAATCAGATATGATTTGAAATGATGGGTGTTGCCGGGCACATGATTTACATGGTGTAGGTACCTACACAATGTACATGATCTGATATGGTATGATATGATATGATATGATCTGATGTGATATGATATGATTTTATGTGATATGATATGATTTGATGTGATATGATATGGTATAATATGATATGCTATTTCTGGTGTTGGGTTGCCTATTGCTCACCTTCACAAACAACGACGACCTCTTCATATGATCACCACTCCAGTTGGCAACACTTCGCAATCGCAATCGCTGGCTAACCAGTCCAACCCCGTCATGTCAACAACGAAGCAGAGAGAAAGAGAAGGGCACATGGGAGACAAACGAGAAGGTACGAGGACAAGAAAGAGAACCGCGCATGTGGAATTCCAAGAGCTTATGGTCCCAGTCATGTTGAAGAATCAGCCATAGCCGAATTGCGTTGCTGGGCAGGGAGAGAAGGGGCATGGAAGGCAAAGGCTTGAGAGACAACGACAAGATGAGTGCGGTTGGAAGGGGTATTGATGCACAATGCAAGGGTGGTGCAGAAGAGAAGGGGAGTGGATGCGGAAACCCACCACAAGAAATAGTCTGAAGCCATGTGCTCTTCCTGTGGACCAGCGTGCTCCAATGCTGTTGCCTAGCTGTTGCTCCGCCCACTGCTGCTGAAGGAGGAAACGTAAGTGGGGAAGGCATGTGAAAAGGTTGTGAAGAGAGAGGAGAGGAAGAGGCGAGAGATGCATCTGAATGAAGAAGAGATGCTGAGAGGGAAGCTGACAAAGGGAAAGTGGGGCCAGAGAAGAAGAGGCTTGAGCGATAAGCATTACGTTTAGAGAGGTTGATAGCCCATCCTGTGGCCACCCGTTGCTGCCATTGAAATGCCTGTTTGTCAGAGGACACACAAGGGATGAGGCGTGAAGAAGAGAAGGGTAAGGAGCATCACAATGTATTGAGAAGATGGGAGCAAAGAGGAGATGAGGAACCCACCATGGATTGAAGGAAGGACCCGCTGATCCGCCCTTGCTGCTTGTCCCTTGCTGACATCGCGGCTGCTGCCATGCCCATGCTGTGCACGACAGTAGGATGAAAGGCAGGAATGGAGAAAATCAGGAGGACATGGGAGAGAGAGAGAGAGAGGAGCAGCGATGCTGTTCAAGAGGGAAGGAGAGAGGGATCATCTGAAACAGTGGTAAAACCAAGGCCACGAAATGCAGGAGGGGCAACAGCAAAGAAGCTAAGGCCAAGAGACTTGGGTTTCGGGTTTAGGGTAAAGGAACCCAAGTAGTCAGTAGAAGCAAGAAAGTAGTGAAATGCATGCAAGAAGGCACAGGAAACGAAAGCTGAAGCACGTGGCACTGTGACGCTGTGAAAGGGGAGGCGATGGTAGCACACAACACTAGGGCGCCGAGCGAGCAGGCAAACAAGGAAGGGACGCAGCATGATTATGAATGCATTCTATTCTAACCCCCTACGACTCTAGTATGAGCTCAAGCCGCCCCAGTGCCATGCGCTACCATCGCCAAACGCCGCTCATCTCTCACTCAACTTTTGATCGCTCCCATTCGAAAATGGGCTCATTTGTTTCGAGCACACGGTGACGGAAGAATGCGGTACAAAAGTGGGCAATGATAAATGCGAAGCAGAAGCGGTAAGGATGGCAAGGGCGAAGGGAGAGGGAACTTAGCCGTATGGGGGTGCTTGCAGGACAGTGGCGTGAGGCTTCCAGGAGGCTCGCACACCGCTGTGACTGCCTGCCGTGCGTCATCCCACCGCCCTCCCTCCCCACACCATGCTGCCATAGCAGCAGACGAGATGGGAAGGAGCAAGAAAACAGAGCAGGGGAAAGGAACCCAAGTAGTCAGTAGAAGCATGAAAGTAGTGAAATGCATGCAAGAAGACACAGGAAACGAAAGCTGAAGATAAAAAGCACGTGGCACTGTGACGCTGTGAAAGGGGAGGCGATGGTAGCACACAGCACTAGGGCGCCGAGCGAGCAGGCAAACAAGGAAGGGACACAGCATGATTATGAATGCATTCTATTCTAACCCCCTACGACTCTAGTATGAGCTCAAGCCGCCCCAGTGCCATGCGCTACCATCGCCAAACGCCGCTCATCTCTCACTCAACTTTTGATCGCTCTCATTCGAAAATGGGCTCATTTGTTTCGAGCACGCGGTGACGGAAGAATGCTGTACAAAAGTGGGCAATGATAAACACGAAGCAGAAGCGGTAAGGATGGCAAGGGCGAAGGGAGTGGGAACTTAGCCGTATGGGGGTGCTTGCAGGACAGTGGCGTGAGGCTTCCAGGAGGCTCGCACACCGCTGTGACTGCCTGCCGTGCGTCATCCAACCGCCCTCCCTCCCTGCACCACCCTGCCATAGCACCAGACAAGATGGGTAGGAGAACAAGAAAACAGAGCAGGGGAGGAACCCAAGTAGTCAGTAGAAGCATGAAAGTAATGAAATGCATGCAAGAAGGCACAGGAAACGAAAGCTGAAGATAAAGAGCACGTGGCACTGTGACGCTGTGAAAGGGGAGGCGATGGTAGCACACAGCACTAGGGCGCCGAGCTAGCAGGCAAACAAGGAAGGGGTATGAATGCATTCTATTCTACCCCCCTACGACTCTAGTATGAGCTCAAGCCGCGCCAGTGCCATGCGCTACCATTGCCAAACGCCACCCAATGGACAAGGGTGGAAGACGCGGAGTGCAGGCGAAGCATTGTGATCTCCCATCCGTCGCACTCATAGCAGCAGGCCTCCCAGCAGCACAGGGACTCCCATCGGCGGCACTCCCAGTAGCACAAGAGAACAAAGGAAGGAAGCAAGCAATGGATCAAGCAATAGAGTAAGTGAGACGCAAAACAGACAGGCGACTGAAACAGACACGGGACACTCGAGACCAGGGTAAATAAAGGCGATGGTAGGCATGGCAGTTGGGCAGTGAGAGCTAGCAAGCAAGGGTGGACTGGGTGGGAAAGGGACGCGGGCATGAGTATGAATGCAGTCTACCCCCTACAACTCTAGAATGAGCTCTGTTGTCCAAGTGCCATGCGCTACCATCGCCATGCGCTTCATAAACCCCCATTCAACTTTTGACCCTTCCCACACAGATATGACGTTTTGGTTTCGAGCATGCGGTAGGGAAACGAAGCGGTAAGCAGATGAAACAAAAACAGAAGGCGAAACGGATCACAAGGCGGTGAGTGGCGCGCTGAGGGAACTTAGCTGTACGAGAAGTTGAGCGACAGAAGCAGCAGCAGTCGTTCCAAGCAGCAACAGGATGCACGCCTCGCCTCGGCGGACAACTCTATACAACCGCATCTGTGCCTTCGCCTCCACAGCAACAGGAGCAATCTTCTTCGCCTCCGCGTTCGCCTTCGATTTCGCCTTCGATTTCGCCTTCGCCTTCACGAAAACATAAATTTCGTCGTTAACGTCAACAAGCGCCGTATCATGGTCGCCGTCAGAACTCGCCGTCGTTCCATCCAAGCTGCAGCTTCCACCGCTCCTGTGCTCGAGCGAGCGACCGCCTTCGCCTTCGCCTTCCCCGCCAGCAGAAACCTCAGCAACTAAGAAGAAGTGAACGAGAATGAAATGACTATGAACGAAGTGAGTACAAATAGGAAACCCTAATTGGGTTGTACCCCCTATGGGATACCCCACTATAGCCTACACAAATAAGTAAGCTATAATGTTCTGACACACCCCCATAGGCAAAGTGGGGGAGAACAAGGGGTCACAGGACCAGTCAAGCAAAGCAAAGCAAAGCTCAGGGTGGATCACAAAGTCACCACACATTCCGAGCACAAGTTCAAAGGCCACAAGGCCAGTTCACATGCAAGATCATACATAGAGATATACAAGAGTATATATAGGTGAAGGTACAAGCAAGGTCAAGAAGTGAGCAAGTGAGGCAAGACAGGCACAAGACCCAGTTGCGTGCAGCAGCGTTGATGATCACAAGGCGCAAGTGCCTTGGTGAAGACATCAGCAGTGTTGGCCTCAGAGGCCACGTACGCAAGTCGCAACTGTCCACGCTGCTGTAGCTCACGAGCAAGAAAGTAGCGGAGAGCAATGTGCTTTGTCCTGTGCTCCAGTCGTTGCTCTCGACACAAGGCCAGCATGGCCTTGTTGTCTACGTACAGGACTGGAGGAGAACGAGGCGGCTCTCCAAGGTCGGTCAGCAGGTAGGTGAGCCAGCGAAGCTCCTGTGCAGCCATAGCCCCGGCGTAGATCTCAGCCTCAGAAACTGGAGCCGAGGACAGAAGACGAGCGGGTAGCCCGCCACGAAACAGAGCCGGAACCAAGGCTGAAGGTGTAACCCTGTGACGACCGCTGCGTAGCCTGGTCGTCAGCCCAAGAAGCGTCCGCGTGCCCAGTGAGGACCACTGGACTGCGCCCTCCAAGCACTAGCCCCATGCCCGACGTACTGCACAAGTAGCGCAAACACCCTCTTCGCTGCAGCCATGTGCTCTAGTCGGTGTCTCCCAGGAGCAACATAGCGTGCGAGAATGCTAAGAGGGTATGCAAGGTCAGGTCGTGTGCAGGTCATCAGGTACATGAGGCAGCCAACAAGCTCTGGATACGGGCCACTCGACTCTACTGACTCATCCGAAGGCAGAGCTGAGAGCGAGTGGCGAGTAGGCAGAGGAGTGGCCTGAGGCGAGGAGTACGTGAAGCCGAAGCGCTGAAGGACCTGCTGCACCATGTGTGACTGAGTCAGGGTAATGGTGCGGCGTGCTCTGTCCCGGGTGATCTGCAAGCCAAGGTAGCTGCGCAGTTCACCCAGGTCAGTGCACGTGTGTCTCTTCTGCAGCTCGGACTTCACGTAGGCGAGTCCAGCAGTGTCAGCTGTGGCAAAGACCAAGTCGTCGACGTACACAAAAATATAAACGGCGGCAGAGAGGTGTCGGTGCGCAGAAACAGCGACGCGTCTGCAGTGGAGGGAGCAAACCCAAGTGCCGCCAGCGTAGTCCTCAGTGTGTCGTGCCACTCACGCGGCGCCTGGCGGAGACCGTAGACTGGACGCCGGAGACTCCACTGGGTACCAGGAGGGTAAGACCCAGTGAAGCCAGGTGGGCGACGCAGCCAGATCTCCTCGTGCAGGCTGCCCTGCAAGAAAGCAGTGCTGAAGTCGAGAGAGTGCAGATCGTAGTCACGGTGAGCAGCAACGTGCAGCAGTACCCGAAGAGTGGTCATCTTCGGGGTGGGGGAGAAGGTCTGAGAGTAGTCAACTCCCTGCCGCTGACTGAAACCACGAGCCACGTACCGCGCCTTGAAGACAGGCGGAGAACCCGGCGGCCGCTTCACCCTGAAAATCCACATGCCACTGACGATGTTCGCCCCACGAGGGGGAACAGCATCAACGTAGGTGCCTGTGGACTTCCAGGAAGCCATCTCTGCATCCATAGCTGCCTGCCACTGAGAGGAGTAGGGACCCTCTATCGCCTCCGTGTAAGAGCGCGGAGTCGGGATGTCTAGTGCATCCGGGTCTCCCTCAGGGGCTAGCAGTACAGACGCGAGATGAGGTGAAGCGGCTGCCAGACACTGGAACTCCTCCTGCCTGTCCTCAAGGACGTCCGTGCCAAGGGCACACTCACCCCCGACGGACGGAGGACAGGTAGACTCAGACTCAGCGACAAGACCAGCAGCGTAGTCTAGACGGCAGCGCGCAACAAAGTCGACGAGCTCAGTGACAAGGGCAGACGCAGCAGAAGACTCGAAAGAAGGGTCAGTGACAGCAGTAGCAAGAAGACGCGTGACAGTAGGACTGGCAGCACGAAGAGAGTCCGACTCCGGGTCGGCAAGAGCAGGAAGAGAGGAAGAAGGAGGAGAAGGCAAAGGGGCACGCAGAGGAGCAGTGGACGGACGCAGAGACATCCGGTGCGCGCCAGGGACAGGAGGCGGACGCTGACGCGAACCGCGACCACTAGTGCGCGCAGTACGAACAGGCGACGCAGGACGAGACGCAGGCTCACGACGCTCAGTAAGACCTCCAGTCGGACCAGCGTAGGGAGAAGAAGCAGGCAAAGGGGAGGCAGGCTGTAGCTGTGACTGGACAGGCTGTGGACCCTCTAAGGGAGGAGGAGGAGGACCAGGGGAAGGTGTAAGACCAAGAACCTGCTGCAAGAGCGGAACGAAGTACGGTCGGGGCCGCGTGGTGACGCCAGAAACAGCAGGGACAGCACCAGTACCCCCTGCAGGAGTACCCGCTCCAGCAGCACCTCCAGCAGCACCTCCAGTAGCTCCAGAACCCCCAGCAGCACCAGGAGCACTGCCAGCCGGACCTCCAGCAGTAGTCTCAGCGCCAACACCCGCAGCAGCACCAGCTCCAGGAGAGCCCTCAGGCCCAGCAGCTCCAGTACCCTCAGTACGAACACCTCCGGGACGCGCGGCAGCAGCACCCTCAGCAGCCGAAGAACCTCCAGCACTAGCAGCACGCCTCCAGCGCCGGGCAAACCACTCACGCAGCTCCTGTGGGGAGAGTGGCTCTCGGCGAGACGAAGCACCACCAGGTGGAGAACCTCCACGCGAAAAACCTCCAGGCTCAGGACCATCAGGCAAAGCACCTCCAGGCGGAGCACCGCCAGTCTCAGCACCCCCAGGCTCAGCACCCCCAGGCTCAGCACCCCCAGGCTCAGCACCCCCAGGCTCAGCACCCCCAGACTCAGCACCTGGAGGAGAAGCAGTGGTAAGTGTGTACAGGCTCGACCCTGGCTGACGTGTAAACGTAGCCAGGTGGCGACCTGTGCTAGCCTCTGTGCAGTGTGTCACCCGCTGACGAGCAGGAGTGAACTGGTGGACACCCGCATCCTGTAGGTCAGCACCACTCAGTAGGTTCGTAGAGAACGAGGGGAGGTAGAGACCAGACAGGGTGCCAGAGGGAGCCGCCGGACACGGGAGGACTATGGAGAAACGAGACAGGACAGGACCCCCAGAGGGGTCAGCCAGGGACACCGCAACCGGCCGACTAAGCGGCGTGAGAGTGGTGCGGTCCCGAAAGAAGGAGCGAGACGCCCCAGAGTCCGGGGTGAAGGTGTGAGAGGCCGAAGCCGACACAGTACCTGAGAGTGCAGACTCACCAGTACCTGAGAGTACAGACGCACTGGCACCTAGAGCAGCAGCCTCAATGGCACCTGGAGCGGCAGTACCAATGCCCGGGTCGGGCGGGAAACACCGGTAACAGTCACCCTCATCACTAACAGTCACAGCATACATGGCAGCAAGGATAGCATCAAAGTCAAGATCAAAAATAGCTACACCAGCCCTAGTTAGCTCTCCCCAGCGGGGGATCTCAGAGGCCTCCGGAAACTGCTGGCGCCAAGCGTCTGTCATGCGGCTAAAGCAGCGGCGGGCGGTGTGGGCGCCCCCACACTGCTCACCCGCGCGGTCGCCGGTGCGAAGGACGTAGGTGCATGGACCAAACGCCCCACCACGCTGACGCTGCGAGTACCACTCACGGAGCTGCTGAGGGGCGGGGACGTCGCGAGAGCGCTACTGGTGCTGCTGCTGCTGCTGCTGCTGGCGCTGACCACCCCCAGTGCTGCTCTGCTGGGACGAGCCACTCCGACCACCTCCACCACCGCCACCCCCGCCTCCGCCGCCACCGCCGCCACCGCCACCCTCGCCCCCGCCGCTCCCACTGCCACCTCCGCCACCACCTCCGCTGCCACCTCCGCCTCCACTGCCGCCACTAGCACCTCCACTCCCGCCACCACCCCCAGCGCCACCCCCACTCCCCCCGCCGCCCCCACCTCCTCCGCCACCGCCCCCGCTAGCTCCACCCGCTCCCTTGCCCCCCTTGTCCCTGCCAGAGCGGCGCCTACCGATGGGGGCAGACGCCGCACCGACCGACTCTAAACCAACGAGGTCGGCCGCAGCAGCAGAGGCGACAGAGGGTAACAGGGGGGAAGGAGAACACCCCTCAAAGATGGGGGTGCGAGGGTCACCACGAGAGGCCCCTACAGCGACTATGCTCTTCTCGGCCGCTAGGAGGGACTTCTCGAGGAGGTCGACAGTGAGGGTGGTGGGACAGACAGAGAGAAACTGGTCCCTAACTACACGAAGGGACTCAGGGAGACGGTTGACGAGAAAGTAGAGGGTGATGTACATGGGAGGCGGGTTTGCGGCGCAGAAGTCAGCAGGAAGCGCAGCTCGGTAGCGAGTGTCACTAGCGCGGAGGTGGGTAAAGAGGTCAGCGACTGTGGGAAAGGCAGCAAGGTCAGGGAAGAGGTACGGTAGCATGAGGCGGCTCAGTGTAGCAGAGGAAGGGGAGGAGTAGCGCGCAACTACAGCATCGTACAAGTCCTGAGCGGTCTTGCACTGACTAAAGTGTGCACGCTCGGAGGAAGGGAGGTGGCGTCGCACAGCAAGACGTGCAGCAGCATCGCGTGAGGCCCACTTGGAGCGAACAGTGGGGTCAGCATCAGCAGGAGGGGCAGGGACAGCGCCAGAGACAAAGTCAAAGAGAGAAACTTCATCTACCGTATCGCACAGTAAGTACAGCTGCAGGTCGTCGACCCAGACCGCAAAGTCAATGGCGCGACCCTCAGCGTCAAAAGCCAGGACACTAGGGGTGGCCATGATAGCAGCCGACAGTCTCACCGGACAGGAAGGGTTGAGCTGCTCAGCAGCACAGCAACACGGCAGCACAGCAACTCCGTCGGGCCAGGAGCAGTAGCAGCCCCACAGGAGCAGGAGCTCGGCACCTCAGGCGGCTCGGGCGACTCGGGCGGCTCGGGCGGCTCGGGCGGCTCGGGCGACTCGGGCGGCTCAGGCGGCTCGGGCGGCTCGGGCGGCTCGGGCACTCAGCGGCACGGGCGACTCTGCTGCTCGCGCGGCTCATGCGACTCGGGTGACGCGGGGGCTCACGGGCGGCGCGGGCGTCGTGGCGGGCGGCTCACGGGCGGCTGGCGGGCGGCTCACGGGCGGCTGCACGGGCGGCTCACGGGCGGCACGTTGGGCGGCTGCACGGGCGGCTGCACGGGCGGCTGCACGGGCGGCTCACTGGCGGCTGCACGGGTGGCACGTCGGGCGGCTGAGGGCGGCTGCACGGGCGGCACGTGGGGTGGCAGCACGGGCGGCTGCACGAGCGGCTCACGGGCAGCTGCACAGGCGGCACGTCGGGTGGCGCACGGGCGGCTCACGGTCGGCTGCACGAGCGTCTGCACGGGCGGCGCGGCGGGCTGCTGAGGGCGACGCACGGGCGGCTCACGGGCGGCTAGCGGGCGTCGGGCGGCGCGCGGGCGTCGGGCGGCGCGCGTGCGTCGGGCGGCGCGCGGGCGTCGGGCGGCTAGCGGGCGCCGGGCGGCTAGCGGGCGTCGGGCGGCTGGCGCGTCGGGCGGCTAGCGCACGGGCGGGCAACTAACGGGCGGCTCTGGGCGGCGCACGCGGGCTGCTCACGCGCTGCGTAGGGCAGCGCGCGGGCGCTAGGGCGCTAGGGCGCTAGGGCGGGCAGCGGGGCGCTCGGGCGCTAGGGCGCTAGGGCGGGCAGTGCGCGGGCGCTATGGCGCTAGGGCGCTAAGTCGGGCAGCGGGGCGCGGGCACTAAGGCGGCGCTCGGGCTGCTAGGGCGGGCGGCGCGCTAGCGGCTAGGGCAGAAAAAAAAGTTCAAGGTAGTGGTGGTGGGCCCTAAGCACAGTTCCCACAGGGGAACCTGCTCGATACCATGAGAAGAAGTGAACGAGAATGAAATGACTATGAACGAAGTGAGTACAAATAGGAAACCCTAATTGGGTTGTACCCCCTATGGGATACCCCACTATAGCCTACACAAATAAGTAAGCTATAATGCCCTAGCGCCCACCCTTGCGCCCGCCCTAGCGCCCTAGCGCCCGCCCTAGCGCCCGCCCTAGCGCCCGCCCTAGCGCCAGCCCTAGCGCCCACCCTAGCGCCCGTGAGCCGCCCGCGGCCTGCCCGTGAGCCGCCGCCCGTGAGCCGCCGCCCGTGAGCCGCCGCCCGTGAGCACCGCCCGTGAGCGCCGCCCGTTAGCCGCCGCCCGTGAGCGCCGCCCGTGAGCCGCCGCCCGTCAGCCGCAGCCCGTGCGCCGCTCGTCAGCCGCCGCCTGTGAGCGCCGCCCGTCAGCCGCCGCCCGTAAGCAGCCGCCCATCAGACGCCGCCCGTGCGCCGCCGTCTGCGAAGCCGCCGCCCGTGAGCCGCCGCCCGTGAGCCGCCCACCCGCGCGCCGCCCGACCGTGAGCCGGCGCCGACCGTGAGCCGCTGGCGCCGCCCGTGCGCCGCCTGCCCGTGCGCCGCCCGTCCGCGAGCCACCCACCCGCCCGTGCGCCGCCCGCGCCGCCCGTGCACAGCCCGCGAGCTGCCCGCGAGCCGCCCCAGCCGCCCGTGCAGCCGCCCGTGAGCAGCCCCAGCCGCCCGTGAGCTGCCCGCGCGCCGCCCGTGACCCGCCCCGGCTGCTCGTGCAGTCACCCGTGCGCCGCCCGCGAGACGCCCGCGCCGCCCGAGCCGCCCGAGCCGCCCGAGCCGCCCGAGCCGCCCGAGCCGCCCGAGCCGCTCGAGCCGCCCGAGCCCCCCGAGCAACCTGAGGTGCCGAGCTCCTGCTCCTGTGGGGCTGCTGCTGCTCCTGGACCGGCGCAGCCGCTGTGCTGCCGTGTTGCTGTACTACTGAGCTACCCGACTCTTCCTGCTCGGTGAGACTGTCAGCTGCTATAATGGCCACCCCCAGTGTCCTAGCTTTTGATGCTGAGGGTCGCGCCATTGACTTTGCAGTCTGGGTCGAGGACCTGCAGCTGTACTTACTGTGCGATGCGATAGATGAGGTTTCTCTCTTTGACTTTGTCTCTGGCGCTGTCCCTGCCCCTCCTGCTGATGCTGACCCCACTGTTCGCTCCAAGTGGGCCACACGCGATGCTGCTGCACGTCTTGCTGTGCGTCGCCACCTCCCTTCCTCCGAGCGTGCGCACTTTAGTCAGAGCAAGACCGCTCAGGCCTTGTACGACGCTGTAGTTGCGCGCTACTCCTCCCCTTCCTCCGCTACGCTGAGCCGCCTCATGCTACCGTACCTCTTCCTTGACCTCGCCGCCTTTCCCACAGTCGCTGACCTCTTTACCCACCTCCGCGCTAGTGACACTCGCTACCGCGCTGCGCTTCCTGCTGACTTCTGCGCCTCCTTGCCGACCCGGAGTCGGACTCTCTTCGTGCTGCCAGTCCTACTGTCACGCGTCTCCTTGCTACTGCTGTCACTGACCCTTCTTTCGAGTCTTCTGCTGCGTCTGCCCTTGTCACTGAGCTCGTCGACTTTGCTGCGCGCTGTTGTCTAGACTTCGCTGCTAGTCTTGTCGCTGAGTCTGAGTCTGCCTTGAAAAAGTTTGAAGAAAGAAAGAGGAATGAACTAGCAGAAATGGGGATACAAATAGCAAACCCTAGAAGGGTTGTACTCGCTATAGAGCACCCCACTACAGGCTAGAACATAAGAATAATATTCTGACATGCCTGTCCTCCGTCCGTCGGGGGTGAGTGTGCCCTTGGCACGGACGTCCTTGAGGACAGGCAGGAGGAGTTCCAGTGTCTGGCCGCCGCTTCACCTCATCTCGCGTCTGTACTGCTCGCCCCTGAGGGAGACCCGGATGCACTAGACATCCCGACTCCGCGCTCTTACGCGGAGGCGATAGAGGGTCCCTACTCCTCTCAGTGGCAGGCAGCTATGGATGCAGAGATGGCTTCCTGGAAGTCCACAGGCACCTACGTTGACGCTGTTCCCCCTCCTGGGGCGAACATAGTCAGTGGCATGTGGATTTTCAGGGTGAAGCGGCCGCCGGGTTCTCCGCCTGTCTTCAAGGCGCGTTGTCAGAATCCCAACCACTAGACCATTGGGATAAAAGGGCTTGTTTCAGTAGCGGGTCAGTGCGCCCATAACCCCCCAGGCAAACGCGCCTGTAACCCCCCCTAGGATCGATCGGGGATCTCACAGTGTAGCTCTACTGACACCCCCCCACACTGGGAGGCCTAGGACTGAGCACAGTGGCAACGGCCTAAATGTGCATACACCGGGATTCGAACCCGAGACCGCTCTGATACCATGTCAGAATCCCAACCACTAGACCATTGGGATAAAAGGGCTTGTTTCAGTAGCGGGTCAGTGCGCCCATAACCCCCCAGGCAAACGCGCCTGTAACCCCCCCTAGGATCGATCGGGGATCTCACAGAGTAGCTCTACTGACACCCCCCCACACTGGGAGGCCTAGGACTGAGCACAGTGGCAACGGCCTACATGTTCATACACCGGGATTCGAACCCGAGACCGCTCTGATACCATGTCAGAATCCCAACCACTAGACCATTGGGATAAAAGGGCTTGTTTCAGTAGCGGGTCAGTGCGCCCATAACCCCCCAGGCAAACGCGCCTGTAACCCCCCCTAGGATCGATCGGGGATCTCACAGTGTAGCTCTACTGACACGCGTTACGTGGCTCGTGGCTTCAGTCAGCGGCAGGGAGTTGACTACTTTCAGACCTTCTCCCCCACCCCGAAGATGACCAATCTTCGGGTACTGCTGCACGTTGCTGCTCACCGTGACTACGAGCTGCACTCTCTCGACTTCAGCACTGCTTTCTTGCAGGGCAGCCTGCACGAGGAGATCTGGCTGCGTCGCCCGCCTGGCTTCACTGGGTCTTTCCCTCCTGGTACCCAGAGGAGTCTCCGGCGTCCAGTCTACGGTCTCCGCCAGGCGCCACGTGAGTGGCACGACACACTGAGGACTACGCTGGCGGCACTTGGGTTTGCTCCTTCTACTGCCGACCCGTCGCTGTTTCTGCGCACCGACACCTCTCTGCCGCCGTTCTACATCCTCGTGTACGTCGACGACTTGGTCTTTGCCACAGCTGACACTGCTGGACTCGCCTACATGAAGTCCGAGCTGCAGAAGAGACACACGTGCACTGACCTGGGTGAACTGCGCAGCTACCTTGGCTTGCAGATCACCCGGGACAGAGCACGCCGCACCATTACCCTGACTCAGTCACACATGGTGCAGCAGGTCCTTCAGCGCTTCGGCTTCACGTACTCCTCGCCTCAGGCCACTCCTCTGCCTACTCGCCACTCGCTCTCAGCTCTGCCTTCGGATGAGTCCGTAGAGTCGAGTGGCCCGTATGCAGAGCTTGTTGGCTGCGTCATGTACCTGATGACCTGCACACGACCTGACCTTGCATACCCTCTTAGCATTCTCGCACGCTATGTTGCTCCTGGGAGACACTGACCAGAGCACATGGCTGCAGCGAAGAGGGTGTTGCGCTACTTGTGCAATACGTCGGGCATGGGGCTAGTGCTTGGAGGGCGGAGTCCAGTGGTCCTCACTGGATACGCGGACGCTTCTTGGGCTGACGACCAGGCTACGCAGCGGTCGTCACAGGGTTACACCTTCAGCCTTGGTTCCGGCTCTGTTTCGTGGTGGGCTACCCGCTCGTCTTCTGTTCTCGGCTCCAGTTGTGAGGCTGAGATCTACGCCGGGGCTATGGCTGCTCAGGAGCTTCGCTGGCTCACCTACCTGCTGACCGACCTTGGAGAGCCGCCTCGTTCTCCTCCAGTCCTGTACGTAGACAACAAGGCCATGCTGGCCTTGTGTCGAGAGCAGCGACTGGAGCACAGGACAAAGCACATTGCTCTCCGCTACTTTCTTGCTCGTGAGCTACAGCAGCGTGGACAGTTGCTACTTGCGTACGTGGCCTCTGAGGCCAACACTGCTGATGTCTTCACCAAGGCACTTGCGCCTTGTGATCATCAGCGTTGCTGCACGCAGCTGGGTCTTGTGCCTGTCTTGCCTCACTTGCTCACTTCTTGACCTTGCTTGTACCTTGACCTATATATACTCTTGTATATCTCTATATATGATCTTGCATGTGAACTGGCCTTGTGGCCCTTGAACTTGTGCTCGGAATGTGTGGTGACTTTGTGATCCACCCTGAGCTTTGCTTTGCTTTGCTTGACTGGTCTTGTGACCCCTTGTTCTGCCCCACTTTGGCCTATGGGGGTGTGTCAGAATATTATAGCTTACTTATTTGTGTAGGCTATAGTGGGGTATCCCATAGGGGGTACAACCCAACTAGGGTTTCCTATTTGTACTCACTTCATTCATAGTTCATTCATTCTCTCGTTCACTTCTTCTCACGATCGGCACCTTCGAAACCTTCAATCTCGTCGGTCAGTGCCATGCCATAATATCAGTTACGAGCAGTTTCGATCGTCAACACGGTCGTCAACCTTTAGAAGATTCCGCCTTAATCGCTGACGTCAGAACCCCCGCTCCCAGTCGGCAGCGTGATTTTTCGCCGGTCTCGTCAATCGCCACCTCGTCAATTGCCGTCAAAAGATCATCACAAGGTCAGAAGATCGCCTATCGTCGCCGACTCCCAGTCTTATCCGTCACCATCAGAAGACGCCAATGTTGCAGGACGAACACCTCGTCGCCGTACGAACACCTCGTCGCCGTACGAACACCTCGTCGCCGTACGAACACCTCGTCGCCGTACGAACACCTCGTCATCGTACGAACACCTTGTCGCCGTACGAACACCTCGTCGCCGTACGAACACCTCGTCGCCATACGAACACCTCGTCGCCGTGCGAACACCTCGTCGCGATCGTCATCGTCACCACTCCAGAAGACGTCAATCGTCGCCGTCAGAGCTCGTCATCACAATCTTCACCAACAGAAATTGCCGTTCTAAATGTTATCGTCAGCACTCCTCGTTTCAATCTTCACCGTAAAAAATAGCCGACTCCTTCTGTCAGCACTCCTCGTATCAAATTTCGCCGACTGTCACTCCTCGTCTCGATAACCATAATAAGGAATCGCCGTCTCGATCACCCCCTCCAAGGAAGCCGTCCCGATCGTCATCCTCAGAATTTCTCCTCGTTATTGCTGTCTATGTACATGTGTAATCTACGGCGTCACAGTCAAAAACACGACGGTTATCGTCGCAGTCTGAACTCGACGTGCACTTGAACGGGGCTACGAACCGTCTCCGACTACCGTCAGCGGTAAATTCTCAATGGTATTTGACAAAGAGCCGAATCAATGCTACGGTCAACGATCATCATGGAGCTTCGTAAAACGACCTGATCAGATTTGGACGAGGAGAGTTAGCTAGTGCTATAACCGAGCTGTTCTGAATGTCTAGTACCGTAGCCGTAGATGATGATATACAAATACGGTTATGAGAACGCTTGCGAGACAGCAACTAGCTGTCATAGGATGGATTCCTGACGAAGCGGGCCGAACCTTGAGGAGTCCGAATAGAGGTCATGAAACTCGAGCAGAGGTGCTCTGAATATCGTTAGAGAATACGTTTAATAAAGAAGGAAACTGCGACTAATTTTAAGGCGTTGTTAATGGTTGGTAAGCATGGAACTTAAGGCGACAGCCATGGATTCCAGGGAACCGAACGAGCTAACGCCTAAGAGTCCAAGGGAGATGCGGTGAGGAATGGCGTTGAGAAAAGCTCAAAAATGAAAATCAGGAGGGGTTCAGTGGAGCAATGCTGGTTATCCAGAGAGATCCAGAGTGGTGAAGAGAGATTTACATGGGCGGGGGAGGGTTCCTAAAGGCAGCCACTCATGAACACCGCCGCAGTGTCGGCAACACACAGCCTCACTTTCGTGAACCGAAAAATGTTCACAGTTCGCTTGAACTCTGACCAGGTTTCGTGAGCAAAGTCACGAACTATTCGCAGCGCGTGTTTGCGCGGGAAACATACACATGTCTCTGACAGACGCCTATGTAATGGTTCTTCACATCCTTCAGTGATGGTATGTGGAGTTCAGGGACTATAATTTACATAGTATGATTCATGCGACATAGACCACTGTAGTCGTTCACAAACAATATTAGACAATACAAATTCTGAAAATACAATTTGTAGCCTTTGTAATATAATGCATACATTGTAAGCCTCGCGCATTGTCATCTTGTTCTCTTTCAATTATTATTCAACAAGGTCAATACAGAGACTTCATTGTCTCCTCTCAGACTTAACAGATTCTATCCTATCTACTGGATCCTTGGTTATATCGGCATGGTATGAGAGCTAGAGTGGATTATAGGATCTGTCAAGTCCTCGTTCTTCTCAGAACAATCCCTTTATAAAGTTATTTATTACACCTCAAAGTCTGCAATACTATGGCTCTTGAAGGAAAAGCCACTGCAGACTCACCGAGCCCACCACCAGCAACGACTAACGCGCCATCAGCGGTGACCTCCGTCAGCGCCGCTGTCGTTGAGGAGCTAGTCGCACGCATCAACGCCCTTGAAAGCCATCAAGCAATGAGCGTCGACGGCTCAAGCTATGCACGTGGCGTTGCTGGACTTCCTCTCCCTAGAGAAGACCGCCGCGTCAACTCCGAGAGATCCTTCACCTTCGACAATCGTCAAGGGTCAGCTCCTGCACAAGACAACCCACAGCGCTCACAGTCAGACATTACTTCAATGCAAACCAAATTTGTATTGACTTCAAAATTGAAGACCTCAATTCCTTTCGACGGAAAGGATTTCTACACGTGGAGTTTCGAATTCGAGCTTCTCACGACAACCGCTCAAATCTGGATGTACTACGACGGAAGCCTACCTTTTCCCTCGGAAGGTACCATCCAGGAGAAGCATCAATACTACCACGAATCCCTCCTTGCGTACACCACTCTCCTTCGCAATCTCTCACCTGAAGAGCAGCTCGGCATTCGCCCTTATAAGACGGAGTGGGCTCCTGCGCAAGCCTCCTGGGAACACCTGCGCAACTCATACATGGCAACAGATCCAGTTACGATCGTATGTCAACTGGTGCCGCAATCTGCGTGACCAAGTCAAGAAATGCGGTGGGACTGTCCCCGACGACATGTTCATCTCGATGGTCATCTCTGGCCTCGGCCCCGACTGGTGACAATGCCAGTCACTCCTTCGCGCCCGAGCAACCATATCAGAGTCAGCTCTGTGCGCCACGCTTCTTTCGGAGCAGAAGGAAATCGACCTGTACAACGAGAAGAATGTTAAACGGGAGAAATTAGTCTTCTACACAGGAGCGTCACAAGGGGAACAACGCGGAAAGAAGGGAGCTTTCTGCAAATACTGCAAGAAGTCTGGCCACTCTATCGACCAGTGCTACAAACGTCAGGCCGCTGACGAGCGGCGCAACGCCTCCAACCAGCAACCATCGATGCAAACAAAGCCCTCCGCCACTGTGTTGCCTCCTTCCGTCGCCAGCACTTCACAATCCCCTGCACTCATCAGGGTGAAGGACAAAGGAAAAGGGACAATCATAAGCTGCATGGCTCGACGCAACATAGGGTCCCGTTACTCGGATCGAGTAACATTCACTCGCGACAATCCCATCAACCCCGTTGCGCCCAGTCCAGACAATGACCCAACAGTTTTTACCTGGTCCTCTCGCCCCTCAGACATTCCTCTTGACTTCGAGCTCCCTCCCCCTACTCCGGAATCGCCGCCGAGCATTTCCGCAAACAGATATTTCGCCCTCTCCGTACACCGGCGACCTTGATCGCATCGTCACACCCAAGATTGCCAACCTCGCCCGCCAGCGCTACGAGGATCTGGACACGTGGTACCTCGACAGTTGCTGCGGACAACACATGGTGGGATCGCCAAAGTTCATCAGCAACTCTCGACGCATGCGACGACCCTGCGAAATCACCGCCGCCAACAACGGAAAAATGAAGGCATATGAGATTGGCGAAATCTACCTCGAGGCCGATGACACGAAGTTCACCATTCACATCGGGGACGTTCTCGTCGCCCCTGACCTACAATACAGCTTACTCTCATCAGCTCAACTCATGCGGTGCGGAATCAACATTCGCAGCAATCGGAAGGAAAAGGCCTTCGAGCTTTTCCACAACGAAACTTACATCGGAAAGGCGATCGATGATGATGGAGTCTTCGTGCTGCAATTTTCGGCTCAGGGCACCACCGGCGACTCCCACCGCACACTGCTACTGAAAACAACTCTCACGGAGCCACCAACATGGTCACATCCCGACGAGATGGACCTCGAGCGACCAGCCTCCGACAGCCTTCTACGCTTGCGTACTGTCCCAATTGCCTCGACCTCCAACCCTGCAGAAACCAGACCTGCCACAATGGAAGAAGACAGCGGCACGTCAGGACCTGCAACTCAACCAATCGAGGAAAACAAGACAGCGGAGACACACTGGCCGGGCTGGAACACTTCCGAGCCCGCTCTCGGATCCTGGGAGAAGTACTAACTGTGGAGAATAGAGCGAGAATGAATGAACTATGAGTGAAGTGAGTACAAATAGCAAAACCCTAATTGGGTTGTACCCCCTATGGTATACCCCACTGTAGCCTACACAACAGCATAAGCTACATATATGTTCTGACACACCCCCATAGGCAAAGTGGGGGAGAACAAGGGGTCACAAGACCAGTCAAGCAAAGCAAAGCAAAGCTCAGGGTGGATCACAAAGTCACCACACAGTCCGAGCACAAGAGCAAGGCCACAAGGCCAGTTCACATGCAGGAGTACACACATATATATATAAAGCTAGACAAGCAAGAGCAGGTATATATATGTGACAGTACAAGTAAAGTCAAGAGGAGAGCAAGTGAGGCAAGACAGGCACAAGACCCAGCTGGGTGCAGAAGCGCTAATGGTCACAAGGCGCGAGTGCCTTGGTGAACACATCAGCAGTGTTGGCCTCAGAGGACACGTACGCAAGCCGCAACTGTCCACGCTGCTGTAGCTCATGAGCAAGGAAGTAGCGAAGAGCAATGTGCTTCGTTCTGTGCTCCAGACGCTGCTCTCGACACAAGGCCAGCATGGCCTTGTTGTCTACGTACAGCACTGGAGGAGAACGAGGCGGCTCTCCAAGGTCAGTCAGCAGGTAGGTGAGCCAGCGAAGCTCCTGTGCAGCCATGGCCCCTCCGTAGATCTCAGCCTCACAACTCGAGCTGAGAACCGAAGACGAGCGAGTAGCCCGCCACAAGACAGAGCCGGAGCCAAGGCTGAAGGTGTAACCCTGTGACGACCGCTGCGTAGCCTGGTCGTCAGCCCAAGAAGCGTCCGCGTGACCTGTAAGTACCACTGGACTCCGCCCTCCAAGCACTAGCCCCATGCACGACGTACTGCACAGGTAGCGCAATACCCTCTTCGCTGCAGCCATGTGCTCTGGTCGGTGTCTCCCAGGAGCAACATAGCGTGCAAGAATGCTAAGAGGGTATGCAAGGTCAGGTCGTGTGCAGGTCATCAGGTACATGAGGCAGCCAACAAGCTCTGGGTACGGGCCACTCGACTCTACGGACTCATCCGAAGGCAGAGCTGAGAGCGAGTGGCGAGTAGACAGAGGAGTGGCCTGAGGCGAGGAGTACGTGAAGCCGAAGCGCTGAAGGACCTGCTGCACCATGTGTGACTGAGTCAAGGTAATGGTGCGGCGTGCTCTGTCCCGAGTGATCTGCAAGCCAAGGTAGCTGCGCAGTTCACCCAGGTCTGTGCACGTGTGTCTCTTCAGCAGCTCGGACTTCACGTAGGCGAGTCCAGCAGTGTCCGCTGTGGCAAAGACCAAGTCGTCGACGTACACGAGGATGTAGAACAGCGGCAGTGAAGTGTCGGTGCGCAGAAACAGCGACGGGTCAGCAGTAGAAGGAGCAAACCCAAGGGCCGCAAGTGTAGTCCTCAGTGTGTCGTGCCACTCACGTGGTGCCTGGCGGAGACCGTAGACTGGCCGTCGGAGGCTCCACTGGGTGCAAGGAGGGAAAGTCCCAGTGAAGCCAGGTGGACGGCGCAGCCAGATCTCCTCGTGCAGGCTCCCCTGCAAGAACGCAGTACTGAAGTCGAGAGAGTGAAGCTCGTAGTCGCGCTGAGCGGCTATGTGCAGCAGCACCCGAAGAGTGGTCATCTTCAGGGTGGGAGAGAAGGTCTGAAAGTAGTCAACTCCCTGCCGCTGACTGAAGCCACGAGCGACGTACCGCGCCTTGAAGACAGGTGGAGAGCCCGGCGGCCGCTTCACCCTGAAGATCCACATGCCACTAACGATGTTCGCCCCAGGAGGGGGAACCGCGTCAACGTAGGTGCCTGTGGACTTCCAGGAAGCCATCTCTGCATCCATAGCTGCCTGCCACTGAGAGGAGTAGGGACCCTCTACGGCCTCCGCGTAAGAGCGCGGAGTCGGGATGTCTAGTGCATCCGGGTCTCCCTCAGGAGCAAGCAGTACAGACGCGAGATGAGGTGAAGCAGCAGCCAGACACTGGAACTCCTCCTGCCTGTCCTCTAGGACGTCCGTGCCAAGAGCACACTCACCCCCGACGGACGGAGGACAGACAGACGCAGAATCAGCAGCAAGACTAGCAGCGTAGTCTAGACGACGGCGAGCAGCAAAGTCGACGAGCTCAGCGACAAGAGCAGACGCAGCAGCGGACTCAAAAGAGGGGTCAGTGACGACAGTAGCAAGCAGACGCGTGACAGTAGGACTGGCAGCACAAAGGGAGTCCGACTCTGGGTCGGTGAGCACAGGAAGGGAGGACTCAGGAGGAGAAGGCAAAAGGGCACGCAGAGGAGCAGTGGACAGACGCAGAGACATCCGGTGCGTGCCAGGGACATGTGGAGGACGCGGACGCGAACCACGACCACTAGCGCGGGCAGCACGAACAGGCGACGCGGGACGAGACGCAGGCTCACGACGCTCAGCAAGACCTCCAGTAGGACCAGTGTAAGGAGAGGGAGCAGGCAGTGGGGAGGTAGGCTCCAACAGTGACTGCGACTGGACAGGCTGTGGACACTCTACCGGAGGAGAAAGACCAAGAACATGCTGCAGAAGCGGAACGAAGTACGACCGAGGCCGCGCGGCAGCTCCAGACTCAGCAGGGACAGCACCAGCACCCTCAGCGGCAGCACCAGCGCCACCAACACCTCCAGCGGCAGGACCTCCAGCACCACCAGCAGCAGAACCACCGTCAGGACAGACAGCAGCAGACTCAGCACCAACGCCCTCAGCAGCCCCAGCTCCAGTAGGACCCACAGGTGTAGCACCTCCGGGACCGGCGGCACCAGTACCCTCGACGGTCGAAGAAGCTCCAGCTCCAGCAGTACGCCTCCAGCGGCGAGCAAACCACTCGCGCAGCTCCTTTGGAGAGAGGGGCTCCCGCCGAGACGCAGCACCAGGAGAAACCCCAGGCTCAGCGGCTCCAGACGTAGCATCCCCAGGCTCAGCAGCCCCAGACTCAGCACCCCCAGGCTCAGCAGCTCCAGACTCAGCACCCCCAGGCTCAGCAGCTCAAGCTCCAGTAGGACCCGCAGGCCCAGCAGCTCCGGGACCGGCAGCACCAGCACCCTCAGCAATCGAAGGAGCTCCAGCTCTAGCAGCACGCCTCCTGCGGCGAGCAAACCACTCGCGCAGCTCCTGTGGAGAGAGCGGCTCCCGCCGAGACGGAGCTACCGGAGAGCCCCCAGGTCCAGCAGTCGCAGGCTCCGCACCTCCACGCTCAGCACCCCCAGGCTCAGCAGCTCCTGACGTAGCACCTCCCGGCTCAGCACCCCCAGCAGCAGCACCCCCAAGCTCAGCACCCCCCGGCCTCGCACCCCCAGGCTCAGCACCCCCAGCAGCAGCACCCCCAAGCTCAGCACCCGCAGGCGTAGCACCCCCAAACTCTGCACCCGCAGCAGGACCAGACTCAGCAGCAACCTCGACTTGCTCGACTGTGTCTACCTGGGACACACCTGAAGGGGCAGGAACCTGAGGGGGGAGGGGGTCTACCGGGGGGGGAACTGGCACCAAGAAGTCCGGTGGGGGGGGGAGGGAAGGAGTACGGTAGGGGAAGAGGCGGTAGAAGGGGACTGACTCGTCGAACGTGACGTCCTGGGAGGACAAAACACGACGAGAGGAGGGGTGGTAGAACTGCCACCCTGGAGCGTCAGGGGGGAAGCCAAGGAAGACACAGGGAGCAGCACGGGGGGACAGCTTGTCCGCAGACAAGTCGCGGACAAACGCCCGAGATCCCCAGACACGGAACGCAGACGCATCGCCGACCTTCCCCGTCCACAGTAACACTGGGGACATATCGGGCCGAGAGACCCTGGGGTGAAGGTTGAGCTGATGCGCCGCGTACCGAACCGCAAACGGCCACAGAAAATGGGGGGCAGCCGCATGCATCATGGACGTACGAGCGACATCCATGACCATGCCAATGCGGCGCTCAGCAATCCCATTTTGCTGTGGAGAGTCCGGAAGCGTAAAGGTCTGGCGGATCCCCTGTGCACGACAGTAGTCTCGCAGAAGGCGAGAGGAGAACTCCCCACCTCGGTCAGAGTGCAGACGCAGAACAGGAAAGTCCGAGCCGAAGCTCCTCCTGAGCTGGAGACGAGCCTCGCGGATCCAGTCGATCAGCACCTCAGTGACAGCACCCTTGCTGCGCAAGGGGAAGACTGTGGTGTAACGCGAGTAGTCGTCAACCACCAACAGGAAGTAGCGCTCGTGACCCTGCCCACGGACGGGGGCCGGGCCCCACACGTCCATGTGAAGTGTCTGCAGAGGAGCCTCTGTCGGGGGAAACTGGGAGGAGTGAGGAGCAGTCCTGAGGCGCCCCTCGACACAGGGGACACAGGAAGGTCCTGGTCCCGAAGGAAGGGGAGGGAGAGACTGGGGAAGACCAGAGACAAGGACACGGGAAGCCATGCCCCGAAGACGGGGCAAGGAGGGGTGGCCAAGACGGTGGTGCCACAGGAGAGTCTCGTGAGACAAGAGGCGACACGAGCAGGGGGCAGACTCAGGACCAGACCTGGACGCAGCAGCAAACACCTGACCTGACGCTGCTACCTGACCGGACGCAGGGACAGGAGGAGACTCAGTGGTCAGGGTGTAGAGGCTCGACCCCGGCCGACGCGAGAACGTGGCCAGGTGCCGGCCTGTGCGTGCGTCCGTGCAGTGGGTCACCCGCTGACTCGCAGGAGTGAACTGGTGAACCCCCGCATCCTGCAGGTCTGCACCACTCACCAAGTTCTTCGAGAACGAGGGGAGGTACAGGCCAGACAGGGTGCCCGAGGGGGCAGCCGGACACGGGAGGACAGTGGAAAAGTGAGCGAGGACAGGACCCCCAGAGGGGTCAGCCAGGGAGACTGCAACAGGCCGACCAAGCGGCGTGAGTGTGGTGCGGTCCCGAAAGAAGGAGCGAGAAGCCCCAGAGTCAAGTGTAAAGGTGAGGGAGGCCGAAGCCAACGTGGTACCTGAGAGCGCAGCCTCACCCGCACCTGAGGAAGCAGACTCACTAGCACCTAGAGCAGCAGCCGCACCTGTACCTGGAGCAGGAGACTCACTAGCACCCAAAGCAGCAGCAGCCTCACCAGTAGCTAGAGCAGCAGGTCCTATACCCGGGTCAGGCGGTACGCACAGGTGACCGGCATGGTCAGCACTAGTAGGCAATGCATACATGGCAGTGAGAATAGCATCATAGTCAAGAGCAAATATATCTACCCTCTACCTAAGCAACTCCACCCAGTCAGGGAGCTCAGCCTCGTCGCCAAACACGGTACGCCAGGCGTCGCTCAGACGGGCGAAGCAGCGGGACTGTGTATGACCAGGTGTCCCACAAGGCTGACCAGACCGAGCACCAGTGAGAATCACGTAAGAGCAGCGAACAGAACTGAGAGACCCTCCACTCTGAGCGTACCACTCACGAAGCTGCTGAGGCGTGAGAGACGCGCGGGGGGGTCGCGGGAGCTGCATCTGGCCGCCACCAGTAGTAGAAGCAGCAGGAGTGGTAGCAGTAGTAGCGCCACCACCCCTACAGCCCCAACCAGCGTACCACTCACGCAGCTGCTGGGGCGTGAGGGACTCACGCAGACGTCGATGGGGCCGCATCTGGCTCGACAGGCGACGGGAAAAGGGGGGGGGGGGGGGGGGGGGGGGGGGGGAGGCGGCTCGGGCGGCTCGGGCGGCTCACGCGGCTCGGGCAGCTCGGGCAGTCAGCGGCACAGGCGGCTCGGGCGGCTCGGCTCCTCAGCTGCGTAGACGGCTCGGGCGGCTCAGGCTGCACGGCGGCTAACGGGCGGCGTGGGGGGCCAGGACGGCGGCGTGCAGCAGGGACGGGCGGCGCACGGGCGGTGTGAGGCCGGGACGGGCGCGCGCGGGCGGCTAGGGGCCAGGACGGGCGCGCGCGGGTGGCTAGGGGCCGGGACGGGCGGCGCGTGGGCGGCTAGGGGCCTGAACGGGCGGCGCGCGAGCGGCTAGGGGCCGGGACGGGCGGCGCGCGGGCGGCTGAGGGCCGGGACGGGCGGCGCGCGGGCGGCTAGGGGCCTGAACGGGCGGCGCGCGAGCGGCTAGGGGCCGGGACAGGCGGCGCGCGGGCGGCTAGGGGCCTGAACGGGCGGCGCGCGAGCGGCTAGGGGCCGGGACGGGCGGCGCGCGGGCGGCTAAGGGCCGGGACGGGCGGCGCGCGGGCGGCTAGGGGCCTGAACGGGCGGCGCGCGGGCGGCTAGGGGCCGGGACAGGCGGCGCGCGGGCGGCTAGGGGCCTGGAGGGCAGGCCGAAAGAGTGAGAGCGAGGGCCCGGAGCGCGCTCCGGGCAGAAAAAAAAAGTTTAATAGTGGTGGGCCCTAAGCACAGTTCCCACGGGGGAACCTGCTTGATACCATGTGGAGAATAGAGCGAGAATGAATGAACTATGAGTGAAGTGAGTACAAATAGCAAAACCCTAATTGGGTTGTACCCCCTATGGTATACCCCACTGTAGCCTACACAACAGCATAAGCTACATATATGTTCTGACACTAACTCCAGAAGAAGCAGCCGCAAGTGGGTGGGGCGCAGCTCCAGCAGAGGAAGTTGGCGTAACAGCAGGAAAAGCAGTTGGAGAAGCAGAGACCGCTGAAGACACATGGGGCGCCAGAGGAGGATGGGACACCACGGCCGAAGCAGAACAAGGGCACGCGGAAGCAGCTGGTTTCCCTCCTGCGGAAGTTGCCGTCGTCGACCCATACTGGGCAACTCGCGGCACCTGCTGGGGAGGTCCACCTTTCCCAGATCAATACGCCCCTGACACACCCGAGCAAATGGCAGAAGAGTCAGAAGAAGAAGAAGCCTACGAATTTATGGGAGAACCAACTGAGTTACCCGAACCTACCGAGGAGCCGGAGCCGCGAGTACAAGGACCACAAGAAATCGAGGTCATCAGCGCTGAATACAGTTACTTCAGAATCCCCGTGAAGGGACTCCCAGTTCAGGAATGGCCCAACCAATGCCTGCTCGTCACCGGAGACCAAGTCAAAGCCAGCGACACCGACGACATCATCGACATTCCCCGCGTGCTTCTGGAGCGAAAAGCAATTCGCGCGCTCGCCGCCGACACCGACTCCGCCACCGACGCAGGACCGCAAGGGGAGGCAAACGACGAAGCAGCGCGACAAAAATATTATCAAAAGACAGTCGGTTACCGTGCGGACCCAGAAACATGGCACCAACGGCTTGGCCATCCCTCCCACGCCACTGTCAACGGGAGTTGTGTGTTGGCCCCGTCCTCGCTTGGGCGGAGCCGACATCGTGGTCGGGTGTGAAGGGAGCAGCCGACCTACAGCAGTGGGCGAGTTGGTTGACGGGGAGGTCGACCTGCACGAGGACCACTGCACGGGCACCGACTTCAGGGTGGCGCCGACTTTGGGGAGGTCGACCTGGGAGTCGACCTGCGGATGACGTCAACTTGGGGAAGCCGACTTCGGTGGTCGGCTGATAGACCGCTGGTCGACCTGTGGGTGGTCGACTGGACCTGGTGGTCGACGAAGGAGGGGGGCCGACGTCAACCTCGACTCAGGACGCCGAGCAACTGGGCGTCGAGTAGCGGGGCGTCAACTTCGTGACGCCAACTTCGGGTGGCCGACGTGGGTGGTCGGCCGACGACTGTGCTGGTCGACGCGGAGCTGGTTGACCAGAAGGGATGTCGACCTGGAGGAGGTCGACCGATGGAGGTGGTCGTCGACTTGGGAGGTCGGCGGGCACGTACTGGAGTTGCTGGTCCACGTGGTTGCCCGGTCGACCAGGTTACTTGGGTGACGAAGTGCTGCGGAGGAGTGCGACGGTCGCCCAGGCGAAGTTGGCGAGCCCGACCTCGGTGGTGGTATCCCGAGGTCGACGTGGCCGATCAGAGACAATCGTCAGCTCGAGGTTGACGAGGTGTTGTGTGCTGTGCAGGTGACGAGACACTGCACGCCAATCCTCTGCGTGCACCTGTGAAGCGGGTGCACTGCTGTCCTGCGTGAGCAACGCTGGCACGCCGTCCACCTGCGACGTTGGCACACCATCGACCTTGCCTTGCTGGAGCGCGGTCGACCAAGTCGTGCTGGAACGCGGTTGACCAAGCTGCGCTGGCAGTTGGCCGACCTGAATGCTTGCTCTGATGTAGTCTTGCTATGCTAACTTCATTGTATCATTGTTCTGAACTTTTCCTAGTGAAACTCTTGCCAATTCTCCCCGTGAACTAGCAAGAAGCGTGAACACAAGGAAACGACTAAGTGAATGAACGCCGAGATCACACGAGCACACGTGCCTAGCCCGTAGTCTAGCTCCCGTTGCAGCAGTTATCTCCGCAGCCACGCTCAAAAACTCGCTCAAGGCCGGAGTCTTCGACAACGACGCGCCCCTCCTTCCTCAAAACGGTTCCCTCACCGTGGACTCACCTAACCCGCCATGCATCGTCTGCCCAACCGTGTCGCTCAATCACCAGCTGTTCCCCGATTTGTCCCCAGGGTATGAACGCTACAAGCCGCTGGACAAGGTTTACAGCGACTTTATGGTGCTCAGCCAGGAGCGGCTCGACGGGGAGCAGTACACACTTACCTTCATCGACGCATCTACTCGCTACGTCTGGGCTGTCAACACCGACAGCAGGTCTTTGGCCTTCGAGTGCTTCATTGCGTGGATGAAGCGGGCTGAGCGACAGTCCGGTCTCAAACTCAAAACCTGGCAGACGGAAGGAGCCTTGGAGTTCTTCTCAGACGAGTTCAAGGAGCTCCTCAAGCAGAAGGGGATTGAGCACCTGGTGTCCCTGCCCTACGCTCACCAACAGCAAGGAGTAGCAGAACGGACAAACAGTAGCCTCGCCACGCGGATGAGGGCTCTGATGAAGCAGTCGGCCATCCCAACAAAATATTGGCCGTTTGCGATGAATCACGCTGTTCGGCTGCACAACTTGCTGTCCTCGCGAACAACAACTCTCCCTACCGGGCATGGACGGGCAGAAAAGCAGATACACGCCTGCTTCGGGTGTTTGGCTGCATGGTACGGTATAGACCCCACACTGCGAGAACCGGAAAATTTGCTGACCGGGCACGATGGGGCATCCACCTCGGGATCGAGAAGGAATTCAAGGCGTGGATCGTGCTGGACTACGCGACACACGAGGTGACGAAATCACGTGACTGCATCTTCTACGAGAAGCTGACTCTGCCCCTTTTTAAGGAGCACCAGGAAGCTGACAAACTTCCAGAGAGGCTCTTCGAGGGCCACCGCAGCTTCGCCACGTCACACGACGAAGCTGACCTGGCCGAGGATGCAGACGCACCTGATGTCACCCCAATGGACTCCGCTCCGAGCATCCCCCTCACAAGCCAATTCGGGACTCCGATATTCTTACCTCTACACCAGCCCGATCCTAACGATACAACTCGCGCGGCTCATGACTACAACAGTGAGGCGCGCCGGTCACCTGATGCCGAGTTACCACAACCCAACATGTCGCAGGATACCCTCCACCTCGGCAACGACAGCGATAATGACGTGGTCGAAGTTACCAGCTTCCACGACTATGACCGACTTCACTACGAAAAGACTGACGAAACTGGTCTCCGCGTTCTCGGCCTCGCCGTCGCTGTTCGCTGCACCTCGCCCAAGGAACCAATCACCGTCCGCCAAGCCCTATCTGGCCCAGACAGTGGAAAATGGAAAGCAGCCATGGCCGCCGAAATCGCATCGCTGAAGAAACGTGGCACCTGGAAGTTGGTCCCTCGGTCATCGGCAAAGGGGAGGAAAATTCTCAGCGGCAAATGGGTTTTTCGTATCAAAACTCTTGCAGACGGTTCGGTCGACAAGTACAGGGCTGTGAGAGTACGACGGCTTATGCCAGCTATGCTTGCTTGCCTTTACTTTATTATGCTATTTCTAGCATAGGATAATTATATGCATGCATGAATTGCTTGATTTCCTAGGCTAGGTGCTTTCCTATATTTTATTATAGTTGTAGCACCGAGCTAGGTTGCGTGCACCGAATTCTGGCTTTTCGGTTGCCACCAAATTGCATTCTACCGAATTCGGGAAGGATCTGTTCGGGACGCTTCGCGACCCGCGGAACCTTCGCGTAACACCTGGTTACGGGGCCTTGTGTCGAGCCTATATATAGCCTCGTGTTGTACCCAGGTGATCATTCAATTCGATTCAATTCACATTCTCTTTTCTGAGCTCGATCCTAGATCCTCACAAAGGCGCGTTGGGTAGTGCGGGGATTTGAGCAAACACACCTGGTGGATTTCACTCTCACCTACACTCCAGTCAGCCACCACACCTCGGTACACATTCTCATCTGCATCGCCACCGTCAAACAGCGACCGCTCCGGCAAATCGACGTCGACAGCGCCTTCCTCTACGCTCCCGTCGATGCCATCATTTTCGTCGAGCAGCCGCACACATTCGAAGAAAATGATGGCGCCGTGTGCCTCCTCCAAAAATCCCTCCACGGAATCAAGCAGGCGCCTCGTCTATGGCAGCAGTACCTCCATTCTGTCCTCCTTGAGCTCGGCTTCACTCAGCTGCCGCACGACCTCGGAATGTACAGGCGGGAATCGCGCGGGAAATTCGTACTCCTCGTCGCCTACGTCGACGACCTTCTCTACACCGGCGACGACACGGAGCTGCTGGACCAGTTTGAGGCTGACATCAAAGAGAAACTGGAGGTGACAATCAGCCACAATGTCACCCAGTTTCTCGGCCTCAATGTGACTCAGTCCGCCTCCTCCATTCACATCTCCGCATCCAAGTACGCTGAAACACTCGCGAAGCGCTTCTCCATCGCACCAATCAACCTCACTACCCCCTATCGCACTCCTCCTCCTAACCACGAGCCAGACACCACACCGCTCTCTCCCGACAACCAACGTCTCCACCAGCAGTAGCTGGGATGTCTCCTGTTCGCCGCCGTCACGTGCCGGCCCGATCTCTCCTACGTCGCAAGCCATCTCGCACAGTACCTGAAGCGACCTGAAGTGGAGAATCTACTGGATCTACGCCGAGCACTACAGTACTTCATCTCCACTCCCGACGTCGGTCTCACCTACGAAGCTAACCTCACCGCTACTCTACAGCTCCATGGCTACGTAGATGCCGACCACGCTGGAGATGTTGACAACAGACACTCCCGCACAGGATTCATTTTTCAACTCCAACCTGCCGGACTCATCTCCTGGAACTCTCAGAAGCAAGAAATTATCGCTCTCTCGTCAGCAGAAGCAGAATTCATCGCAGCTAGCGCAGCTGTTCGAGAAGGACTGTACCTGGTGGAGCTCCCGCAAGAAGCGAAAGTGACGATGAACTGGCAGTTCACGTTACTCTGCGACAATCAGAGCGCGATAAAGATCGCGAACAAGCCCGACTTCGTCAACCGCACCAAGCACATCGCCCTTCGCTACTTCTTCGTGAAGGATGAAATCGACAAAGGGAACGTCAAGCTGACGTACTGCCCGACCGGTGACATGGCAGCTGATTTCTTGACGAAGAAGTTGTCACGTCAGCAGTACCAACGCTGCGCCGACTTCTGCGGGATCACCAAGAAATCCCACGTGGCCCACCTTCAGGAATTAAGGGGAGTGTTGGAATAACCGAAAGGTTATATAAAGCATTCCCGGAGCTGTTCCACTGTACCAGTACCGCAATAGCTCATATAGAGCATGCGGAATGTCGAGGGTCACCCGAAGGTCAACCGTCTGAGGAAGTCAACGGTCGTGACCCTTGAGGATCCAGTAACCGCACAACAGTTAATTCACTGCAACATGGTAACTGTCGAGGATAGCAATAGTCACGGTTACTATAGCTATGCAATACAGTTAATGAGGGAATGTACCCCTCAGAGTACATGGCTAGCTAGATTTCTATTTAATCTCTTGTATTCCTATCTTTCAATCATCTTGTTCTCTTTCAATTATTATTCAACAAGGTCACTACAGAGACTTCATTGTCTCCTCTCAGACTTAACAGATTCTATCCTATCTACTGGATCCTTGGTTATATCGGCATGGTATGAGAGCTAGAGTGGATTATAGGATCTGTCAAGTCCTCGTTCTTCTCAGAACAATCCCTTTATAAAGTTATTTATTACACCTCAAAGTCTGCAATACTATGGCTCTTGAAGGAAAAGCCACTGCAGACTCACCGGGCCCACCACCAGCAACGACTAACGCGCCATCAGCGGTGACCTCCGTCAGCGCCGCTGTCGTTGAGGAGCTAGTCGCACGCATCAACGCCCGTGGGGTTCCCGCAAAATCACCAAACCTGCATATCCGTCTGCCTATCCGTTGGCTGGGATTCGGAACCTGGGGAAATGCTCCGCAGAAATCCCCATTTGGCGGAAGTTCCACCGATTTGTCAGCCAATTTGGTGGAGCGCTTCCGCCAGGCGCGGATTTCCCAGCCCCAACCGTTGCCCTCCAGCGCGTTTGCGACAATCTCGAATTTCGCGATATATTGCAATGTCCCAGTAATCTGCTCGAATTCCCACTATTGCGATAAAAGATGTTTCGCAAACCAGATTCACTCTGCTAAAATGGTTCATTATCCTTCCCGCAAACCATCTTTCCGCCTCTACTTCGCGCGCTTTTGCGGCCAAGCACGATGCATCAAGCATGTCAGTGGGAGCACCTTTTCCGCCGCGACACCAACCTCTAGATTGGCTGACCTTTCTGGGTTTTGCTGGGCTGAACCCTCCCTGCGAAGGACAGGACAAACCAGACACAACCAAACTTCCTGAAAACAATTTCACCAATCCGAACCCTTAAAGCCGGCGGCCCAAGTTGTTCATGCTTTTAAAGCCCGAGTTCTACATGGCAATTTTCAAGTTCAAGATTCCTGAATATGAATTTGCAAAAAACCATGTTACCACCCGAAGTGGAGGATTTTCGTCGCGATCCAGAGGGGAGGTTTTGCGACGTTGTTCCACGATTGGCCAGCGACAAAACCAGTCATTCCGAGTAAAAGGGTCGGAGGGCAATGGAGCACTGTTCACTTTCAGTAAACTTGAAAACCATGTACCACTAAATGGCAGGCATATTGACAGCCTACGTTTACTTAGTTCACCCGTTTTTCACGCCCAAGCTTTCTCCGTATCACTCCTTTTCTTCGTAGCAGCTGTATCAGTACAGCAGCCTATTTGGTGACAAATACGAACAGCCAATCATAAAACCAGTCGGAGATGTCCCATTTTTACAATAACTAGAGAGCTCACATGCGTGTGCGGTGCGCACCCAACCGGATATAGTTACTCGCGCGACGCCAACACGTGCCTGCACGTCACAATTCCATCAACCCCCCCGGCGTCTAACCCGGGTTGCGCATCTAGACGGTCGCACGGTCGAGGGTCAAGTATATCCCTTCCGACTGTTGCTCTCCCTTCCGCCGTCGCTCTCCCTTCCGCCCGTCGCCCTTCTTTCCCCCTCGTCGCCCTGCCTTCCGTCCGTCGCCCACCCTTGTTCCCGTCGCCCTCCCTTCCCGTCGCCCTCCCTTCCCGTCGCCCGCGCTTCTTCCCGTCGCCCTCCCTTCCCGTCGCCTTCCCTTCCCGTCGCCCGCGCTTCTTCCCGTCGACCTCCCTTCCCGTCGCCCTCCCTTCCCGTCGCCCTCCCTTCCCGTCGCCCTCCCTTCCCGTCGCCCTCCCTTCCCGTCGCCCTCCCTTCCCGTCGCCCTCGCTTTCCCCGTCGCCCTGCCATCCACTCCCCGTCGCCCTCGCCTTCCCTCCCGTCTCCCTTCCCATCTCGCACACTTGTCACCCTCCCTTTTCTCTCCCTACTCCCTCTTTTCCCTCCCTCCAATAATCGCCTTCCTTCCCCCAACTTATACCCCTTCCCTGCTTCCCCCCATCCCCTGCCCTGCTTCCCCCCATCCTCTTCATTATTTCCCCGTATCCCCAGCCCTGCTTCCCCCCATCCCCTTCCCTGCTTCCCCCCATCCCCTTCCCTGCTTCCCCCCATCTCCGTCCCTGCTTCCCCCCATACCCCTCCCTGCTTCCCCCCATCCCCCTCTCTGCTTCCCCCCATCCCCCTCCCTGCTTCCCCCCATCCCCCTCTCTGCTTCCCCCCATACCCCTCCCTGCTTCCCCCCATCCCCTTCCCTGTTCCCCCCCATCCCCTTCCCTGCTTCCCCCCCATCCCCCTCCCTGCTTCCCCCCATCCCGTTCCCTGCTTCTCCCCATCCCCTTCCTTGCTTCCCCCCATCCCCCTCCCTGCTTTCCCCCATCCCCTTCCCTGCTTCCCCCCACCCCCTTCCCTGCTTCCCCATGTTCCCTTCCCTGCTTGCCCCCATCCCCTTCCCTGCTCCCCATGTCCCCTTCCGTGCTTTCCCCCATCCCCCTCCCTGCTTCCCCCCATCCCCTTCCGTGCTTTTCCCCCTCCCGTTTCCATCGCTTTCCCCCTCCCGTCGCCCTCGCTCTCCCCCTCCCGTCGACCTCGCTTTCCCCCTGCTCACTCGCATTCCCCCTGCTCACTCTCTTTCCCTCTGCTCACTCTCTTCCCCCTTTCTCACTCTGCCCCCCCTTCCTCACTCTGTTTCCCCCTGCTCACTCTCTCCTCCTCACTCTATTCCCCCCTGCTCTATTCCCCCTGCTCTGTTCCACCCTGCTCACTCTCTCCTCCTCACTCTAATCCCCCCTGTTCTGTTCCCCCCTGCTCTATTCCCCCCCGCTCTATTCCCCCCTCCTCTATTCCCCCCTGCTCTATTCCCCCCTGCTCTATTCCCCCCCTGCTCTATTCCCCCCTGCTATATCCCCCCCTGCTCTATTCCCCCTTGCTCTATTCCCCCCTGCTATATTCCCCCCTGCTCTATTCCCCCCTGCTCTGTTCCCCCCTGCTATATTCCCCCCTGCTCTATTCCCCCCTGCTCTGTTCCCCCCTGCTCAATACCCCCCTGCTCTTTTCCCCCCTGCTATATTCCCCCCTGCTCTATTCCCCCCTGCTCTGTTCCCCCCTGCTCTATTCCCCCCTGCTCAATACCCCCCTGCTCTGTTCCCCCCTGCTGTATTCACCCCTGCTCTATTCCCCCCTGCTCTGTTCCCCCCTGCTCAATACCCCCCTGCTCTATTCCCCCCTCCTCTATTCCCCCCTCCTCTATTCCCCCCTGCTCTATTCCCCCCTGCTCTATTCCCCCCTGCTCTGTTCCCCCCTGCTCTATTCCCCCCTCCTCTATTCCCCCCTGCTCTATTCCCCCCTGCTCTCTCCCCCCTTGCTCTCTCTCTTCTCACCTCCTCACTCCGTTTCCCCCTTGCTCACTCGGTTTTCCCATTGCTCATTCTCTTTCCCCCTGCTCACTCTCTTTCCCCGTTGCTCATTCTCTTCCCCGCTGCTCATTCTCTTTCCCCTTGCTCATTCTGTTTCCCCCTGCTCATTCTGTTCCCCCCCTGTTCACTCCCTTCCCCCATGCCCACCCTCTTTCCCCCTACTCACTCCCTTTCCCCCCTTCTCACTCTCTCCCCCCCTCCTCACTCTCTTTCCCCCCTGCTCAATGTCTCCCCTGCACTCTGTTTTTTCCTGCTCATTCTGTACAGGTCCCCAGCACCAGGTGTAGGGAGGGACCCACAAGTCCTGCTTTTTTGCTGCTGTGTATGCAAGTTGACGTTTGAGTTGACTCAAAAGTCAACTTGCAGACAAGAGCGGGAAAAGACATAGTATTACCGTATTGAGTAACTTGGTTCTTTTTTTACTAGATTGTTGCACTTCGTAGGTGGTCAATGGTCACTCTACTCCATGTATCAAAATTTAGTTATCATAATAAGCATACAACATTCCCACAGCCATGTATCATACCTAGGGGTACTATCAAACAACCAACATTCCTGCCGGTAAGCATACAAAAGAATGACAACTGACAAGGAAGCAACACGAAGAGGAAGAAATAAAAAGACACTCCTGGAACGGTAGGAGACAAACAGAAGGACGACCAGGGGAAAAGAGGGACAGAGAAACGGAGGAAGGGACGTATGGAGGAAGAGAGGAACAGAGGAAGGGAAGGATGGATGGGGAGGGAGGACGGGAGAAAGGGAGGACAGGCAGCACCACGTCTGCCTATGCTGTGTGACTCTGCCCACCGCCATCCACCCACAGCGCCCCAAGCAGCTCCCTGGTGCAGAAAAGCACAAGGGATGAAGAGGTGCCGCTGGGCCGAGGGCGGTGTGGGAAACACCTGGAGGGGAGGGTGAGAGGATCGGATGGGGAAAGGACGGATGGGGAGGGATGAGGAGAGGATGGATGGGAAGAGGAGGGAAGTGGTGAGGTGGGATGGGCGGATGGGGAGAGGACGGGAGGGGGTGGGGAGAAGAGGGGATGGTGAGAGGAGGGGATGGGGAGAGGAGGGGACTCGGTGACGAGGGAAGGGGAAAGAAGCGGATGTGTATAGGAGGAGATGGGGTGAGGAGGAGATGGGGTTAGGAGTATGGTGAATGGGGTATGGTGGAATGGTGAAAGTAGGCATGGGGAATGGAAGGATGGGGAACGGAGGGAGAGTGAATGACGGGATGGGGAAAGGAGGTCTGGGGAAACGAGGAAAGGGGGATGGGAAGTAGGATGGCAGGGCGAGAGGAAGGGATTGAGAGAAGGGGGGAGGAAGGGCGGAAGAGGGGGATGGGAAGTAGGAAGAGGTGGGAAGTGGCGACGTGTGACGATGCCACGGGGTGCGGCGGAGATGGGGTGAGGCATGGGGAGATGAGGAATGGATGGATGAGCGATGGAGAGGTGAGGCATGGGGAGATGAGGGATGGGGAGGTGAGGGATGGGGAGGTGAGAGATGGGGAGGTGAGGGATGGGGAGGTGAGAGATGGGGAGGTGAGGGATGGGGAGATGAGGGATGGGGAGGTGAGAGATGGGGAGGTGAGGGATGGGGAGATGAGGGATGGGGAGATGAGGGATGGGGAGATGCGGGATGGGGAGATGCGGGATTGGGAGATGAGGGACGGGGAGGTGAGGGAAGGGGAGATGAGGGATGGGGATATGCGGGATGGGGAGATGAGGGATGCGGAGATGAGGGATGGGGAGATGAGAGATGAGGAGGTGAGGCATGGGGAGGTGAGGGATGGGGAGATGAGGGATAGGGAGACGAGGGAAGGGGAGATGAGGGATGGGGAGACGAGAGTGTGGGGTGTGGCGTAGCAGGAGGAAGGAGAGTTGCAAGGCGCGGGGAGTCCCCATTCTCGTTAGAGGGGAGGGAGCGTGGGCGGCGGGAGGGAGGGAGCGGTAGTAGTGACGGATGGGTGTGCGCGTACATGACGCAAGGGGAGTGAGCATGAGCGATGGGAGGGGAGTGAGCGTGGGCGACGGGAGGGGAGTGAGCGTGGGCGACGGAAGAGAGTGAGGAGGGGCGAAAGAGGCGTCGCGCAAAGGCGACGGGAGGGGAGGGAGCGTGATCGTGCGTCAGGAAGGAAGCGTGGGCGACGGGGGGGAGTGATCATCCTCTTTGGAGGGGAGTGCGCGAAGGCGACGGGAGGGGAGTGCGCGAAGGCGATGGGAGGGGAGTGCGCGAAGGCGACGGGACGGGTGTGCGCGAAGGCGACGGGAGGGAAGTGCGCGAAGGCGACGGGAGGGGAGTGCGCGAGGGCGATGAGAGGGAGTGAGCTATGGCGATGGAGGGAAGTGTGAGACATTGACGAGAAAATGGTCGCGTGGGCGACGGAGGGGAGTGAACATAGGCGACGGCCACGAGTAGCGTGCATTTTCAAACCAATCTACACACATGGCTTCACTTTCTAACCCCCTCCAAGCACCAAACTCGTGGTGCAGTGTCGCACAGTTGGGTGACGAATGCTGAAGCTCGTCGCTGCCTGGTTTCGCTTTCGCACCTGTTCAGCTCTCGAAATGTTTTTTTTATGCCTTTCGCGAACACACTTAAAGCCCCCGCGTCACTGTTGCAAAAACCATGCTGACCTTGGGCTTTAAAAGTTGACCAGAGGGAGTTTTCTGGTGTAGGCTTTGGCGAGAGTTCGCAATTTCGTCTAGGCTCGTTTTTTTCGCGAGACCCAGCCAATCCTCAGTTTTCCCCCTGGTGAGTGAATCTGTCTTCGAAAGTCCCAAATTGCAGGTGCGTGACTTTCAAAAGCTTGGACACTCAACTTCGTCAAGTTTTTAAAACTTGACCTTCGCGGGACGCAAGCAGCAGCGGGTGCTGCAGAGAGCAGAGCCAAGTGCAATCTGTTGCCTCAATTCTCGTTTTCTCCACCAGAGCCTTTTCGTGTTCTCCGTTTTCGCCGCTTCACCTCTGTTCTCCTCTCACATTACCGGCATTATGTGGAAAATCATTCATAGCGTCCACGCAGAATAATCCGGCGTTTTCCTAGCCAACTCTATGCGTCATCAACAGAGACTGTGGAGCCGCTTGCAACCATCACGGACGAGTTTCGACGCTGGAAACGGACTCCATCGTCAGCAACGATCTCCTTAGTTAACAGAACCGTTATCTCCGTCAGCGGCAACGCTTTTCTCCGTTTGCTTCGATGTCATCGTCGAAAGCAGTTTTCGCAAGCAGAAACGACTGTCGTCGTCAGCAGCTTCGTGTTTCAACGTCGGCAACAATCAGACCAGCCGTCAGCGGAAATTTCGGTCGGAAGCATTGTCCTCCGGCATCGCAAATTTCTCTGTCAGAAGCAACGATTCCTCTGTCAGCAGAAACGATTTTCGTGGTCAGAAGGGATGTCCGGACGTTTTCTACAGTTTCGGCCGTCCATCAGCAATTTCCCGCCGTCAGCAATTTCCGCCGTCAGCAGTAACGATCTTCGAAGTTAGAAGAGATGTCCGCACGCTATCAGCAGTTTCGGCCGTCCGTCAGCAGTTTCCGCCGTCAGCAGCAGCAACGCTTTCGAAAGCTTCAACCTTAACCAGACATCGACCCCCCTGCTGCGACCTCCACGATCTCGGCTAATTACCGCATCCAAGTTCGAAGCTCGCGACGCGCGATATCCTCGTCCACCCGATGCGGATTGCTGCATGGACGGTTGTTTCAGCCTCGAACCGCGATTTCCCTGCATGAGGTACGCTGCTATTGTCCGAATGTTCAGATTAACCGCGCAAACTGCTTCTAGGAACCTTCATAGTCGAATTACTTCTCTGATTCATATCTCGCGTCTGGATGTGCAGAATCTAATCGTAACGCGCTGCACCGTTGAGGCGAAACCGCGGAGAAGCAACGCGGCGCAGTGCTGCATGGGGAGCAACAGCTGCTCTCCACCCAACACCCCACAGCTAAGTACCCTCGCTGCCTCTCTTCTCGCAACCCTCGCACTTGTGTTGCTTTCATGTCTTGTTTGCATTTGCACCATGCATCAAACTCGCTTAAATACTGCCCTCTGTCACACTCAAGAGACCTCCCTCCCTCAAGGTAGCAGGTTCAGGTATTAGGTATAGTCAGGTTCAGATGGTACGAGGTCTCTTGGGTGTGCCACTGCAGCAGCCCATTCATACACACATCATTGTTACACTTGCCGCACTCTTTGCTCTTGATTTACTCACCACACTCCCCACTCCTCCGCTTCCCCTTCATACCCTGTCCTCTCCTCCCCCTCCTCCCTTCCTTTCTCTGTCCCAAAATGTACCCCCTCCTCCCAGCAGGTCAATCACACGGCAGTGGGAGTGGCGGCTGAGATGGAGTGCACAGGCAGCAACTGCTCTCCACCCAACCCACCTACAGCTAAGTACCCCGCCCTTCCTCTCTTCTCCCAACCCTCGCACCGTGTTGCTTTGCTTGTCATGCTTGCACCATGCATTGCACTCCCTTTTTCACTGCTCTTTGTCACACCCATTAGACCTCCCTCCCCCAAGGTAGTAGTTTTTTTTTCTTGGTACAGCCTCAGGTATTTGTTATAGTTTGGTTCAGCTGGTACGAGGTCTCTTGGGTGTACCACTGCAGCAGTCCATTCATGCACACATCATGCTTGCGCTTGCTGCACTCTTCGCTTTCACTTGTCTTGGCTTCTTTCCTCACTGCTCTCTCCTCTGCCCCCCTTCACTCCCCCGTTTTCCTCCCCCCCTCCTCCCTTCCTCTCTCTGTCCCAACCCGCCCCCTCCCGTCCCAGCAGGTCGCTCACACGGGAGTGGCAGTGGTGGGAGGGGAGGGGGGCAGCACTCCACTCGGCTGGGATGGGATGGGAGAGTATCGGGATGGGGTCGTCTGGAACAAGGTGAGCCTCTTTTCCCTCGTGCTCTCATGCTGCTGCTTGCTCTTCTCCCCATGCTGACTTGTTTCGTTTCATCTGCTGTTGCACCCTCTTACTTTCGGCTGCCTTTCCTTTCCCCCATGCCCTCCCTCCCCTCCCTGCCCTCCCATCCCTCCCTGCCAGGCCCTCACAAGCCAGGGGGGTTGCAGCAGGCGAGCAGCAGGCGAGGGGAGCACCAGGGCGGGCAGCAGGAGCGCAGGCAGCGGGGCAGCTGCGCCGGCCTCATCAACGGTTGAGGTTGCAGTATCGCCCCTGCCACCACACTCCACTCGAGCCCACTCCCCCTCAGGTTCAGGTTCAGGTGCATGTTCAGGTTCAGGTTGGTAGCGGCTCTTGTGGGGTTGTGGTTAGCATCACATGCACTGTCTTTTTTGCACTCACACTGCTGCCTGTCTTCTCGTTTGAAAGAGTCACTCCCTCCCACCTGCCCCTTACTATCTCTCTATCTCTCTCTCTCTCTCCCGCCTCTGCCTCGCAGGTCCGTCCCTTCAAGCCACGCTCGCCCTGCCCACTCTCCATTGAAGCACCCCCTCCGCCTGCACCACACAATCAGCTAAGTACTGTTCCTCCATGCCCGCGCCCTTGCCTGCCATACCATTTGTTTCGTTTCATCTGCTGTTGCACTGTCTTCTTGAAACAACGCCACTGGTTGAGTACTGCTCACATGCTACAGACCCCCTTGCTTCAGGTAATTCCCTCAGGTGCAGGTACACCCGTCAGGTATTTTTTCAGGTGCCCTTGGGTCTGCAGCTTGTGGCCGTGCCTCCACCAGTGGTTCTTCCTCCCGTCCCTTGCGCTGCATTTCGAGTCACATTATCCCATTCAACTTGCTCCCACCACCGCGCTCTGACTAGCTCTGTGTGTGCGCGTTGCAGGTGGCGGGGAGGGGTGTGGGGTCAACACCGAAACTCCCTCACGCCCCTCCCCTGTGGCCGTGCAGGGAGGAGGCACCTGGAGGAGGGCTGCTGCGGAGGGAGGCAGCTGGTGTTGCTGCAGCTGCCTTGAGCTCGCCCTCACGCTATCAGCTAAGTCACCCACTTCCATGCCCTCACCCTTGCCCGCCACATCATGCCTTGTTGCTTCTTTGCTGCCAGTTCGTTTGCCGGTTGTGCTTTCGCCCTTCCCTTCGAAACACTGCCATTGGTTGAGCGGTTCACATGCCACAGACCCCTCCTTCAGGTAACCCTCTCAGGTGCAGGTAACCCTCTAAGGTGCAGGTATACCCCTCAGGTTCTATTTCAGGTGCCCTTGGGTCTGCAGCTTGTGGCCGTGCCCCCACCAGTGGCTCCTCCTCCCGTCCCTTGCGCTGCATTTCAAGTCACATTATCCCATTCAACTTGCTCCCACCACTGCGCTCTGACTAGCTCTGTGTGTGCCCATTGCATGTGGCGGGGAGGGGTGTGGGGTCAACACCGATGCTCCCTCACGCCCCTCCCCTGTGGCCGTGCAGGGGCGCACACGGGAAGGCTGGGAGGAGGGCTGCCGTGGAGGGAGGCAGCTGGTGGTGCTGCAGCTGCCTTGAGCTCGCCCTCACGCCACCAGCTAAGTCACCCTCCTCCATGCCCTCACCTTCTTTGCATGTCATTTCGTTTGCTGGTTGTATGCTCTTCCCTTTGAAGCAATGCCACTGGTCCAGCGCGGTTCACATGCCACAGACCCCCGCACTTCAGGTATCTCCTCAGGTGCAGTGCAGGTAACCCTCTCAGGTGCAGGTCCCCCCCTCAGGTGCAAGTCCCCCCGTCAGGTGCAGGTTCCCTTGGCGTCTGTGGCGTGTGGCCTTGCCTCAACCAGTGGCCCTCCCTTTCTCTTCCACATTTGGCAGTTTCCACTCTCTGGCTTGTGTTGCGCCCATGCCATGCATACTGACCACTGCCGTGTGTGTGCATTGCAGGTGGAGGGGAGGGGCGTTGGGGTCAACACCGACGCTTCCCCACGCCCCTCCCCTGTGGCCGTGCAGGGACTCGTGGGGACGGGAGGGAGGCAGCACTGCAGCATGGCAATCCCACTGCAGCAAGGGAGAGTATTGGGATGGGCTTGGCCTCTCAAGGTAAGTCTCGTACCTCTCTTTGCCGCTGCACTCGTTTTCTGCTAAGTTGCCCTCTTGCGCTCATCCCTTTGATTCGCCCTTGCCTGTTTCAAGGCCTGCACTCACTACCCTCCTGGCCTTCCCTTCCGTTCTGCCCCCCTCCAGGTCGCTGGCAATGCAGCAGAGGCATCTGACGGGACCAGTTGTGGCAGCATCAGCAGCAGGGAGCACTGGTGCAGCAGGGGAGGGGAGGGAGGGGGAAGGCGGCATCTCCAGGGAGGCGGCTCTTCAGCTGCCAGCTAAGTGCTTTCGCCTCCCTGGACTCACTCTTGCCTGCTGCTCACTGCTCATGCTGAATTACTCATGTCGTTTTCGCATGGGCTTGTGTGTTTTATCCCTGAATACTCGCCACTGCTTGGGCCCGGTTCACATGCTACAGACCCCCACTCTTCAGGTAAGCCCCTCAGGTGCAGGTAACCCTCTCAGGTGCAGGTAACCCTCTCAGGTGCAGGTAACCCTCTCAGGTGCAGGTAACCCTCTCAGGTGCAGGTAACCCTCTCAGGTGCAGGTAACCCTCTCAGGTGCAGGTAACCCTCTCAGGTGCAGGTAACCCACGGGGATGGGATGGGAGGGCGGCAGCACTGCAGCAGCTTGCAGTTGGTGCCACAAGGGAGAGTATTGGGGTGGGCTGGCCTCTCAAGGTGCGTTACCTCCCTCCTTAGAGTGCATTTGTTGCTTTGGTTCTCTCTGCATTTAGCCCTTGTTGTCTTTGTCAGCTTATGCGTTTCTGTGTTGACTTTAGTGTTTCTGTTCACGTCACCTTCTGCCCTTTCTCTCCTGCCCCCCTCCCCCCCTATCTGCCCGCCACCAGGTCATTTGGCATCGAGAGAAGAGTGCAGCAGAGGAAGCAGAGTAGCAGACCGACAGCAGCAGTTGCAGCAGCAGAAGCAGCAGCGCAGCAGCAGTGGGGGGGTGGGGGGCTGGGCAGGAGACTAGGCTAGGCGTGGTGTGAGCGAGGTGTGGTAAAAGGTTTAGTAAGGTACCAGGTGAGGTGTGGTGATCTGATTCCCTCCCCTCTCTCTCTCCCTCCCTTTAACTCCTGCAGGCTGAAGGTGGGAGCACTGGAGTGGAGTCCACCCCCTCACTCACCTCCTCCTCTCTCCCTTCTCCCTTCCCTCCCAGCAGCACCCTGCCTGGACCACTGAGGAGTCTCTCCCTCCCCTAATCCCCCCTTCTCTCTCCACTTCCCAGCAGCCTCAGCATCATGGCGCTCTGCACGGCTGTGGTAGGTACAGGTGAGTAGGCATGGGGTGAAGTGTGGGGTGGGTGGGTGGGGAGCATGGGAGCAAGCGGGGAGTTCACTGCCTTAGGGGCAGCATCTCCTGGGGTTGTGCTTTGTGGTGGTGGGGTGTGGTGGGTGGAATCTGCGCGGCACGGCACTCGGTGCTCAAGTAACCAATCTGACGTTAAGGCCTAATGGACACCATCAGAGCCGACCGGCCGGCGGCTCTGGTTCGCGTCAGCTCTGGATACGTCAGGGGTGGAATTTGAGTCTTGGGCTGGAAGCAATTTTCCACTACCACACTTCGCCCGACAAGCACAGCCTCTGGGGGTGCTGTTTCCTTAAGAAAGTGGGCTTTCTGCTGCTCCTACTGCTGGCAAGTGAAGGTGAGGAGGGGCTGAAACCCCTTGGGAGGGCGAGTGGGAGAGAAGGGGCTGAAACCCCTTGGGTGAGTGAGTGGGAGAGAAGGGGCCGAAACCCCTTGGGTGGGTGAGTGGGAGAGAAGGGGCCGAAACCCGAAACCCCTAATAGGGTGAATGGGAGAGATGGATGGGGGCTGATTCCCCCAAAGTGGGTGAGTGTGAGCGAGTGATTGGCCTGTCTTTCATGACAGTCGGTGGAAGGGAAGGGTGCTGAAGCTAGTGTGGCGTGCTATAGTGCGGTGTGCTAAAGTGTGGTGTGTTAAAGTGTGGTGTGTTATAGTGTGGTGTGCTAAAGTGTGGTGTGCTAAAGTGTGGTTTGCTGTGCTATTGTGTGGTATGCTTCAGTGTGCTGTTTTCTGTGGTGTGCTATATTGTGGTGTGCTATAGTGTGGTGTGCTATATTGTGGTGTGCTGTTCTATAGTGTGGTATGCTATAGTGTGGTGTTTTTTTATGTGGCGTGCTGTAGTGTGGTATGCTATATTGTGGTGTGCTGTAGTGTTGTATACAATAGAGTGGTGTGCAGTATTGTGGCATGCTACAGTGTGGTATGCTATAGTTTGGTTTGCTGTTGTGTGGTATTCTATAGTGTGGTTTGCTGTTGTGTGGTATGCTGTAGTGTGGCGTGCCATTGGCATGATATTGTAGTGTGATTTCTTGTTCTGTGGTAAGTTGATTTGTGGTGTCATACGGTTTGTCATGATTCAGCGGGCATGGTTTCTCCAACTGTGGTACCGTATGTCATTTTGTGGCATGCAATGGTGTGAGAGTCATGGCTTTGAGTGCTGGTTGTGGCATGACATGGTGTGGCATGCCATGGTGTGGCATGCCATGGTGTGGCATGACATGGTATGGCATGCGATGGTGTGGCATGCAATGGTGTGGCATGATATTGTGCGTGGCATGCCATGGTGTGGCATGACATTGTGCGTGTCACTTGCAGGCGGGTCAGTAGTGGGAGGTGGAGCACGATGGAAGGCAAGCAAGGCTGAATCAGGAAGGAACAGAATGGGGGTGGACGAGTGGATGCGTATGGCATATGGAGATCGCTCTGCTTCATCCCGCAATGCTGAGCAGGGCTTGTTTTTATATCGCATGGGATCCGGTTCTGTACAGAGCAGATCAGATCCTTGGCACTATTGTACATTTGTGTTATTGGATAAGTTGTCTTACCATTACCATCTCGTTGGTACCCTCTCCTGCCCTCCTTGCTGAATGGAGGTTGAACATGGTGTAGCATCTTCCTGTAAGCTTGATATGTTGCAGTACGGTGGCTTAGAGCACCTCATGAATCACCCCCTTATTACTGACCGTGGCATGTAGCTAGCTGAGATTTAGTATGCTATGATTATATGGACACAGTTGGTTGGCTTTGATGTGCAACTTTTCTTCTCACCTCCATGGTTTGAGTCAGGGTTCCTGGATCTTGCACCTAACCTGAATTCCTTGACTTAGAAAACGTCTTGAAAACGTACTTCTGTCTTCTATGCTAGACCTCACTGGCGAGGACATGCGTGGGGTTCTTGTGCGAGCGAAATCCAGCCTTCACGCATTTTCGCGAAAAAGGCAAAAGCATATCCCTAGCTTTTCTACGTCAACCAATCACTGTCCGTATTCGTACCAGACTTTGCTCGTCTCCAGTTTGTGGCTCTCGTAGGCTCGTTTCACAATCTGGCAGTTTCGGTCACCCTTGGCGAACCTACCAAGGCTGTGAAGACCAGAATCGTTGCTTCGGAAACTCCAAAACCTCCACCCGCCACTGGCTTTTCTGGCCCTCCGTAGCAGCGGCTTGTCGAACCTCCACAAAGCATAAGGGCTCCCAAGCCTGTCTGAGTTTGTCAGCAGGGACAGCGACGGAGCGGGCCAGTAGGTCCGACATGGATTCTTCCCTCAAGGTGACGAGATTAGGGTTTGATGCAGCAGCCTGCCGCCATGGATTGTATCTCGCTGGCCTTTTCCACAGCATCCACCCACTGTCTTTCTGTTGAGTACGCTCTGCATTCTGTGGCTCATGTTGATTTAGTTCTGGGTTGGAGAAGGTTACATTGACCTACTGTCAAGGCAACGCTGGTCCTGTGACACGGTCCTGGGATGTCTGCAGCGCTGAACGCTCACCGCCTCCCTCCCTTCAAGCTGCGGAACTGTGTTGCTTTTCTATGAGGCCATGGTTGGCAAAACGGCTTTCCTATTTTTTCCTTCTTATTGTCACGATTCGCGGCTTAGCTGCTGTGAGGTTCAGCGATGGTCGCGTCTGCGATAAGCGTGGAAGGTCCGATAGGCCTCGCGACGACTGTGCAGCAACCTAGCAGACCGCCGCTTGCGGGCTCGTTTGCAAGCAACCAGCAGAGTTCAGTAGGACCGGGTAACGGGAAGAAGATGAATGGAGCAATGGAGGGAAACCAGGCCAACCAACCGCCGCCATTTTTAATAAAGACGTACGATATGGTAGAAGACCCGACGACGGACCACGTAGTTTCGTGGAGTAGTGGTAACAACAGTTTCGTCGTGTGGAACCCTCCCGAGTTCGCCAGAGACCTCCTGCCCAAGTACTTTAAGCACAACAACTTCTCTAGCTTCGTCCGCCAATTAAACACCTACGTACGGCTTACCTTCTCTTGCCTAATCGTGCATTCGACTTGATTTTTCTTTTTTTTCCCCGATATACTCCATTTGATGGGTAGCTCCTTCCCCGTCATCTTACTATTCGTGGTCCAAAGCAATGGCAGTTTGTCCCTGTAGACTGCTCCTGCTTGTATTCCCGTCCAGTTTTTTTCTGAAAGTTTGTTCATTCTCCTCACTGCCCGCTTCGTTAATGTTACCCAGGGGTTTCGCAAGGTGGATCCAGACCGATGGGAGTTCGCGAACGAGGGTTTCCTGCGAGGCCAGCGACACCTCCTTCGCACAATCCAGCGTCGCAAGCCCGCGTCGCAGACGGGAGCCGCAGCGACGAACTCCTCCCTCCCCCACGGCCACCCACACTCCCCCGCGCCGCTCCACGGCGCGCTCCCCGTCCCCGCGTCGCCCAGTCTAGTCGAGGTCGGCAAGTTCGGCCTAGAAGGCGAGGTGGAGAGATTAAAGCGCGACAAGAATGTCCTCATGCTTGAACTCGTGCGACTGCGGCAGCAGCAGCAGCAGCAGGCGAGCACGATGCAGGTGATGGAGCAGCGCGTGGCGATGAACGAGCAGCGGCAGCAGCACATGATGACTTTCCTCGCCAAGGCCGTTCAGAACCCCGCGTTCCTCGCGCAGCTCATGCAGCACCAGACGGACCACGCCAAGCGCACGCACGCGCACGCCGCCATGGGGCGCAAGAAGCGGCGGATCTCCAAGCAGGACGGCGGAAACTCCCCGCCGTCGGGGTCCTCCTCCCCCAGTCTGCACCCCGAGGGTCAGATTATCGCCTTCTCCCCTGCCGCAGCCGATCCTTCCATGTTCCTTCTAGAGCAGTTCTTCCCGGGTATGACCCACCCCAATATGACCCACCCAGGCATGACGCACCCGGGAATGCCGCACGCGGGCGCCTTGGGGGTCGACGCGTCGCTTGATCCTTTCCTCCACGATCTCGCCGCTGCCGCCGCCGCCGCAGGCTCGTCGCAACCGCTCCCCCCGCGCCCTTCCACTGTAACCCTCACGGAAATGAACGTCCCTGCTGAGGGGGTCTTTCCGCCCAGCTCTTCCTATCCTGCTGCGGCCACCGCTGCTGCCACCGCAGCTGCCGCTGCCCCTGCCACTACCGCGGCTACCGCCGCTGCCACTGCCGGTGCAACTGCCGCCGCTGTTGCTGCTGCCGCTGCTGCCGCTTCTGCTGCGTCTGCTCCATCAACTGCAGCTGCTGCAGCAGCACCCACTGCCAGCGCTCACTCGCAACCGCACCCGCACACTGCTGCTGCCCTAGTGGGCAGCACTGCCGCCGCCACTGCACCCGCAGCAGCGCCGCCAGCAATACCAGTTCCCACCCCTCACCCTGGCATTCCCCGGCCCTTTCCCATGCCGTTCACTCCCCTCCCCATGACCTACCCCCCTTCCCACCCCACCGCCGCCGCCGCTGCAGCCGCCGCCGCCGCCGCCGCCGCCGCAGCAGCAGCAGCGACAGCGACAGCAGCAGGAAGCGGATACCCCGCTGCAGCGCCAATGGTGCCCACACCCCCGGGGTACCCCCCCGTGCTGCCCCCGCCTCCCCCTGGCATGGACCTATCACAGAGCCTGCTGGTGCATGGTGCAAAAATCAGCCCTTTAGGCATGCCCACCCCTTACGGCGCTGCTGCTACCGCCCCCATGCTGCATCCATACCACCCCTTGCACGCCTCTGCCCCTGCGCATGCCTCTGCCAGTGCCACTGCTACTTCCGCTGCTAATCTCGCTGCCAATGCTCCCCTCGCTGCCAACGCTAGCGCCACAGGCTCTGCCGCCTCCCTCGCCCACACAGGCCCGGCTGCTGCTGCAACTGCTGCGACTGCTGCGGCTGTGTCTGGGGCGGGTGTTTCTGCTCCTGTTGCTGAGATGAAGGTGCCGCTCGGGTTGGCTGTGGAAGGCAGCAGGGTAGCGACAGGAGAGGCGTCCGGGGCGGGGGAATGCAGCAGTGCAGCAGGCGGTGCAGTGTCGAGTGGGAAAGCGCGAGGAGACGTGGTGGGGGCAGGGGCAGGGGAGATGGCGGGAGAAGCAGGTGTGGTTGGGGGAGGAGGTGTTGGGGAGGGAGTGGGCGGGGAGGGAATAGGGGAAGGCATAGGGGAGGGGGATGGGTTGGATCTGGAAGGTACGGGGGGCTTTAATGATTCCTTCTGGCAGCAGTTTCTCAGTGTGGCGCCTGGGGAGGTGGAGGGGGAAGGGGAGGGCGGAGGGGAGGGCGATGGGCAGGGCGGTGTGGGTGTGGGGGATTTGAATGTCGATGAGCTGGCAAGGGGGGTAGAGGGGTCGCTTGACGAAGAACAAGGGAGGTAATGGAATGCGCACGGCACAGTGCTTCTGTGTAGCTTGTGTAATGATTCCTTCAATGATTTCTTCTGAGTGAGTGTGTGACAGGAGGACGGATTGGGGTGTGTTTTTTTATGTTTTGTCTATGCCAAGGGGTATGGTATGTTCTTTACCGGTACTGTCCATGTTTTTAGGAGTATCCGATTTGATGCAAACTACCACTGGTTGTTGTGCCCCATTCTGGCTGGAAAGGACAGGCTGATTCGTTTTTGCTGGGGTCTAATTCTTATCATGCATTCTTCTTCCTACCTGCTCCTACCATGTCTCTGCCAGTCATTCTGGTGTGTTACCAGAGGCACAGAGCTGTGCATGCTTGGCATGGCAACCTCTTGGTTGGCATAGACATCTGGTCATACATCTGAGATATCTAGGCTAACTGGTCAGTAAAATGACTGTAATTGTTTTGTTTTTACGTTACCCTGTAAGTTAGTCCTCATATCGCATAAGTGCACTCTTCTTGCAAGTTACGAACTCGTGTGGGTATGGGTTTGGAGGGTTGATTCTTGACTTCAATAAATGCAAATACTGCTGAGAACCAGGTAACCCTCACGACTGGGTAAGTGGCAGAGCACGAACAGTCCTGGAGTTTCTTTCGCTGACCATGTGAACGACGGCTGCTGCCTAATCGCAGTATTTCGCCTGTACTGCAACTCTCTGCGAACATCCCTGCGTGGGCGTCGTCAGCGAGTGCGACGCGTCAGAGCATCAACCACTGGTGCCTTGAAACCTCCTCCTCCTTCGACGCGCTTCGGAAATTTTCCACGTCGCGCACGAACATCCCCCAGCGAGTCACAGGCAATTCTGCTTCTGCCCCTCCCATCCCAATGCCGCGATGTTCGTGCCAGAAAAAATCAGGCTCGCACGAAGATCGGAAGAGCGGGCGAGGGCACAATACCACGCTGCCCACACCCCCACCTTCAACCCCATCCCCACCGCGTCCCGACTTCGCCCTCCGTCCACCATCCCCACTCTAGCGACCAACTTCACCAGTGCCTCCACTCTCCTCCACGGCCCTCGTCGCGGCCCCAGCTTTTACAAGCTACCCACCTTGAGCAGGCGCTTCGTGTCGTGTCGTGAGCAGGCCCCGGAGACTCGAGGGGCAGAAGACGGTATAAAAACTCTCCATATCTGAGGATCAAATATATTTTCTACCATCGCTTCTTAGCCATCCAATTGTCACTCGTCTACAAACGTCACCAAGAGTTTCATACTCGTGGCCTACGTTGCATAGTCACCATGGCTCCTCTAGTTTCTCCAAAAGGTGAGTGGATTGCTCACTCCAAAAAAATTATCGCTATTTCAATTTGACTCAAAGTGCTCTCATTTTCAACCTTCGTGCATCTCGATCTCGTCAGTCTTTGCGGTCGTCAACAAAATTCCCCATCAAAATCATTCTGAATCCTCGGCAGTCACACTGACAACAGCAATGCCCTAGCTCTGTCACCAAAATGTTCCAGCCTGTAACCTGAGATGCCCTTACTCTCGCTCCTCCGCTCTCTGCGGCTCGCATAAGTGCCGTCACTGCCCATACTCATCGCTGTGCGCCCCTCGGCGCCCCCATCCCCCTTACAGGCGCGCTCGTCCTCGGGCTGCTCTTTGCGTCCGCGCTCCTCACTCTCGCCGCCCGACCGAAATGTGAGTGCGCCGCTCAACCATCTCCGCCCTCCTCCCGCCATTCTTCCGCACTCTTCCCGCCCTCGTCGTGCTCCAAACTCGCTCCCTGTCACTACGTGCTGCCTTCCGCTCGCAACCCGTTGTACTGATCAATGCGCCTTTCCATGGTTCGTCGTACGTTGTCACACGCTCTCACAGGCGTGCTGTACTCGAATTGGGACTTGACGGACAAGCAGCAGACGCAGTCGAAGAAGGGCGGCAAGTCCTCCAAGTCGCTGCCCACTGGCAGACTCACCATCAAGGAGTACAAGTACGCCTACGCTTCTTCGCTCTGTCATTTGGCTGCGCCATTTCGCTTCGCTTTTTCGCTGTGTCCTTTTTCGCTACGCCATTTCGCTACCCTGCTTCGCTGTGTCATTTTGCCTGCGCCATTCCGCTTGCCGTTCCCCTCTCCGCACCATTCCACCACGCCCTTCCGCCACCACTCCGCCGCCTTGCTTCCCAGCTCGCATCCCCGCCTTTCCCTAACTTTCACGTGCCTCTCTCCCGTGCGTTTCTCGATCGCAGGGGCAGCGACGACGAGTCGTTCGACCTGCAGGTGACTGCGGAGGTCAGCGAGTTACCCGAACCCCCGGTGGGGATCGTGATTGGAAAGGGCAAGTTCGGCAGCAACACGGGCGTCTCGTGGTACATCAACAAGCCGTGGAGCGGCGGCGGCGGCTCATACAAGCTCGACTTCAAGCTGACGGCCATTGAGAAGATCAAGCCACGTGGCGGCAGCGGGACCATCCTGGAGGTGCTGCAGGCCGTGGATAAGGGTGTCGTGTCGGATTACCACACCGCTGTTCTCACCAAGTCGACCAGGAAATCCGGTGGCCTCGTTGGTGGCGGGTTCGTCAAAGGCTTCCCCAATATTCTGCCCATGTTCAGTTGCTGATTCCAAGGGACTTGTCCTCCTTATGTTTCGGGGCCCTCCAGTATGGTCCTGTGGGCCCTCCAGTAAGTCATACATATCCGAAATGGGCTAATAGAGTCCCAACTCATAATTGGCTCGGCTGCAGCATTCTGGCGTTACACTTGTTTTGTATTTGTAAAAGCTATATTTTGTATGAGATGTTGTGATTGCTTGTATAACCATAACTTTGTAGCCCATAAACTACAATGTCGCAGGTTGCATCTGAAATTCCACTCCCCTCATCACCTCAAATGCCCTTAAATTCAAGCTGTGCCTTCATTGACATCGCGGCCTCAGTTCGACCTGATTCGAGACCACGCCTCCCCTTGCGGCCTCGAATCCTCTTCAATCACCGAAACATGCATACTCATCCTCTTTCCCTTCCTTCCCATCTCTCCTCCCTTCTGACCTCCATTCCCTTCTTTCCCAAGTCTCATCCCTTCCTATTTTATCTCCCATCCCATGTCCCATAATTTCCATCCTATACCTCCCTTCCTGCCCTACCCTTCCTTCCCTATCCCTCCTGCCCATCCTTTCTTGCATTCTGTTACGAGTGCAATTGAGTGAACGAACGAGAATTGCACTATCGAAGCAAGAGTACAATGAGCGAAGGCATTAGCGAAAAATATATAGCGAAACTACAATGGTAACGGTAATAGTCGCGCGACGAGCCTGGGACTAAGGTTGGGAAAATGTCGAAGCCTAGGCCCGGAGCGCGGGTTACCAGCCGAGCCGTAAGGTCGGGATGCGATGTGCGAAAATGGCGGGATGTTGAATGATGCGATGATCGCGAGTGGTAACGGTGCTGACTGGGAGGCTACAGTGATGTACGCGTTGAGCAGGGACGCGAAGTAAGGAAAAGGGAATTTCCTTACACAACCCCCCCTCCTAAGGAGGTCCTCCTTACGCAAGCGCGTGGACTTCTTTGAAGTTTCGGCTGCGCAGGTAGTCCGTGACTACAGGGTGGTTTTCAACTTTGTCCAGGGGAACCCAGTTGTCCTTGGTGGGTGTACGATCTTTCCAGCGGATCCGAAACTCAACTTTTCGGGCTCCTCGAGGGTCGCGAACTCTGTGGCTCAAGATTTTGTCGGGGGTGATGACTGGTTCGGTTGGTGGTCGTGTCATGCTGGAAGGTCGATGTCGTGGGAGTTGGCTGGTGGATGGTACGTAAGGGCGAAGCAGGCTGACGTGGAACGAGGGGCTGACGTACCAGTCAGCAGGAAGGAGGAGGTGCGCGGTGACAGGCGTGATCATGTGACTGGTTCGAAATGGCCCACAGTATCGAGGGCGGAGTTTGGGAGTGATGGGCAGGCGGAGGTTCTGAGTGTCGAGTAAAACGAGGTCGTCGGGCTGATAAGTGACGGGTCTGCGGTGGCGATCGGCGTTGCGTTTAGCGATGATATTTGATTTTTTTATTGCTTCTGCTACCCTGGTCCGTGCTGCTTGCAGAATCTCGGCGAACTGTTGTGCGTGTGGAACGGGATTGTCTGGATTTGGTGTCATGGGTACTGTTGGGTCCTGTCCGTAATTCAAGTAAAATGGCGACTGTTGGGTCGTGGCAGATGGCGCATTGTTGTATGCGAACTCGATGAGAGGCAGCTGCTGCTCCTACGTGTTTGGATCGTCGCACGTGGCTCGAATCAGCTGCTCCATGGTCTAGTTTGTCCGTTCCGTCTGTCCGTCGGTTTCGGGGTGATAGGATGAACTAAATTGAAGTCGCGTGCCGAACTGCTGCCACAGGTTCCGCCAGAAATTACTGGTAAATTTCGTGTCCCTGTCGCTGATGATCGACGCTGGTATCCCGTGCAGTCGAACGACGGTGGTGATGAAGAGTCGGGCTGTTTCTTCGGCTGTGATTGATTTCTTGCATGCTGCGAAATGTGCCATTTTCGTTAGTCGATCGACGACGACCAGGATCGCGTCATTCCCACTCGCCCCAGCCGGTAACCCCGTGACGAAGTCCATCGTCACCTGCTGCCAAGCACGCTCTGGGGGTGGGATTGGTTGCAATTGTCCCGCCGGCCGTTTCCTGCTTGACTTCATGAGCTGGCAAGTGGGACACGATGCCACGTGTCGTTGCACGTCGGTCAACATTTCTGGCCAGTAGTAGTACCGCTGCAGCTGTTGCCGTGTTTTCTCTACTCCGAAATGTCCCGAGGTAACTCCGTCGTGTGCCTCCTGTAATAGTAGTTTCCGTAGTAATGTGTACCCTGGTACCCAGATGCGGTCGGTTCCAGCTTTTACGTAATAGACTCCTTTGGCTGCTGCGAATTGCTGTGAATTTCCTCTTGTGAAGAATGGGTCTGTTTGATATCCGTGGGTAAATAGTCCTGTAAGTAGCGGGCTGGTCTGGGCGAGTAGTATTGCGTGGATCTGGGCAGTGGGGCGGGTCAGTGCGTCGGCGATATTCGAGGCTCCTTTTTTATATGTGACCGTATAGTGGAAATTCGACTCGAGGAAGTCGAGCCACCGAATCTGTCGTGGGTTGAGGAAGGGCTGTGCGCGAAGGTAATGTAGGGATCGATGGTCTGTCCGTACTATCACGTCTGCGCCGGTCAAGTAGCAGCGCCACACTTTGAATGCATGCACGATCGCGAGCATTTCGCGGTCGTTTATCGGGTAATTTCGCTTAGGTGGATGTAGTTTGCGTGATTCGTAGGCGATGGGTTGGAGGCCGTTGCCGAAGTCCTATAACAGTACGGCTCCGATGGCGATGTCACTCGCGTCTGTAACCACTTCGAAGGGGCGGTGTGGGTCAGCGATGCGTAGGACAGGTGGTGAACAGAGAACATTTTTCAGGGCAGAGAAGGCAGCATGCTCTTTCTCCCCCCACGTAAAAGGGACCCCCTTTCGCAGTAAATCAGTTAGCGGGCCTGTTAAACGTGCCATGTCGGGGACGAACCGTCGAACGTAATTAACAAATCCTAGAAAACTCTGCAGTTCCGTGATGTTCGTCGGTGGGTGCCACGCTTTTACGGTATCCAGCTTCTTAGGGTCGATTTCAACCCCAGCCTCCGAAATAACGTGACCTAAAAACTCTAGCCTGTCCCGAAAAAACTCGCACTTGGAGCCCTTGGTGAGTAACCGATGTTCCTCTAAAATCTTAAAAACTGCTTCGAGATCTACTAAGTGCTGCTGCTTGTCCCGACTGTAAACGAGGATATCGTCGAGGTAAACTATCACGCATTTATCTAAAAGTGGCCTAAACGCCTCGTTCATGGTCATCTGAAATGTTGCAGGTGCGTTGGTCAGCCCGAAAGGCATCACGGTGTACTCGAATGACCCGTACCTAGTTCTAAATGCGGTCTTGGCGCAGTCCGATGGTTCGACCCGAATTTGATGGTAACCTCCCCGTAAGTCTATTCTCGAAAATACTCGTGCAATTCGCAGCTGGTCGATCAGTTCGTCGGCGCGGGGGATAGGGTATCGCGATTTGACTGTTACCCTGTTAAGCGCCCGGTAGTCGATGCACATGCGAAACCCTCCGTCTTTTTTCGGTGTGAACAGTATCGGTGCGGCGAACGGTGACGAGCTCGGTCGGATAAACTGCTTCTCTAACAGGTAATCTAACTGCTTCCTTAGCTCGTGGAGCTCGGGCTGTGTCAGTCGAAATTGGCGCTGTACAGTTGGTTGTGCCCCCTGTTCTAACTCGATCCTATGGTCATGCGCCCGCTGAGGTGGCAGCCCTTGCGGTAAGTCATCCGGAAAGATACCCGGGAACCGTTTCAGTAGTGCCTGTAGTTCGGGCGGTACGGCTGCCAACAGTTTCTGCAAATCACTCGGCTGCTCCTCTTTTTCCACTAGTGCTATATCCACTGCGTACACGTCAGCTCCACCAGCGACAGCCCGTTTCATCGTGATGGCGTTGACCTGGACCGTCGAAGACTCGGGTGGCTGCCAGCGAGGTAGGACGACCCAGTTACCGCTACTTCGCACTGTGCAGCTACCCATCGTCCAGTCAATTCGTGGGTTGTACCGTCGCAGCCAATCACGTCCCAATAAAATGTCGTGCCCATCCAGTGTCGTTGCGAGCATTTCCTGTGTAAACCCGAAGTTCCCCTCGCAGCGGACTTTTACTCGCTCCACCTTTTCCCGTATAGCCAGTGGCGTGCCGTCGACTAAGCGTGCATCTATCTCTGGTAAGCATCGGTTAAGTGTTAACTGTAGTTTCCGTGCGGTTGCGGTATTAACTAAGCTGTGACTTGCTCCTCCGTCAATAAAAATCTTCAGTGCTGGTCCCTGTATTTTCCCGTAGATCAGTACCGGGCAATCCGTCGCTGTACCCTCCTTATTCATCCGAGCCCGATCAATAGCATGAATCGGTACTGTGACTCGGTGAGGGTCGGTGTGGTTGGGCGAGCAGGCAGTCTCGTCAGTAGTTGGCCCAACTTCTACTGACTGCTGGCGTTTCCCTGCCTCTGAGACTCCCTCCCCTGCTCTTCTCCCCGGCGCCTCAGCTCCTCTGGGCATTCGCTCTTGCGATGGCCCGGCCTGTTGCAAGCAAAGCACCGCCCCTTAAACGGTGCGACAGCTGCATTCGTTGCGACGGCGTGTACAGTGGCGTGCTCGGTCGGTCCCCGAGGACGATGTCCGTAGTAGGACCCCGGTCTCGGTCGGCGTAGGATGTCGATCTTCTCAGCGAGCGCGAGAATCTCGTTGAAATTAGAGAGTCCGCGCAGCATTATCTCGTGCGAGATGTCCGGCTTCAGCCCCCCAACGTAACGGTCCACCCGCTCCGCTTCGTGCATGTAGCCGACCTGCTCGCAAAGTGCGAGAAAACCGCTGGTATAGTCTTGATCTAACCCGAGCTGGCGCCAAGTGCGCAGTTTCTGACGTGCCGAAATCGAAGCCGCGATCGGCTCAAAGCGCGCCCGAAGCCCTACGCACCACGCATCCCACGTGTTGTATTGGGCGGTCTCGTAGAACGAACTCCAGGTGACAGCTGGACCCGAGGGCCCTTCCTCGTGCGACAGTGGCTCGTAGGCGCGTGGCGACGTCACGATGACTCGCCACCAGCCCATGGCGGGGCCCCTTAGCAGTGAAACCGCATACCGGATCTTCGCGGCGTCCGACTCGACGTAATTGGCGTCGAAGAAAACGTTCATCGTGAAGACCCACGATTGAACTGTCAGACCGCCGCGTTGGCTTGGGTCGAAGCAGGGCAGGCGTTGCGGCTTGAGCGGCATTGGTGCCATGTTGGAGTGTTCGCCACTTGTCGCCGCAAATTCCACGTGTCGACGGACTTCTCGAGGCTCCCGTGGGCTTGGTGCGATCCTGTTCCCTCCCATGCCAGGCATCGGCTGGGCGGCGCCCTCACTGGCTGCGCCTGAGCGTTGTCCCGTGCTGTCATGTTGTGTTGGTGTGCCGGACGAGATGACAATCGGCTCATCCGAATGTGCAGATGCGTTTGTTGGTGCGTGTGATGTTGTCGGTACGTTCACCGTGGACTGTTGATGGGCGGAGTCACGTTCCGCCGTGAGAGTCGCGATTTCGAGCGCCGAGTCCTCCAATTGACGCACGAGACGATCGAGTTGCTCTTGCGTCAATGTGGCGAGCGTGAAATCGGCCATGGCGGGGGTGTCGGGCAAGCTCAGCGAGAGCCTCGGTCGTGGCCGTGCGTGCTTGCGAGAGAGCACTACGAGCGGCGGTGCTGTATTGCTGAGAGACGTCTACCCCCCCCCAGAAAATTGAGATAGTGGGAAGCGAAGGTGTGGATGCGGTCCGAGATGAGATCGTAGGCTCTGAATACCAAGTGTTACGAGTGCAATTGAGTGAACGAACGAGAATTGCACTATCGAAGCAAGAGTACAATGAGCAAAGGCATGAGCGAAGAATATATAGCGAAACTACAGTGGTAACGGTAATGGTCGCGCGACGAGCCTGGGACTGAGGTTGGGAAAATGTCGAAGCGTAGGCCCGGAGCGCGGGTTACCAGCCGAGCCGTGAGGTCGGGATGCGATGTGCGAAAATGGCGGGATGTTGAATGATGCGATGATCGCGAGTGGTAACGGTGCTGACTGAGGTGCTACAGTGATGTACGCGTTGAGCAGGGACGCGAAGTAAGGAAAAGGGATTTTCCTTACACATTCCTCTTCCCTAACCCCCGCCATCCCTGCCCTATCCTGTCCTTTGTGTTGGGCTGAGTGCCCCTTAGGATCTTTGGTAGAGTTAAAATCTTAGTGAAGTGATGTAGTAGCGGAAGCGTTTTTTAAGTTAAGTCCTTGAACCACCTTGCGCTAGTAAGTGAGGGCAAAGTAAGTTGATTAAAGCAAAGAGATACAAGAATATATATATATATATATATATATATATATGAATACAGAGAATATGAAGAGACATAATTATAACTACTGTAAAGTTGAGATGCCCTAAGATCTTTAGTAGAGTTAAAGTCTGAGTAAACGATGTAATAGCGGAAGCGTTTGAATAAAGTCCTTGAACCACCTTGCGCTAGTATGTGAGGGCAAAGTAAGTTAATTAAAGCAAAGAGATACAGGGATAAATATGAGTACAGAGAATATGAAGAGACATAACTGTAACTACTTAACTGTTGCGGTTCGATACAGTGCGACTCGGGCAACTGCTCAATGTCGAGTCAGTTGTGTGTCCTTGCAGTCGCGCTGCATTTGTCAGGTCAAAGGCCGCTGACCTTTTACTTTCGCGTAACCTCCAGCAGTTACATCAACCTCCGAGGGTTGACTCGCTGGTGCTTCGATTGTGTTGCTTTGCTTGTGTCTTGGAGTTTCGACACGACAAAGGCGCTTAAGACTACTTGTTCCCAACAACTACTTTACTGTTGCGGTTCGATACAGTGCGACTCGGGCAACTGCTCAATGTCGAGTCAGTTGTGTGTCCTTGCTGTCGCGCTGCATTTGTTAGGTCAAAGGTCGCTGACCTTTGACTTTCGCGTAACCTCAAGCGGTTACATCAACCTCCGGGGGTTGACTCGCTGGTGCCTCGATATGCGCTGCTTCGCTTGTGTCTTGGTGTTTCGACACGACAGAGGCGCTTAAGATTCTTTGTTCGCAACACTCCCATTCGCTTCTGGAGTGTCGCTGATGGTGACGTGGCTTTGTCCAGTCAGCAGCATGCAGTACTCGAACTTCTGTTTTTCGAGCTTCTTGGTCAAGTAGTCAGCTGCCATCTCGGACGTGGGTCAGTAGGATAGTTCAAGTTTCCCCTTCTCGATCTCGTCTTTCACGAAGAAATATCGCAGAGCGATATGCTTCGTTCTGTTCGCGAATCCACGTTTGTTGGCGATGCGAATCGCAGATTGGTTGTCGCAAAACAGAGTGAAGTTGGGTAACTCGGCTAACTTCGCTTCTTCCAGCAGCTCGCGAAGATAGAGTCCTTCCTTGGTGGCTGAGCAGAGTGCAATATATTCTGCTTCAGCTGACGAGAGAGCGATTAGTTCCTGCTTGCTCGATTGCCAGGAGATCGGTCCAATAGGTTCGAGGCGGTAGATGTAGCCAGTGCGGGAGCGCCTATTGTCTGAGTCGCCAGCGTTATCGGCGTCGACGTAGCCGATTAATTTAGTCGGTGTAGTTGTGTTCTTGTAGTAGGTCAAACCGATCCTTGAGGTACTGACGAAGTAGTGGAGAGCGCGGTTGAGCTCCGCCAGGTGTTCTGCTTCAGGTCTTTTGAGGTAGGTGGCGAGTTGACTTGCGTAGTAGGATAGATATGGGCGGCAGGTGACGGATGCGAAGAGAAGGCAGCCCAACTTTCTCTGGTAGCCGCGTATCCCGGTGGATTTGAGTAGAGAGGATCCTTCATTGTGGTTTCCTGTCATGTAGCGGTAGGGCATAGAGATGGTGGTAGGTGTGAGCGCGAAGCGTTTGGCGATGGTGTCGGCGTACTTAGCGGCGTTGAGGTAGATCGCGCCTTCTTCTTCCCGAATGTTTAAGCCGAGATACTGTGTGACGGTAGAGGAGACTGTGAGTGTGAGGTCCTTCTGTAGCTCGTGTCAAACATTATATATGTTGTGCTAGTTTAGGCTACAGTGGGTTAGCCTATAGGGGGGTACACAATTCTAGGGTTAAGTACTTGTACTCATTTCACTGTTAGTTCATCCATTCCTGTTCAGTTATTCCAACATGGTATAGAGCAGGTCCTTCCTAGGACCGAAATTTCTAAAGGGCCCACCACTACCTACCTACCTACCTACTTGCGCCCTAGGGCGCCTCGGCTTTGTCACGCCCCTAGAGGCCCCCCTTGACGGCCCCGTGCTTACCTACCTAGCGGCCCCGTCGGCCCCGTGCTAGCCCCGTTCAGGCACCGTCGGCCCCGCGCTAGCCCCGTTCAGGCCCCGTCGGCCCCACGCCCGCTGTTCTTAGAGGCCCCGTCGGCCCCGTTCTGGCCCCGTCGGGCCCACGCTAGCCCCGTTCAGGCCCCGTCGGCCCCGCGCTAGCCTCGTTCAGGCCCCGTCGGCCCCTCGCTAGCCCCGTTCAGGCCCCGTCGGCCCCGCGCTAGCCCCTTTCAGGCCCCGTCGGCCCCGTTCAGGCCCCGTCGGCCCCACACCCGCTGTCCTTAGAGGCCCCGTCGGCCCCGTTCAGGCCCCGTCGGCCCCGCGCTAGCCCCGTTCAGGCCCCGATCGGCCCCGCGTTAGCCCCGTTCAGGCCCCGTCGGCCCCACGCCAGCTGTCCCTAGAGGCCCCGTCGGCCCCGTTCAGGCCCCGTCGGCTCCGCGCTAGCCCCGTTCAGGCCCCGATCGGCCCCGCGCTCGCCTCTTTAGGGCCCCAAACAGACCCGCCGACCCTGCGCCCGCCGTCCCTAGAGGCCCCAACCGGCCCCGTGCCCACAGTCCCTAGAGGCCCCGAGCGGCCCGTTCCCGCCGCAGCCCGCGACCGAACCGAGCCGCGCGACCCGAGCCGCGCCCCCCGAGCCGAGCCGCGCGCCTCGAGCCGAGCCGCGCCACCCAGCCGAACCGCGCGACCCGACCCAAACCAAGCCGCGCCGCCCTGCCCTAACCGGTCTGTCCTAACTGCTTCTCCTACTGCTACTGCTGCTATTTCTGTTGTTCCTATGGCTAGCCTACAGGTTCTCGTGTTCGATGCTGAGGGCCGCCCTGTGAAGTTTGACACCTGGCTCGATGACCTGCACCTCTACCTACAGCTCACAGCCAAGGATGACATCTCACTGTACGATCACGCCCTAGGCCATGTCACTGCCCCTGCTGCTACTGCTGACAGCACTGCTCGCTCACAGTGGCAGACTCGTGATGCCCACGCTTGCTTCGCTATTTGCAACTCCCTACCGATAGACGAACGCGAGCACTTTGGCCAGCACAAGACTGCACAGGCACTGTACACAGCTGTAGTTGCTCGCTACTCCTCACCTGCCTCTGCCGCACTAGGCCGTCTTTCCCTCCCCTACCTGTTTCCCGACCTGGCCTCTTTTCACACAGTCGCTGACCTCATCACACACCTCCGTACTAGTGAGGCCCGCTTCCGTGCCGCCATGCCTGCTGAGTTCCTTGCCACTCACCCCCCTCCACTCTGGCTCACTCTCTACCACCTAGTCACCCGCCTCCCTGACACACTGCGTGCTGTCAGGGACCACTTCCTAGCTCGCTGCCCCACTGAGCTCACCATTGCCCTCCTCGAGAAGGAGCTACTTGTAGCCAAGACTAGCATAGTCGCTGTAGGTGCCTCTCGTAGCGACCCTCGTACCCCGTTCTTTGAGGGGTGTTCTCCTTCCCCCCTTCTTCCCTCTGTCGCCTCTGCTGCTGCTGTCGACCTTCTTGGTGCTGAGAAGGTCGGGGCTGCGTCTGCCTCTAGCGGGCGCCGCAGCGGCAAGGGCAAAGGGGGCAAGGGTGGTGGCGGTGACGGCGGGGGAGGCGGCGGTGGGGGCGGTGGAGGCGGTGGGGGTGGTGGCTCGGCTGGAGGGGCGAGTGGTAGCGGTGGGGGTGGTGGCGGCAGCGGCAGGGGGAGGTGGCAGGGGCGGAGGCGGTGGTTGGGGTGGCGGTGGACGAGGCGGCGGCACGGGTTGGGGTGGTCGAGGAGGTGGCAGCGGTGGTGGTGGCCGTGGAGGCGCTGGCGGTGGCCAGGGCCAGCAGCACACTCCTTCGCCCCAGGAGGTCCGTGAGTGGTACTCTTAGCACGGGGGTGGGGGTGGTCTTAGTTGGACATACGTCATTCGCACTGGTGACCGCATTGTACAGCAGTGTGGACGACCGCACGCCACACAGCGCTGCTTCGCTCATCTCGAAGACGCTTGGCGTATTCAGTTCCCTCAGGCCACTGAGCTGCCCCGCTGGATTGATCTCCTGAAGAAGGGGATTGATATCTATGCTCTAGACTTTGATGCTATTCTATCTGCCATGTATGTGATGTCTACTAGTGGAGAGGGTTATGAGTACTTGTGTGTGCCGCCCGACCCGTGCATTAGGGCCAGTGCGTCTGCCGCTCCAGGTACTCGCGTGTCGGCTACCCCAGGTGCTGGTGAGGCTGCTGCTCTAGGTGCTCGTGTGTCTGCCCCCCTTGGTACTGAGTCGACTGCAGCACTGCACACCTTCACACTGGACTCAGGTGCTTCTCGCTGCTTCTTTCGTGACCGCACTGCCCTTGAGTCGCTTGCTCGGCCAGTTGCTGTCTCCCGTGCTGACCCCTCTGGGGGTCCGGTCATTGCGACCTCTTCCACTGTCCTTCCCTGTCCTGCGGTCCCGTCGGGCACACTGTCAGGTCTTCACCTCCCCTCGTTCTCTACGAACTTGGTGGCAGGATGTGCGCTCCAGGACGGGGGTGTTCACCAGTTCACCCCTGCCTACGAGCGCGTGACACACTGTACGTGTGCTCGTACGGGCCGTCACTTGGCTACCTTCACTCGGCAGCCGGGGTCGGACATGTACAAACTGACTACTGAGTCCCCTCAGGTTGCTGCGTCTGCGTCTACGTCCGCGTCAAGTCAGCTGTCGGCCCCCTGCTCGTGTCGCTCTCTGGCACACGAGACTGTCCTCTGGCACCACCGCCTTGGCCACCCGTCTGTGCAGCGGCTTCGTGCCATGCACTCTCGGTACCTTGTCTCTGGCTTGCCCAGGGTCCTTCCTGCCCTCCCACCCTCGCCTGCTCCTACCTGTCTCCCCTGTGTCGCGGGACGGCAGCGCGCCGCTCCTCACTCCTCTTCGTTTCCCCCGACGACTGCTCCCTTGCAGACACTCCACATGGACGTGTGGGGCCCAGCCCGCGTCCGTGGTCAGGGTCAGGAGAGGTACTTCCTGATAGTTGTTGACGACTACTTGCGCTACACCTCAATCTTCCCCTTGCGCACCAAGGGTGAGGTCCCTGATGTCTTGATCCCTTGGATCCGCAGAGCCCGTCTCCAGCTCAGCGAGCGTTTCCACTCGGACTTTCCTGTCCTGCGCTTGCACTCTGACAGAGGTGGTGAGTTCTCCTCCGACCTCTTGGCAGCCTACTATGCTGAGCAAGGCATTGAGCACTCGTTCACGCTTCCGGCCTCTCCACAGCAGAATGGGGTTGCGGAGCGCCGCATTGGCCTGGTCATGGAGGTCACCCGTACCTCCTTGATCCATGCGGCTGCCCCCCACTTTCTGTGGCTGTTTGCGGTCCGGTACGCTGCGCATCAGTTCAACCTCTGGCCCCGTGTCTCCTTGCCGGAGACCTCGCCCACGCTACTGTGGACGGGGGAGGTTGGCGATGCGTCGCGTTTCCGGGTCTAGGGATCTCGAGCTTTTGTCCGCGATACGTCTGCGGACAAGCTCTCCTCCCGTGCTGTTCCCTGCGTCTTCCTCGGCTTTGTCCCGGATGCGTATGGTTGGCAGTTTTACCACGCCACCTCGCGCCGAGTCTTGCCCTCCCAGGATGTCACTTTTGACGAGTCCGTCCCCTACTACCGCCTCTTCCCCTACCGCACTGCCCCGCTTCCCCCCCTCGCCTCTCTTCCTCGCGCCAGGTGCTGCTGTTGCAGACCCCCTCCCCCCTCAGGGTGCCGCTCCCTCAGGTGTGTCTCAAGTAGACCCGATTGAGTCTGTTGAGGTAGCTGTCGACTCTCGTCCTGCTGGGGGTGCTGAGCCCTGGGGGTGCTGAGCCTGGGGGTGTGGAGCCTGGGAGTGCTGAGCCTGGGGGTGTGGAGCCTGGGGGTGTGGAGCTTGGGGGTGCTGAGCTTGGGGGTGCGGAGTCTGGGGGTGCTGAGCTTGGGGGTGCTGAGCTTCGGGGTGCTGAGCCGCAGAGTCCGGAGTCTGGGGGTTCTGGGTCTGGAGGTACTGGGCCTGGGAGTCCTACACCTGGAGGAGCCCTCTCCTCAGAGCAGCTGCGTGAGTGGTACTTACAGTACTGCAGCCTCCGGAGAGGTGCCGCTCGAGCCGGACGTGCTGCTGGGACTGGTGCTAGTGCTTCTTCTCCTGTTCAGGAGCTCCGCTCCCGTGAGCGGATCCGTGAGTGGTACGAGCGGCGCTGCACTCTTCGGAGTGGCATGCCTTGTGTTGCGGACCCCGCTGCCGTTGGAGCTGCTGCTGGTGCTGAGGATCCGGGCGTTGGAGCTGCCGCTGGTGCTGCGGACCCGGGTGTTGGAGCTGCTGCTGGTGCTGAGGACCCGGGCGTTGGAGCTGCCGCTGGTGCTGCGGACCCGGGAGTTGGAGCTGCTGCTGGTGCTGAGGACCCGAGTATTGGAGCTGCTGCTGGTGCTGAGGACCCGGGCGTTGGAGCTGCTGCTGGTGCTACGGACCCGGGTGCTGGAGGTGCTGCTGGTGCTGCAGACCCAGGTGTTGGAGCTGGTGTTGGAGCTGCGGACCCAGGTGTTGGTGCTGCTGCTGGTGCTGCGGACCCTGGTGCAGGTGTCCCTGCTGGCTCTGGTGTCGCTGCACGGTCCCGGCCGTACTTCGTTCCGCTCCTTCAGCAGGTTCTTGGTCAGCTCCCTCCTCCTTGTCCTCCTCCCTCCTTAGCGTGTCCTCCGTCTGTCCAGATGCAGTCGCAGTTACCGTCTGCCTCCTCTCTCCCTGGTCCTGCTCCTTACACTGGTCCGACTGGAGGTCTTACTGAGCGTCGTGAGCCTGAGTCTCGTCCTGCGTCGCATGTCCGTACTGCTCTCTCTGGTAGTCGTTTCCAGCGTCAGTGTCTTCCTGTTGTCCCAGGCACTCACCGGATCGCGCTTCGTCCGTCCACTACTCCACAGCGTGTCCCACTGCCGTCTCCTCCTGCTTCCTCTCTTCCTGCTCTTGCTGACCCTGCGTCAGACTCTCTTCGTGCTGCCAGTCCTACTGTCACGCGTCTCCTGGCTACTATTGTCACTGACCCTTCCTTTGAGTCTACTATTGCGTCTGCCTTAGTTGCTGAGCTTGTCGAGTTTGCTGCCCCCTGTCGTCTAGACTACGCTACTAGCCTAGTTGCTGAGTCTGAGTCTGTCTGTCGTCCGTCCGTCGGGGGTGAGTGTGCTCTTGGCACTGACGTCCTTGAGGACAAGCATGAGGAGTTTGAGTGCTTTGCTGCCGCTTTGCCCCATCTCGTGTCCATGCTTGTTGCCCCTGAGGGAGACCCGGATGCACCAGACATCCCGACCCCACGCTCTTACGCAGAGGCGATGGCCGGTCCCTACTCCTCTTAGTGGCAGTCACCCATGGACACAGAGATGGCTTCCTGGAAGTCCACAGTGTTAGAACTCATAGCTTATGCTTTTGTGTAGGCTATAGTGGGGTATCCCATAGGGGGTACAACCCAATTAGGGTTGGTACTTGTACTCACACATTTCATAGTTCATTCATTCTCGTTCTAACTTTCTCACACAGGCACCTACGTCGACGAGGTTCCCCCGCCTGGGGCGAACATCGTCAGTGGCATGTGGATTTTTAGGGTGAAGCGGCCGCTGGGCTCTCCGCCTGTCTTCAAGGCGCGTTACGTTGCACGAGGCTTCAGTCACCGAGAGGGAGTTGACTTCTTCCAGACCTTCTCCCCGACCCCGAAGATGACCACTCTTCGGGTTTTGCTGCACGTCGCCGCTCAGCGTGACTACGAGCTCCACTCGCTTGACTTCTGCACTGCTATCATGTAGGGCAGCCTGCACGAGGAAATCTGGCTGCGCCGTCCACCTAGCTTTACTGGGTCGTTCCCTCCTGGTACCCAGTGGAGCCTCTGACGGCCAGTCTACGGTCTTCGCCAGGCGCCCCGTGAGTGGCTTGCGGCTCTTGGGTTCACGCCTTCTACTGCTGACCCGTCGCTGTTTCTACGCACCGACACCTCACTGCCGCCGTTCTACGTCCTTGTGTACGTCCACGAGTTGGTCTTTGCTACTGCTGACACTGTGGCACTCGCCCACGTGAAGTCGGAGCTGCAGAAGAGACACACGTGCACAGACCTGGGTGAACTGACAAGCTATCTTGGCTTGCGGATCACCCGGGACAGAGCACGCCGCACCATCACCTTGACTCAGTCACACATGGTGCAGCAGGTCCTTCAACGCTTCCGCTTCACGTACTCCTCGCCTCAGCCCACTCCTCTGCCTACCGGCTACTCGCTCTCAGCTCTGCGTTCGGATGAGTCCGTAGTGCCGAGTGGCCCGTATCCAGAGCTTGTGGGTTGCCTCATGTACCTGATGACCTGCACTCGACCAGACCTTGCATACCCTCTCACCATTCTTGCACGCTATGTCGCTCCCGGCCGTCACCGGAAGGAGCACATGGATGCAGCTAAGAGGGTGTTGCGCTACTTGTGCAGTACGTTCGGCATGGGGCTAGTGCTTGGAGGGCGAGTCCCAGTTGTTCTCACTGGGCACTCAGACGCTTCTTGGGCAGACGACCAGGCTATTCAGCGGTCGTCTCAGGGTTACTCCTTCAGTCTTGGCTCTGATTCTGTTTCTTGGCGTTCTACTCGCTCTTCTTCTGTTCTCAGCTCCAGTTGTGAGGCTGAGATCTACGCCACAGCCATGGCGGCCCAGGAGCTACGCTGGCTCACCTACTTGCTGACCGACCTTGGAGAGCAGCCTCGTTCTCCTCTAGTGTTGTACGTCGACAACAAGGCAGCCATTGCCTTGTGTGAGGAGCACAGACTGGAGCACAGAACGAAGCACATTGCTCTGCATTACTTCCTTGCTCGAGAGCTGCAGCAGCGTGGTCAGCTTCGCCTGCGTTACGTGGCCTCTGAGGCCAACACTGCTGATGTGTTCACCAAGGCGCTTCAGCCTTGTGACCATCAGCGCTTTTGTACTCTTCTAGGCCTTGTGCCTACTGGACCTCACTTGCTTACCTCTTGAGTCTGTTTGTACTGTGATCTCTATATATATATACCTGCATGTTTACTCTTGCTAGGTTGTGATCATTGTACCTTTGCTCTATTATAAACCTGCATGTGAACTAGTCTTGTGACCACTTGCTTGTGCTCGGAATTTGTGTGGTATCCTTGAGATCCACCCTGAGCTTGCTTTGCCTTGACTGGTCTTGTGACCCCTAGTTCTCCCCCACTTCGCCTATGGGGGTGTGTCAAACATTATATATGTTGTTAGTTTAGGCTACAGTGGGTTAGCCTATAGGGGGTACACAATTCTAGGGTTAGGTACTTGTACTCATTTCACTGTTAGTTCATCCATTCCTGTTCAGTTATTCCAACAGCTCCCCTTCGAACCATGTGTTGATGTTGTCAGTAGAGCCGATGTAGAGTAAGTCGTCTACGTAGACGATCAACAGAATGTAGTCGGTGTCTTTGGTGAGTCGGTACATCCCTTGGTCGTGAGGCAGTTGGCGAAATCCGATGCGAGTGAGGCGAACGTGTAGGTAATGTTGCCATAGCCGCGGAGCTTGCTTGATCCCGTAGAGTGATTTTAGTAGTTGACAGACTTGGTTAGGTTCCCCATGGGTATCGTGTGGGAGCTCGACGAAGATTTCCGCGTCGACAGGTGCGTAGAGGAACGCGTTGGCGACATCGATTTGTCGTAGCTTCTTCTTTATAGCGGCGATTGCGAGGAGGATTCGGCTGACCGGGGCGAATGTCTCGGTGAAGTCCCGTCCGTGCTCCTGATCGAATCCACGCACAACCCAGCGTGCTTTGAATTTCTCAATTGTGTCGTCTGCTTTCGTTTTAATGCGGAAGACCCATTTCCCGGTAAGAATGGTCTTGTTCCTTGCCACGCTGATGGGGACAACTTTCCAGGTGTTCCGTTCCTCCAGCGCCTTTAACTCTCTGTCCATGGCTTCACGCCATTTTTCCCTGTGTTCCCCCCCCAGAGCCTGCTGAACTGTCGCAGGCTCCGTAGGGAGAGTGGTGCCGTGGACTGCGGTGACGAGGCCGAGAATCTGCCGTCCAGTCTGTGAGTAGCGGGAAAGAGTTGCGTCCTCGGGATAAGCTGCTTCATCTCCCGCTTCTGGGCCGGGTATGAAATCCGGCCCTATCCGTTCTACTTCGTTGGTGTTGACTGTTGCAGGTGTTACGTAACCGTTGTCGGCGAAGTGGTTGAAGACTTCGGCGTTGGCGCTTTCGTGAGGATTTTCTTCGTCTATGGGGACGTTGACGGAGCAGAATAGGAGAGGTCCGGCTGCTTTTGATGCATTGTCGACGTTCTGCTCGTCCCAGTCTGATTCGTCCACTGCTGAGGCGAACGCTCGGTCGCCACGAAAGCCACCTGTGGGATCTTGATTTTCTTGCAAGTTGGCAAGGTACGTCTGAAGCGTGAGTCGTTCGTAGAAGATTACGTCACGTGCTGCTACTGTTTCCTTGGAGTGGATGTCGAAGATTTTCCACGCGTTGTAGTCCTTTCGATGCTGAGGTGTAGTCCCCACTGTGCGCGTTGTGAAAATTGGCCCGCTCGTGCTTCTGGGGGTCGGTACTGTACCATGCACCCGAAAACTCGTAACATTTTTGTGCTACCCTGTTTCCCTGTCCACAGCAGATGCGGTGACGCGTTGTTCGGAAGTGAAGACGACGACATCAAGTTGTGCAGCATGACAGCGTGGTCCATTGCTGCAGGCCACTGGTGGTTGGGTAGCCGCATGCCACGTAATAGTTTGCGCATGCTGTTCTGCAGAGTCCTGTTCATTCTTTCTGCCACACCTTGCTGCAGATGGGCATAGGGAAGAGAGAGGAGTTGCTTGATTCCTCTTTCCGCCAGGTACTGCTTGAATCGCTGAGAAGTGTATTCTCCCCCTCCATCTGACTGGAAGCTTTTCAGTTGTGCGCCCGACGTTCTCTCTGCTACTGGTAGCCAGGCAGCGAAGACTGCAAGTGCCATGTCGCGGCTAGGTAGGTTTAGGTGCCAGACGTAACAGGTGGCGGCGTCGATGAAGGTGATCGTGTAGTTGTATGTAACTTGTCCTGGTTCCCGATTGAACAGGATATCGCTGTACACCTTCTCGAGTGGTGCGTACGCGGGTGCGCTCGGGTTGTGATGAGGAATGAACGGCCGATGTGGTAAGTCGGCTTCGGGGCAGGTAAGACAAGTTCCTCGTGCTCCCTGAAGTTCTCTGCCGTCGAGTAGTAGTAATGAGTCCTTGTCAAGGACTCCTGCTCTTATTGTGTTGTTTAACACAGTGTTGCTTGGGTGTCCCATGCGTGCGTGCCAGATATCTTCGGAGGCGCGGTGTCCGTGTGAGCGCTGATACGCGTCGGAGTTGGAGTAGAAGCTGGCGATGAAGTTTGCGCTTCTGTGGACTTCCCATTGAGTCGGATTTAACCCTAAACCCTAAACCCTGTTTCCCTGTCCACAGCAGATGCGGTGTATATACCAGATGTATACATCCTAATAGCAGAAGGACTTGACTACAACTTACTGAGCGTGAGTCAATTGATGGCAAAAGGCCTTGAAACACGCTGCGTTAGTATGTGAGGGCAAAGTAAGTTGATTAAAGCAAAGAGATACAAGAATATATATATGAATACAGAGAATATGAAGAGACATAATAATAACTACTTTACTGTTGCAGTTCGATACAGTGCGACTCGAGCAACTGCTCAATGTCGAGTCAGTTGTGTGTCCTTGCTGTCGCGCTGCATTTGTCAGGTCAAAGGTCGCTGACCTTTGACTTTCGCGTAACCTCCAGCGGTTACATCAACCTCCGAGGGTTGACTCGCTGGTGCCTCGATATGCGCTGCTTCGCTTGTGTCTTGGTGTTTCGACACGACAGAGGCGCTTAAGATTGTTTGTTCCCAACACTTTGTTGGAAATCCGAATACAGTTTAACAAATATTGTATACCAGTGTGATGTTTGGTTTTAGTGTAGTCCTCGTTATAAGCATCCAGGTCCTACAATAATTGTTACAATTATTGTATGGCCACAATTATTGGAGCCCAGCATTATTGGAGGGTAGAGGGTGTTACGAATAGTAACACTTGAATACTACTGTACACTCCTCACCGCAGCAAAAGAGAAGCACGCAGTATCGCGAATGAACGCGAAGCGTCAGACGGTTGGAACTCATCTGAACCGTCGGAGCAGACAGCATCGGGCAGCTGCAGACAGGATGGTTTCGGCGGGAACAGTTTCATAACTGTCCGCGCCGCACAGTTGGGGATGTATTTGAATAAGGGAATGTACCCCTTAGTGTACATGTCTAGCCTAGGTCTTTTCGTATTCCCCTGTACTCTTATATAAACTCGATGTATGCATGTCTTAATCATCTCAAGCATTTACATTCACTCTGCTATTGAGGTCAAGGGCCCACCAACATCACTACTCTGTCATCAAACCTTCCTGAGTAGATCCTAGGTCACGATCACCCTCTGATCGCAACATGGTATGAGAGCGACTCAGGAATCCTTCGCACCGCCATCTCCGAATTCTGCGACATTCGGAAAGTGGCGTCCGGCACACGATCACGTGTAAGAATGGCCGCAGGATCCGGAGGTCAGACGAATCTGACGGCTGAAGCGCAGCCCACCCCGGCTGCGACAAATGAGGAAACGACGACAATTCCCTCCGCCGTCCTCGCACAACTGCTTCAGCGACTCACGAGCCTGGAGCAAGGTCTCCAAACATTGCGGAATGACGATGCGGGAACTTCTTCCCAACCCACTCAACCGGCCCCAAACGACCACAACTCCGCCCCGCAAGGCTTCTCCCTAGACACGAACGGCTCAACCCCCAAGACTCCCTATCCCAGCGATGAAGTAATTCTCTCCGCGCAATCAAGGTTTATGAGCATATAAAACATAAATACAAGTCTGTGCTTTGACGGTAGAGACTTTTACACCTGGAGCTTCGAGCTGGAACTGCTGCTGCAAAACGCGCAGATTTATCATTACTTCGACGGGAGCTACTCGGGACCTGCTGAAGATACCGACGACACAAGGGCTCACTACTATAACGAGTCCCTGATGGCGTACGGGATTCTTCTGCGTAACATGTCTCCTGCGGAACAACTGAACATCCGTTCATACAAGACATCAACTGCCCCGGCCCTCGACGCTTGGCGGCACATGAACGGCGTGTATCAGCTCAAGGACTCCGTCTCCTCGAGCCGACTACTACACCAACTGCTGGAAACTAAGATTACCTCAGGGGAGAAGGTCAACAACTACATCAACCGCTGTCGGAGCCTTCGCGATCAAATCGTGAAGTTAGGAAGCTCGATTTTCGAGGAAATCTTCGTGAACATCGTACTTCAAGGGCTTGGCCCAGAGTGGCGGCCCTGTAAGGCGCTCCTCCGATAGCAGGGGGTCATCTCGGAGGCCGCCCTTAGCGCCGCTCTTCTCGTCGAACAACGGGATATGGATCAGCAGCGACCAGCGCCTCGACGAGAACGCGAATGGCTCGCCTTCTACGCCAACAACAGCAAAGAGCAACGACCGCGGCGCCTCTACTGCAAAATCTGCAGAAATTTTGGGCATTTGGAGGATCGATGTAAGTTCCGATCTTGCCCTCGCCAGACCAATCTGAGCAACTAGTCCGGCCGACAAGACGCACGAGGCGACGTGCGCCCAGCCGAAGAGCATCAACCCCCACCCGCGCGCAATCTGAACTCAACCGTTCAGCATCAGCAGCAGCAGTCATCAACTGCCCCTACACGCAACGTCATGAGCAACATGGCCATGACAGGCGAGTCACGTCGTCGCCGTGCTCGCTCACCCTCACCTGAGCCAGCACCGCACCCGATCGGCGCGTTCACCAACAACAACCCATTCAGCCCGCACCACGACTACAACAACGACGACGACCAAGACTGGAACCTCCCAGTCCCGCTACTTGAAAGTCCCCCACACACACCAGATATGCAGGTGGCGCCAACTGATTGGCCCTCACGCGAAAAATTTCTTAAGTTCGACACTCCGCACATCGTCACACCGCGATTGGCGCTGCTCGCACGTGACGACAACAAGCGCTACAACACCTGGTACCTGGACAGCTGCTGCGGCCAGCATATGGTGGGCTCTGAACGTTACATATCCAACGCCGTCCCCACCCCCACAGTCACTTACGTCACTGTGGCGAACAACACGCGCCTGCGCGCAAGCGCACAAGGCATCGTCGTGCTCAAAGCACGTGGAAGCCGCACGCACATCACGCTTAACGATGTGCTAATCGTCCAGAACCTGCGCTTCAACCTCCTGTCCGCCGCACAACTCATGGACTGCGGCGTCGACCTCAGCACGGATCACGAGACACGAGACATCCTGCTGCACTATGAATCAAGCACATTCCCCCGCAGGCAGATCGGACGAGCGCACTCCGAAAATGGAGTATATGTCCTTGACTTCGACATTCCCGACTGCAGCGGCGACTCGCACAAGTTGATTGATCTCGTGCCACTGCTCTTCGAGCACATCCACCACAGGGATTGGAAGCACCCTGACGGCAGACCGTGGGTGCCACATCATTCCCACCGACGCGAAACGGCGTTACACAACCCCGACCCAGACGGCATCTGCAGAGATTGTCACACGCCGACAACATCAACAAGCGCGATTGCCGGCCGCGGACTCGCCGCCATCGCTGAAGCAGAGCACCACGCGCCCCCAGAGCAAGGGATGTCGCAGCTCGAGCTTGAAGTTGCCACCCGCGGCATCTTCGGCACGCCAGAACATCCCCTCATCGGTCCCCCCTCACAGCACCTTCAAGGCATGTTGCGCGGAACCGGCGTCGGCACCTTTGATGCACATGGCGAGCCGCGACCCTACACCTACGAGAAGTTCTTGGCCATCTACTCTCATCGACGCGACTCATCAACGATACTCACCGCGGAGCAAGAGGAAGAATTGGCGCGTCGCGAAACTGAGGAGCTTCGCCAGCTAAGCCTCGCAGAAGCACGTAGAACCCTCGCCTGCGCCACCTGGGGAGCCGAAGAAAGTGCCTCCAACAAAGCGGGGTGGGGAAGCGCTGGAGGATGGGGAACAAGTGACACTGGCGGCTGGGGAGACACCGGCGGAACCTGGGCCAACGCGAGTGGCGGATGGGGCGCCGCAACTAGCGCCGACAACAGCAGCTGGGGTACTTTCCGCGAAGAACGAAAGGGGGGAGAGGACGAAACTAAATAAACTGAGGCAGCACCTGCAGTCGTTCCTCTTGGCCGTCCCCCTCGACACGTTCCACTCGCACCACCTCCTCCTGATAACCCCCCGCGGCGCGATCCATCGGACACCAAAACCTGGGGCAACGAGCCGTCGACCCCGCGTCGCACCATCTATGGACCTGCTCCTGAGCCACGCGAACCGACATTCGTGCTTGGCACGATCCCCGGGACCAACATTCGCTCTCTGAGATCCGTGACAGAGAGTTTTTGGTGCTGATGCTGACCACCGCGCTGGAAGAAGAAGAAGCAGAGGGAGCAGAACCTACTCCCGTACCTGACGAAGACTCTGAGGAAGCACGCGCACGCTACATGCGCACCTCCGGCTTTCGCGCTGACGACACTCTCTGGCACCAGCGCCTCAGACACCCTTCACGTGCGACATTGAAGCACTGCATCGACTCAGGCGTCTTCGCTCCTGGCGCACTCCTGCGCCCTGATGGCTCCGAAGTGAGAGGCGCAACACATCTGCGCAACTGCACCGTCTGCCCCGAAGCTGCGCTGAGCCACCAACCGTTCCCATTACTCAAACCTGGAACGAACCGCTACCCCAAGCTACACAAGGCGTACAGCGATTTCCTGAACGTAGGGCACTGCGGAACCGAGGACGAAATGTACACGCTCACCTTCATCGACGCTGGAACGCGCTACGTGTGGGTCGTGAACGTGGAGTCATGCGACAGAGCCTACAAATTATTTCGCCTCTGGCTGGCGCACCTAGAGAGACAGTCCAGAAAGAAGCTGAAAATCTAGCAATCTGACGGCGCGGCAGAATTTAGGAGCAACCAGATGCAAACCTACCTCACGCAAAAGGGGATCGAGCATCATATTTCTCTCCCCTACGCGCACCAGCAACAGGGCGTAGTTGAGCGGACGAACTGCACGCTAATGACGAAGGTGCGCGCACTGATGAGGCAGTCGAAATTGCCGCCGATCTACTGGACCTACGCAATGCACCACGCAGTACGGGTGCACAACCTACTCTCGACCACCGCCATTACCGGCAATCTGTCCCCGCACATCAAATAGACCGGGACCAAAGGGGATACCTCCATGCTGCGCGTATGGGGGTGCATGGTTCAATACCGCCCGCCGACCTCAACCATCAGCAAGTTCGCCTGCCACGCTCGCTGGGGGATCCACCTCGGCATCAGCCATGAGTACAAGGCCTAGATCGTGCTGGACCTCCTCAGTCAGAAAATCGCCCATGCTCGCGACGTCATCTTCTACGAGCGCCTCTTCCTCCATCAGTTCCGCCGCGACGAACAAACGAACGCAAACCGCGTCTACGCCAACGACGGGCACAACTACGCAACGCCCGAAGACGAAGCCGCTGCAGCAATCTTGGAGCAAGACACAAGGGGCGAGTTCGTGTGGGAAGAACGACGCAGCGACAACGACGATGACGATTCCTCGGGAGGAGGAATGGGCGCAGCAGGCGAAAGCGGAACAGGCGGGAGCGGCAGAGGCACGGCACCACCAGCGCCTCCTGAACCAGAAAGCGACGTCGACGACGTACAGGAAGTCATCCCGCAACGTCGTCACAACAGCACCATCTCGGGACTACAGCTGCTCGAGCTCCACACCGCAACTTCGAAGCCGCCACGTGTCGTCGAGCCCCGAAATCCGAGCAAAGCTCTTTCTGGACCATACAGCAAGGAGTGGCGCGAAGCAATGGATGCGGAAGTCCGGGCACTCGACACATGCGACACCTGGGTGCTCGTCGACTGTGCAGCAGTAAAGGGGAGAAGGATTCTCTCCGGCAAATGGGTCTTCCGAGTGAAGACAGGAGCCAACGGAAGGATTGAGCGATTCAAGGCACGTTGGGTGGTGCGCGGCTACGATCAAAGGCATGGGATTGATTTTGACCAGACATTCGCACCGGTCAGCCGTCACACGTCCGTCTGAATTCTCCTCGCCATCGCAGCCGCACGACACCTACCACTGCGGCAGATCGATGTGAAGAATGCGTTCATGTACGCATTAGTGGACGCCGTGATCTACGTGGAACAGCCACACACCTACGGCGAAGGAGACCCACGCGTCTGTCAACTACGCAAATCCCTCTATGGGATCAAACAGGCACCGAGACTCTGGCAGCAGTATTTGCACAACATACTGCTTGAAATTGGGTTCAAGCAGCTGCCTCGCGATCCTGGAATGTATCGCCGCGATTTCCGTGGCGAATACATCCTCCTCACGGTCTACGTCGACGACCTCCTCTACACAGGCTCAAGCAACGAACTGCTCGAGCAGTTTGAGAGAAGCCTCGCGGGGCGCGTCGACATCACCTGCAATCATGACGTGAAGCAGTTTCTCGGACTCAACATCACCTACACGCCGGAAGCCATTCATCTCTCAGCAGCGAAGTATGCGGAGGAGCTTAGCAAGCGCTTCAACATTGCAGCTGCACCACTCTCCACTCCCTACCGCACTCCAGGACCCAACCACAAGCCTGACAACAAAGCCCTGTCCCCTGCTGGACTTCACACTTACCAGCAGCAGCTGGGATGCCTGCTCTTCGCATCCACTACCTGCAGGCCTGATCTCTCCTACATTGCAAGCCAGTTGGCTCAGTAATCACGCAAACCAACGGCTGAGAATCTTTCATATCTTCAGCGAGCCCTTCAATTCTTCATCTTCACGCTCAGTTACTCCACCATCCCAACCACATCCTTCAGACTCGTTGGCTACGTGGATGCCGATCATGCCGATGACCCTGACAATCGACGGTCCAGGACAGGATTCCTTTTTCGCCTCGAGCCCAGCGGCCCCATCTCCTGGAACTCACAGAAGCAGGAACTGGTTGCCCTGTCATTGGCGGAAGCTGAATTCATCGCAGCAACAGCAGCTGTTCGCGAAGGTCTCTACCTTCAGGAACTGCTGCAGGAAGCAAAAATCCCGGCCTCAACGAACTTTTGCCTGCACTGCGATAACCAGAGCGCGATTCGGATCGCGAACAAACCTGGCTTCGTCAATCGCACCAAGCACATCGCGCTGCGGTACTTCTTCGTGAAAGATGAAGTAGACAAGGGCAAGGTCAACTTGACCTACTGCCCGACCGGTGACATGGCAGCAGACTTCCTCATGAAGCGACTGCCACGCCAGCAGTATCAGCACTGCTCCAAACCCAGTGGCGTGGTCAACCAGGTCAAGCTGCTGCGGCCAGGAGCAAAGGGGGGTGTTACGAATAGTAACACTTGAATACTACTATACACTCCTCACCGCAGCAAAAGAGAAGCACGCAGTATCGCGAATGAACGCGAAGCGTTAGACGGTTGGAACTCATCTGAACCGTCGGAGCAGACACCATCGGGCAGCTGCAGACATGATGGTTTTGGCTGTCAGAATCCCAACCACTAGACCATTGGGATAAAAGGGCTTGTTTTAATAGCGGGTTAGTGCGCCCATAACCCCCTAGGCGAACGCGCCTGTAACCCTCTCCAGGATCAATCGGGCATCCACAGTGCAGATCTACTGACACCCCCCCACAATGGGAGGCCCAGGACTAAGCATAGCGGCAACGGCCTACATGTGCATACACCGGGAATCGAACACGAGACCGCTCTGATACCATGTCAGAATCCCAGTCACTAGACCATTGGGATAGAAGGGCTTGTTTTAATAGCGGGTTAGTGCGCCCATAACCCCCCAGGCGAACGCGCATGTAACCCTCTCCAGGATCAATCGGGCATCCACAGTGCAGATCTACTGACATTGGCGGGAACAGTTTCATAACTGTCCGCGCCGCACAGTTGGGGATGTATTTGAATAAGGGAATGTACCCCTTATAGTACATGTCTAGCCTAGGTCTTTTCGTATTCCCCTGTACTCTTATATAAACTCGATGTATGCATGTCTTAATCATCTCAAGCATTTACATTCACTCTGCTATTGAGGTCAAGGGCCCACCAACATCACTACTCTGTCAGCGAACCTTCCTGAATAGATCCTAGGTCACGATCACCCTCTGATCGCAACAGAGGGTACAATTATTGGCACACCATTATTGGTGTGAATGGGGTCACTCTGGAGGGGTAGTTGGATGCATATATTTCAGTAAGTGGCTACAGCGGAATGAGTTGCATTGGATGGATTGGGGTACATATTCCTACCTCTAACTGTTTGTACCCCCTACTACACAACCCACAAATGGCTAGAATACCGTATTCTCCCGGATAAAACACCCTAGGGTATTATGAAAACCACTGGAAAAAAATGGGGGGGGGGTGGGGGGGGGGGGGGTCTCCCCAAAAGAAAATCCTATATAATTCTCGGGTCTTATGATATGGTATATTTTTTACAAAACAGAAAAGATGTGAAACAAAATCAGGGGTCTCACTTCACTTCAAGATTGTTGATCAATGCCGCAAAACCGAGTACGAGGATATTGTGGGCCACTTGGGCCACTTCACCTCTTGGACCACTTGCAGTGGAAGATTCGTCAGCGTGGCGACAGCGAGATTTTGGGATTCACAAGCGTGGCGACAGCAAGATTGTGGGAGGGGGGATATCTCGGCTGATTCTAAGTGAAAGTACATGCGAAATTTCTTCTAGGGAGTGATTTTCGCAATATCCTCCCGTAAGGAATCGAACTCGATAACAGCTATAATAGGAATTTATAAGAAAAGGGGGGTATTATAGAGAATCACCCTAAAAAGGGGGGTATAGTACTAACAGGGTCGGATATAACACCCACCCCGTATAAGCTACCCGGGGGTGTACAATTACGGGGGGGTGTTTTATCCGGGAGAATATGGTACTTGTCACACCCCCATAGCCTAAGTGGGGAGTGCAAGGTAACAACAAACAACCTAAGGTCACCAGACAGGTCACCAACAAAAGACAAAACAAAGCTTAGGGTGGATCACAACGTCACCACATTGTCTGAGCGCAAACAGCGGCCACAAGGCCAGTTCAAGAGTGTATATGCAAATATATACAGTACAAGCAAAGACAAGAGACAAGCACTCACTACTGCAGTCTACTCGACCCAGTCTCAACGAGGCCTAATTGCAGACAGAACCGGCGGTGGTCACAAGGCTGAAGAGCCTTGGTGAAGATGTCTGCAGTGTTGGCCTCGGAGGCCACGAAGTCCAGACGAGCCTGCCCGCGTCTCTGCAACTCTCGAAGGAGGAAGTACCTGACGTCGATGTGCTTCACTCTGCTCTCCAGTCGAGGCTCACGACACAGGAGAATCATCGCCTTGGTGTCAGCAAACAAGGTCGGTGCAGAGCTCGGCCGCTCACCAAGGTCAGTGAGCAAAAAGGTCAACCAGCGTAGCTCTTGAGCAGCAAGGGCTCCAGCGTAGATCTCGGCCTTTGCGGTAGAAGTCGCAACAGAGGAGGACCGAGTGGACCTTCATGAAACAGCTCCGGAACCCAGGCTGAAACAGTAACCCTGCGTAGACCTCTGAGTCTCAACGTCGTCGGCGTAGGAGGAGTCGTAGTGACCGATGAGTACAACTGGCTGTGTCCCTCCAAGTACAAGCCCCATGTCTGATGTCGGGCCGAGGTACTTCGCCACCCTCTTAGCCGCCGTCTAGTGAACAGGATGGTGTCTCCCAGTCGCAACAAAGCGAGAAAGGATGCTAAGAGGGAAGGCGAGGTCCGGGCGAGTACACGTCATCAGGTACATGAGGCAGCCCACCAGCTCTGCGTAGGGACCACTGGGCTCGAACGGCTCGTCAGGAAAAGGCCCAGTGAGTCTGTGGTCTACAGCAAGAGGGGTGGGTGTAGGAGAAGAGTGTTGAAGCAAGAGGAGCAGGGGCGGGAGGAGGAAGAGCTGGAGCCAGGAAGAGGGGAGGGGGGGGAACCGGGAGACCTCGACAGGGGTACCTGACGTTGTAGGGGACGGACTCGTCGAAACGGACGTCACGAGAGTCAAAGAACCGGTGGGAGGGAGGGTGGTAAAAGGTGAAGTCAGAGGAGGCCTCTGGGAAACCAAGGAAGACACAGGGGATGGCGCGAGGTGAGATCTTGTCCACCGAGGTGTCACTGACAAGAGCCAAGTAACCCCAGACACTAAACCTTGACGCAACATAAGGGGACCCTGTCCAAAGACTGGTCAATGAAGCCCCTGGCCGAGAGACGCAAGGCCAGAGGTTCAGCTGGTGAGCGGCGTACCGAGCCATGTAGGGCCACAGAAGATGGGGCGCGCGGACGTGGATCATGGAGGTGCGGGCGATCTCCATGACCAGGCCTAAGCGACGCTTTGCAACCCCATTCTGCTGTGGAGAGTCTAGAAGAGTCCAGGACTGGGTCATGCCCTGCTCAGCACAAAATCTGGCGAGAATGCCGGAGCAAAAATCACCCCTACGGACGGAGTGGAGACAACTGACACGACGACCTCGAGTACCCTCGATGGCGAGCAGCCACCGGATCAGCGCAGAAGTCACGTCAGGCTTCTTTGCCAAAAGGAACACGGTGGTGTACAGAGAGTAATCGTCAACGACCACCAGAAAGAAACTCTCTCGCTCAAGGCCAAGACGGGGAGCGGGGCCCCAGACGTCTAAGTGTAGTGTCTGGAAGGGCTCGGTGGCCGGACGAAGGGAGGAGGAGTGGGGGGTGGCGCGCAGCCGACCCCGGACACAAGGACCACACAGAGGAGCTGGGGACGGCGGGAGCAGCAGTAGGACGCGGGGGAGGCCTAATACAAGACGCTGTCTGGATATAGCGCGGAGACGAGGGAGGGAAGGGTGACCAAGGCGGTGGTGCCAGAGGAGGGAGGGGTGGGCAAGCGGCTGACACGAGCACGACGCAGCAACTACACCTGACACAGCAACCTGACTGGACCCGTCTACCAGGTGGGATGGGGGAACCTGACGGGCGGCGGTGCGGAGGGTATACAGACCGGAGCCCGGCTCCTAGCAAAACGTGGCCAAGGGGGCGTACGTGTCACCGTCCACACAGACTGCAGTGTCACCAGAAGGCTCAACCCAGACCCCGACGTGCTGTCTCGCCAGGGTGCCCACACCAACCAGGTTCCTAGAGAACGTAGTAACGTGGAGGCCAGTCAGGGAACCGGAAGGAGCAGCTGGGCACGGGATTGTAGTGGCGTGAGTCGCAATGACCGGTCCCAAGGAGGGATCAGCCAGTGCTACAGGGACAGGCGACGGAGAGTCGTGCAGTCGCGAAAGAAGCAGTGCGACGCTCCTGAGTCCAGTGTGAAGGAGAGAGACGCGTCCGCCGAGGGAGTACCTGTACTAGTAGCTAAGCAAGATCCTACACTAGCACCTACTCTAGCAACAGGCAAAGATCCTAAGCTAGGTACAGGCAAGTTCACAAATCCAGGAGTACTATAGTCAACATCAACATACATGGCATAAGACCTAGCATCATCCATAGTCATATCAAAAACAGCAATACCACGAGCAAGCAGCGTCCCCCACCGTGGCGGCGGGGGAGCGGAGGGGCCGTGGTGCAAGCGGTCGAGGTTGTCGAGAGGACTGAAGCAGCATGCAGCAGAATGGTTGGGGCGGCCACAGTACGAGTCCTGACGAGGACCCGTAAGGATCCAAAACTACAGGGACCAACGTTGCGGGCGGCCGAGCGCGGTCCCTGACTGGAGGGGGCACCACTGTGCCCAGTGCTCGGGGGACCCGCAGATCTCCACTGCTGCTGAGGGCCCCACTGCTGCGGCAGGCCCCACTGCTGAGGCCGCTGCTGTGGCGGGCGGTGCTGCTACTGTCTCTGCCGCTGCTGCTGTCCAGGCGGTGGCAGTTGTTGAGAAGTCAGTTGCTGCTGCTGCTGCTGGAACCCCTCACCACCCGTGAAAACTTCACCGTCGAGAGGAGGGCCGTCAGGGCCCGAGCCACCCCCACCACCACTCCCACCACCTGCCCCACCGCCGCCGCCACTACCTGCACCACCCCCAGTACCCCTGCCGCCCTTCCCGCCCTTCTTGCCGGCCTTGCCACGTTTCTGTCCGCCAGAGACAGAAAGAGCCGCCGTCTCCTCAGAGGCAGAAGACGTGGGGGTGGCAAGTGAGGCAGTGAAGGTGGGAAGCTGTGGTACCGCAAACCCCTCAAAAAGACGAGGAGGAGGTGCGGAAGAGGCAGAGGCAAGAGTCAGGAGGTTACTCTCGATCTTCGAGAGAGCGGTCTCAAGAAGATCGATGGTAAGCTCAGTGGGGTGCTTCAGAAGAAGCGCGTCGTGGGCTGTGGCTAGGCGATCAGGGAGGCGAGTGACTAGCTAGTAAATAGTGAGCCACATAGGGGGCGGGGCAAGGGCAAGCTGGTCCTCAGTGCAAGCAGCGCGAAAGCGAGCGTCAAGAGAGCGCAGGTGGGTAGCGAGGTCAGAGACAGTCTCAAAGGAGGCGAGGTCAGGGTAGATAAAGGGTACGAGGAGGCGACTGAGCGAAGCAGAGGAGGGAGTGGAGTAGCGAGCAGCAATAGACTTATACAGATCTGCAGCAGACTCGACCTGAGCAAAGTGGACTGCCTCTGTCGGCGGGAGAAGGTCGGTCAGGGCGAGGCAGGCAGCGGCGTCACGAGACTTCCACACGTCGCAAGCGAGGAGCTAGCACTGGTAGTCGGCATCCTGCTCAGAAGTAGGCGGTGGGGTAGTGGGCAACGGCCGAGGCTGAAGAGGGGCACTCAGAGTGTCGGACGCGTGTGCGAACAGATGCACGCCATCCTGCCGCTGGCTCTTAAGGTGGCGATGCGCCTGCGTAAGCCGCGTACTAAAGTCAATAGGTCTCCCCTCAGGGTCAAAACGAAGTACTCAGGAGGTCGCCATAGGGGGCGAAACTGAGAGAGCGCGGCTGCTAGCTGCGGGAGGGGGGAGACAGTCATTAACGTGTGGGCAGGCGGGGAGGCATGCAGGTGGGTAGGTGGGCGGCGCAGTGCGCTGGCTGGTGGGTGGTGCGGCGCACTATGGGGCGTGCGGCGTGGCGTACTGGGTGGCGGGCGGCGCGGCGCGGCGGGTCGACGGGCGGGCTGCGCAGCTGGTTGACGGGTGGGCTGCGCAGCTGGTCAATGGGCAGGCAACGCGGCGCGCGGGCTTACGGGCGGCGCGGCGGGTCGACGGGCGGGCTGCGCGGCGAGGCGACGGGCGGGCCGACGGGCGGGCTAGGCGACGGGCGGGCCTACGGGCGGGATAGGCGACAGGCAGGCCTACGGGCGGGATAGGCGACGGGCAGGCCTACGGGTGGGCGAGGCGACGGGCGGGCCTACGGCCGGGCTGCGCGGCTAGGCGACGCGATGCGCAGGCCTACGGACGGCGCGACGCGCGGGCCTAGGGGCGGGTGGCGCGGTGGCTAGGGGACGGGCCGTGCTGCATGTCGACCGGCGGTGTGGCGTGTTAGAGGGTAGCTGGCTGGCTGGCTGGCGGCTTAGGGCTTGGCACGCTAACGTGTCTGGCGAGCTAGGGAAGGAACTAAACCCTAAACCTAGGGCCTAGGAGCGAGGAACCTAGCTGATACCATCTCAGTAAGTGGCTACAGCGGAATGAGTTGCATAGGATGGATTGGGGTACATATTCCTACCTCTAATTGTTTTTACCCCCTACTGCACAACCCACTAATGGCTAGAACACTTGACAATAGATACCCTACTGTGTCACTTCTTCATCATCATTGAGTTATCATTGTGTCATCATTCTACTTTTCAATGATCAATGCAAGATTTCTATCTTGTTCTTTTCTACAAACACGTTTCCGCTACGTTGGCACTATGCCTTCCTAGCATGGCATCAGAGCTACTCTAGGGGGCATGCTGCCAAATTCATGTTCGGAATTTAATGGCATTCATTTCGGATAGGTACTTTCATACAGTCAGAGTACCGCACACCCGGTCTATGCTTTCGTACACCTGGTGTTTGCTGTTGGTTACAACCGCGTGTTTACCGCACACTTGGTGGACGGTTTTGTCAAGGTCATGGCGCACTTTGATGGCAAAGTGGATCCTGGATATGCGGCTTTTAAAGAAGCCATCATGGCTCAGCATGAGCACCTGGAAAGCATGATTGCAAAGGCACCACCAGCACTCCAAGCTTCATTAAGGGACAAGTTTGGAATGGCAATCCAGCCAAGGACAACGTTCTCTCATGAGTCCAGCAATCCGTCCACGCGTGGACACTCTCATTCAAGCACTCTGCGTACTAACCAAAACCGTGCATCAAATGTTCATGCAGGAATTGATGGTGAAGGGGAAATGAGCATACCTCAAGGAGGAGAGTCATCCCAAGGGAGGGATGCATCCGTCCAAGGAGAGGAGAGCGCCAATCCCGCACCTCAATCATCCATGCAAAGGGAAGCACGCGGGAGGCATGATGAGTATGGGAGTGCAGTGCATGGTGGAATGAGAAGTAGACAGATTGGGCAGCAGGGTGACGGAAATGGTCAAGTGGGCGTGGAAGGTGTGGGTTTTGCCTCCTACACTATTAGTGCTCCCCCACTACGACGACTTGCAACTAACTCCCATCCCATTGGAGTTCCTCCCATGGCCAGGGCTCACCTTCGTGGCGGCAATGACATACCTCCACGTGCACCACGTCCACCGATAGGAGTACATCCTGTGGACAGCATGGGACGGATGGGATACGGAATGCATTCAAGTGGCGTCATGCGACGTGATCAAGTGGAAGTGCTGGAACATCAACTTGGTGGACAGAATGGGGACATACAGCGCACGGTTCAGCTACCTCGACCGTCAACCGTGCCTACTCTCTTCGACCTCACTCCACGTGAATATACGGAAGAAGACAAGGAACGGCTGTCACGCAAAATAGTGGGAGCAACGGTGGACAAGGCGTTCACCACCACTCCGTTTGACGACTCCAACTTCCGGAACTGGGCACTACGGTTTCGTTTGAATGCTCGCGTTACGAATCTGTGGGAGTTCTTTGTGACCCTGCAATATCCGGTTACCATGGGACATTGCGACATTGACGACGCTATGGAGCGGCTGGAAATGCTACAGGCGGATTACTCACAACATGCGGCACTTGCCTTTTGGTGATGATGATTCAAGGCACCCCTTGGCTGGACACCACCAGGGTGGGAACCGCACACCAGCGACAGCCGTTTGTTCTTCCCACAAAGAAGTGGCAGCCCCAAGCGTGACAACGATGTATCAAAACAGCAAGGGGCATCCGGGGAAGACAAGCAACGTACTGTTACATGCATTGCAACGGTGGGATCGTCACAAGCTACCTTACCACCAGCTAAAGCGGCATCGTGGTTGCTGGACAGTGGATGCAGCCAGCACATGACCTCGAACAAGCGCTGGTTTGAAGAATTAAAGGAGCTGGACGAATCTGTATATGTGGAGCTTGCTGATGGGAGCCGACTGCATAGCACGATGACGGGAACGATCAAAGCAACGGCACCTGATGGGACAATAGTTCGGTACACTGACGTCCTCTACGTACCTGGCTTGAAGAGTAACCTGCTCTCCTATTGTCAGCTGCTGAAAAAGGGAGCGCGCATCAATACCACTACTAATGGAGACACCGAGATCACCATGACTGATGGAGATGAGTACGTGCGGATTGGACTTGCCAAGAACGTAGATGGAGTGCTCGTGGTGCACTATGCGCATGCACTTACATCCGCCCATGATCATGGACATTCCCGTGATGATGCGTCATCGAATCAGGTTGATCGTGAAGGGGTTACCCTTTTCCGCACACCTGGTGTGCACATGGACGCAACTGGGAGCACGGATCCCCGCACATCTGGAGTACACTTGAGTGGCCAGTCTGCACATGCGTCTGTCACATACTGCATGGCACACAAAGCATGCGTTGTGCGGAAGCCGACACATGATGATACCACGCATGAAGTCTCACCCCACGTTGTGGTGTGGACTTCAAGGGGAGAAGGAAAACAGTTCGCGATGGATTCGGGAGTCGATGGAGCAGTCCCTGTAAAAAAGAACTTACATGGAGCTGATGAAGTTGATACAACCCAAGGAAGCGGAGATGCTGCACCAGATGACTTCCCTGCAGCAGGAGTGATTGTACCAAAGGAGGTTGAAGACAATGATGCTGAAAACAATGTGGGATGTGAAGGAACGGGCGTACCATCTGCTGATGATCACCAAGTCAATGATTGTGGTGTTGTACTCACCTGTGCAACCTCCTCAAGCGGTGCTGCACATACTCACTCATGTGCTTGTAGCTATGGATGCGGAGGACTACAAGCACATGGGTGGGGGGAGGTGGGGGTGTGGAGTGTATCTGGTGACATTGGAGTGAGACACGGAGTCAC